>JAJKKK010000052.1:0-417222 GCA_022432375.1 Nemania sp. FL0031
ATATATTAAAAAATTAATTTTAATTATTTATTATTTAAATATTATTAATAATTATTAAAATATAAAATTTATTTATTGTTTATTTTTATTATAATAAAATATTTATTTAAAAAATAACTATTTTTTTTATAAATATAATATTAAATATTTAATATATTTTTATTATATTTTTAATATTTTTTATAATTTTAATTAAACTTATATTTATTTTATAACTTATATTTATTTTATAATATTAAATATATATTTATTATAAAATTAAACTATTAAAAAAACTATTAATTTAAATATATAAAATATATATAAAAATATATTTAATATATTTAAAAAAAATTTTAATAATATTATTTTAATAAAATAATAAATAATAAAAATTAAAGCTTATTTTAATAGTTAAACTTTAGGTTTATTATTATTTAAAATAATATATAAAAAAAAAACTATATTATAAAAAGCTTTAATAATATATTTATAAGCTATATATAATAAAAACTATTTAAACTTAAGCTTTTTTTAAGTTTTTAAAAAAAATAATAAATATTAAATTGTTTTATTATAACGTTTTATATATAAAAAAACAAATAGTTAAAAGTATTTTATTATATTTTATATATTAAATAATATATTAATTTATATTAACTATTAATAGTTTATATTTTTATATTAACGGTTTATTTATAATAATATTATATTTAATAAAACAATTAATAAAATAATAAAATAGCTAATATATAATAAATTAGTTATTAATAACTGTTTGATGTGTAAACTTCGGGTTTATTGCTGCCTAAAGTGGTACCTAGGAAGGAAACTATATTACAGGGAGCCCTACGGCGCATTTACAGGCTGTATATAGTGAAAACCACCTAAACCAAGGCCTCCTTCAGGTCCTCCAGGGGGGGTGGTAAGGTCCGATTGCCCTGTTGCAGCGCCCTATATATAGGGGACAGGTGGTTGGAGGGTCCTTTTTGCGCCCTGCATTTATTAATAACTGTTTAATAGCTATTTATAACTATTAATATATAATAATTAATAATTAGTTATATAAACAAAAAGCTTAACTATATATAGCTTATATATAGCTTGTTTTTTATTTTTATATAAAAAAATTATTGCTTATTTTTTTGTTTGCTTATTAAGCTTTAGTTTAGCTATTTAATTATAGTTTATTTATTTGTTTAAATAAAAATTAAAGCTTATTTTTTTTTTTTTAATAATTATATTAGCTTATTATAAAAGCTTTAGCTTATTTATAATTATTTAATAATTTATATTTTATATATTATAATATAATTAAATATTTATAATTAATTAACTAACTTAAATTTTAAACTAAGTTTTTTATTAAGCTATAATTTATTAATTAGTTATTAATAATATTTTTAACGCTTTTTTTTTTTTATAAAGTTTATAAATTTTTAACTTTTATAATAAAAGCTAAAATATTAAAAATAGCTTTTTTTTTTATATAATAATAATATTTTTTAATTAAGCTTTAAATAATTATAAAAATATTTTTGTTATATTTTTATTTTAAGCTATAACTATTAAGCTATTTAGTTTACTATTATATAATAAGTTAACTATGTTTAATTATGCTTTAAATTTATATATTTATTAATTTTTTAAAATATTTTAATAAAAACTTTTTTTTTAATATTTTTAGTTTTATATTAGTTTATTTTAGTTTTTATTATAGCTTTATAAAATTTTAAATATTAATAATTATTTAAATATATAAAAAATATATAATTATAAAATAATATTTATAAATACTTTTGTTTTTAATAAATAAGTTTATAAAATAAATAAAACAAAAGTTATTTATAGTTTTTAATTTTTTGCTGCTATTATTATAGCTTAATTAAAAAATATATTTTTTTTATTTAAAAATAATATACTAATATTTTTTATTTTTTTGCTTGCTTATTTATTTTTTTATTTATAAGCATAAGTTTTATAACAAATAAAAAATAAACTAAAACTTTTTAAAAAGCAGCTTTTTAAAAAGCATTTAGCATATTTTTAAAATTTTTCTATAAGCAAAAAAAGCAATAATATTAATGTTATTATTTTTGCTTAGTTTTATATATACTAGCAAAAAAACTTAGTATAATAAGCTAATATATATAATATTTAAACGGTTTATAAAATTTTTTAATTTTTCGATTAAATTAAAAATACTTTTAACTTTTAGTATAGTTTTTAAAAAATTTGCTTAGTAAAATAATATAGCTATATAATTTATATTGTAAGCTAATTTAATTTGTAATTTTGTTTGCTAAAAATTATATATAATACTATTAGTATTATAAAATATATTATTAATAATATATTTTTAATATAATAATAAAGCTTTTATAATTTTTTAGTTAAAATTATTATAAGCTAATTTAACTTATAATTTTGCTTATTAAAAGCTATATATAATACTATTAGTATTTTAAAAAAAGTTAAACAAAAAAAAAAATAAAAAAAAAAAATTTATATTTTAGCTATATTTTAGTATATTATAGCTATATTTTAATATATGCTAGTTATATTTTAATATATACTAGCTATATTTTAATATATACTAGCTATATTTTAGTATATTTTAATTATTTTATATTATTTTAGTATTTATTTTACTATTATTTTAATGTTTAGTTTACTATTATTTTAGTATATTTTAATATATATTTTATGCTTATTTTAACTAGCTATAACTATTAAAACTATTAAAAATAACTTATTATTAAAACTATAAAAAAAAAAAAAAGCATAAAAAAAGTAAAAAAAATATAAAAACAAAAGCTTTTTTGTTTTTAGCTATAAAGGCTTTTAGTATTATTAAACTTATTAAAATTTTAAATATTAAAATTTTTAATTATTTTTTAATAATTTAAAAATAGTTTTAATTAAAGCTTTATTTTAAAAGCTTATTATAATTATTAATAATAATAATAATAATAAGTTTTTTTTTAAAGTTAAAATAATACTTAAAAAAGCTATTAAAAAAAACTTTTTTTATTAGTTATTATAAAATATATAATAGTAATAAAAATAATAATAATTATAATAATAATAATAAAAAGTAAAACAAATAACTATTTTATAAATAAAACTTTTATTTACTTTTTATTTTTATAATTAATAATAAACATTTTTATTTAAATTTAAATATATATAATATATTAAATAAAGTTTAATTAACAAGCTTAAAATAGCTATTTTTTTATTATTTTTTTATTAAAGTTTAATAATTAAACATATAATAAAAAAAAGTTTAGCTTAATATATATATTAAAAGTTTAAAGCTATATTTATTATATAAACAGCTATATAAAATAATTTTAATAAAATTATTAAAAATTTATATTATATTTATATTATTTATATAAATAATTATATAATAATAATTATATATTTATAACTAACTTTATTATATAAAAATAATTAAGTATAAAAAAAAAACAAATATTATATATTTAATATTTTAATAAAGATTAAACTATAAAACTATAATATTAGCTTATTATAATTTAATTTTAAGTTTTTTAATTTTTAAATAATTTGTTTTAAATTATTATTTATAATAAAAAATAATAATTATTTTTAAAAAATAGTTATAAGTTTTTTAACTTTAATATTAATTTAATAAAGTTAAATATTAATAAATAGTTTTATAAATTTAACTTGTTTATTTTAACTATTATATAAAAAAAACAATTAATTATATATATATATATATATTTTTTTTTTAGTTTATATATTTTTTATTTTAAAGTTTTTAATATTATATATTTTAATTTTTGTTTTAAATATAATTTATAAGTTTAATAGTTAAACTTTAGGTTTTATTGCTGCTTAAAGTAGTATATAAAAAAAAAACTATATTATAAAAAGTTTTATAGCATATTTACAAGCTATATATAGTAAAAACTATTTAAACCTAGGCTTTTTTTAGGTTTTTTAAAAAAAGTAATAAAGTTCGATTGCTTTATTATAGTTACTATAGCTAAGTAATTAAAAAGTTTTTTTTGCGCTTTATATATTAAATAATATACTAATTTATGCTAGCTATTAGCAGCTTATATTTTTATATTAATAGCTTGTTTATAGCTATATTACGCTTAGCAAAATAATTAGCAAAGCAATAAAATAGCTAATATATAATAATTTAGTTATTAGCAGCTATATATATTACTAAAAGCTATATTAATAGCTATTAGTAGCTATATATAGCTGCTAGTATACGGTTGTATAAAATCGGTTATATAAGCAAAAAGCTTAGCTATATATAGCTTATAAATAATTTGCTTTTCTGCTTTTATATAAAAAAGTTATTGCTTATCTTTTTATTTGTTTGCTAAGCTTTAGCTTAGCTATTTAGTTGTAGTTTATTTACTTGCTTAAGTAAAATATAATTTATAAGTTTAAATATTTATAAATATTAATATATTTTTATTTAATAATTAAACTTTAAGTTTATTATTATTTAAAACAATATATAAAAAAAAACTATATTATAAAAAGCTTTATAATATATTTATAAGCTATATATAATAAAAACTATTTAAACTTAAGCTTTTTTTAAATTTTTTAAAAAAAATAATAAAGTTTAATTATTTTATTATAATAGCTATATAGCTTTTTAAATAATTAAAAAGTTTTTTTTATATTTTATATATTAAATAATATATTAATTTATATTAATTATTAATAGTTTATATTTTTATATTAATAGCTTGTTTATAATAGTATTATTTTTAATAAAATAATTAATAAAATAATAAAATTATTAAATATAATAAATTAGTTATTAATAATTATATATATTATTAAAAGCTATACTAATAGCTATTAATAGCTATTTATAACTATTAATATATAGTTATTAAAAATTAGTTATATAAAAAAGCTAAACTATATATAGTTTATATAGCTTGTTTTTTTTTTATATAAAAAAGTTATTGTTTATTTTTTTATTTATATGTTAAACTTTAGCTTAATTATTTAATTATAGTTTATTTATTTGCTTAAGTAGTTAATATATTTTTATTTATATAAAATATTATAAAATATTAAATAAAAAAAAAAATTTAATATAAAATATTATTAAAAATATTTTTTAATAGTTTTATAATAAATATACTTTTATTAAATATTTTTTTAAAAGCTTTAATATTATTAATAATTATTTTATATTTTATTATATATAATTTTAAATTAAAAATATTTTTTATTTTTAAATTATTTTTATATTTTTTAAAAAAAACTTAAAAAAAATATTAAAACTTAAAATTATTATAATTAAACTAAACTATTAATATAACTTTTATAATATTTTAATTATATATTTTTTAAATAATTATATAAATAATTTTTATAATTTATTTTATTTAAATATAAATAAATAATTAGCTAACTAAAAAGTTTAAAAATATTTTTTAGTTAACAAATAATAATTTAAACCTTTTAAATTAATTATTAATTTTAATACTATTAAATAAAAAATAAAAAATACTACTTAAATTAAAAAAATTTAAAATAATAATAAAACTAAAGTTTAATAATTTTAAAAATATAATATTATTTTATTTAAACAAATAAATAAACTATAATTAAATAGTTAAACTAAAGCTTAATAAGTAAATAAAATAATAAACAACAATTTTTTTGCATAAAAAAAAACAAGCTATATATAAGTTATATATAGCTTAGCTTTTTTTATATAACTAATTATTAATAACTATATATTAATAGCTATAAATAGCTATTAAACAATTATTAATATAGCTTTTTAGCAATATATATAGCTATTAATAATTAAAACTTATTATATATAACTACTTTATTATTTTATTAATTGCTTTATTAAATATAATATTGTTATAAATAAATAGCTAATATAAAAATATAAACTATTAATAGCTAATATAAATTAATATATTATTTAATATATAAAATATAAAAAAAACTTTTTAACTATTTATTTTTTATATAAAATATTATAATAAAACAATTAAACTTATTAACTTTTTTAAAAAACTTAAAAAAAGCTTAGTTTAAATAGTTTTTATTATATATAGCTTATAAATATACTATAAAGCTTTTTATAATATAGTTTTTTTTTAAATATTATTTTAAATAATAATAAATTTAAAGTTTAAACATTAAAAGCATAATATTATAAAATATTTTAAAAACTTTTTTTTTTTTTATAAAAAATAATTAAAATATTAACTATAATAATAAAAATAGTTATTATATTAGCTATAATAATATTATTTTTAATTAAATTAAATTATAATAAAAACTTTAAATTTATATTTAAAAATTTAAAGCTTATAATAAAATAGTTTTTATAAAATGTTTAAAATTTAAAAATAAAATTAAAAAATTTATTAATTTTAAAAAAAAAACAAAAAAAAACTAAATAATAAATATTATTTAATATATTTATATAAAAATATTAATAGCTAATAATTTAGTTTTTTTTTTATTTATTTTTTTTTTTTATATTTTTTATTTTAAAAAACATTTTTTATTTTTATTATAGTTATTTTTTAGCTTATTAACTTTTTAATTTTTTTTTAAATAAAATAAAAACGCTAATAATAAATTTATATATATAATAAGTTTATATTAATAATAATAGTTAAACTTTAAGTTTATTATTATTTAAAATAATATATAAAAAAAAAACTATATTATAAAAAGCTTTAATAGCATATTTATAAGCTATATATAATAAAAGCTATTTAAACTTAAGCTTTTTTTAAGTTTTTTAAAAAAAAGTAATAAGGTTTAATTGCTTTATTATAGCTTTATATTTATATAAACAAATAATTAAAAAGTTTTTTTTACGTTTTATTTATTAAATAATATATTAATTTATATTAACTATTAGTAGCTTATATTTTTACGTTAGTAGTTTGTTTATATTAATATTATATTTAGCAAAATAATTAACAAAGCAATAAAATAGCTAAATATAATAAATTAATTATTAATAGCTATATATATTGCTAAAAGCTATATTAATAACTATTAATAGCTATATATAATTATTAATATATAATAATAAATAATTAGTTATATAAGTAAAAAGTTTAGCTATATATAGCTTATATATAGCTTGCTTTTTACTTTTATATAAAAAAGTTATTACTTATTTTTTTATTTACATGTTAAGCTTTTAGCTTAACTATTTAATTATAGTTTATTTATTTGCTTAAGTAAAATAATAAGTTTATATTTATTTTAATATTTAGCTTATTTTTTATTATAAAAATTATTTAATTTTAAAACTAAATTTTAAAATTTAAAAATATTAATATTAGCTTTATTTTTTTAAAGATTTTTTAATATTTTTAATAAATATTTATTAATTTAATAATATTATAAAAATTTATATTAATATTTTATTATATAACTTTAAATAAACTATTAAAGCTTTAATTTTAAAATAATATAATTTAATTTTAACTTTAAAAACTAAATATTAAATATTAATTAATTTTTATAAATATTATTTTAAAATTATTATTTTAATAAAAAACTTATTAATTTAATATTTAAAATAATTTAAAATATAGCTATAAAGTTTATATTAATTTAAACTTTATATTATTATATATTATAAATTATTATTAAATAAAAAAATAAAACTAAAAACAATTTTAAAGTTTATATTTTATTAATATTTTTATATTTTTATAAAAATTTTATAAAATATTATAAATTTTTATAAAACTTTTTTTATATTTTTATTTTTTTTTTATTATTTTTTTTTAAAAAAATATTAGTTTTAATATTTATTTATAGCTTTTTTATAATAATATTTTTAATTTTATAAAAAAATATTTAATTTAATGTTTTTTTTTATAATAGTTTTATTTTTATAGTTTTATATTATTATAATTAATTATAAAAGTTATAATTAGTTTTTATAGTTTAATTAACTAAAATATTTTTAGTTTTAAATTAATTTTATTAAAAAAATTTATTTAAATAATTATTTTAAAAAACATTTAGCAATATAGCAAAAACTTTATTAAAAATATTAATAAAACAATTTAAAATATTAATTTTAAACATATTTTAAAAGCTTAGCTTAAATTATTTTTTTAGCTATTTAAAAATTTTATATATAAAAAAAAAAATAAAAAAAAGCAAAAAAAAAAAAGTATATATTATTTGTAAGTAGTAATTTTTTAGCTAAAATTAAAGCTAGAAGCTAAGCTATTTATACAGAAATCAACGAATTTTTCAGCTAGGTCCTCCTTATGTAATCGACCTGACCCCTGGTCAGATCACCCGCCCTATCTCAGTATCTCCCAGATAATAAGGTGGCTTCTACGAGGCAAGCACTGGTCGGAGTCTGAGAAAGAACATGCGAAGTCGCTGTTAAACAGTGAAGCTGATTTACCAGGGCGCCAGCCCGGATTCCAACATGACACCGTGATTTGGGCTGAGCCCTTCGTGAAATATAGCGGAGCCGAACGCAAAAGCTACAGATATCCAGCAAAGCGCGATGAAAACATAGGCCATCTAACCGAGCTTCAATCGTCTGTCCTTGACATTTACAGCGACAAAAACCGGTTTGGCTTTCTTTGCCATTCTAGCAAAGTTCGAGAGCTTTTATATAGCGGAGAAGAGGCCAAAAAGGGACCCAAATTGAGTATGCAGACAAAAGTCGATCGGTTGGGTAAAACGGTACCAGGTTTTGTTACGAGCACATACAGCTCTTCGAGCTTTCGATTTAGGTGGATACATTTGCCAGCAAACTGCGTAAGCCGAATCCCTATCCCCTTCGCCTCAGGGAAATCAGGCACTAATTATTCTCTCTTAAAGATTCAGTGGATGACGGTCAGTAGTAATCTCATTGAGATTAGGAGTGAAGTTGCGGCTAGCCTAACATATATTATAGGATGCGGCTACTATCACGTACCAGGAAAAGGAGAGGAAGAAGGATGAAATCATAAAAACGTTGCAGTTCCTAGGAAATAGCTGGCATGAACTACCTGAGAGTGAGCTGCCCGAGAGCAGGTCTGAAGGAAAGTATATGTATCCGAATTGCTCCGTAAGTTTAGCTGTATCTTTTTCAAGCTTGATCGGCAATATTGAATTGTTCTTTTAGAGAAGCAAGTTCTATATGGGTGGGAATATGCAGAGGACAGACGGAATGGAGGCGCCCGGCCAGTTAGCACTCTACGTGAGTCCATTTGGAACTCTTGTTACTTCTCCATTTACTAATAGTCCCCTGAGATTCCCTATATCAAATGCGCACCTCCGCCCCACAATGATCAAGATAGAAGGCATGATGGTGATCAGAACGAACATGATAAAGGCATCCAGCGCAAAGACGATGAAGCTAATCAAGGTAGCTCGGGGAAGCTCAGAGCTGAAATTGACGCCGAGGACCAGAAACTACCCTTCCATGAATCCCAAACCCTGGATACATACCACCATGGAAGAGAGGCAGCACAAAGAGATTGTGACCAAGTCTTGTCGCGATATGTGAGAAGACGTCTAGGAGAACTGCATCCGAATTTGAGCCGAAAGGAGCTAGAGGCTGAGTGTCTGAATTCTGGTATATTGCACGTAGGCCAACTTTGGCTGTGGGTTGTTGATGATAGTACGTATGCTAAGGAGAGCTGCAAGATCGAACCTAGGCTTACCTAATTCCAGGGACGGTAATTACCGGCACAAGCCACCACCCGCGAGTAGGTATCGACTCACAAGCAGGTACCGACCCGATATTTGAGAGAATATTAAACCGCCTAAGCGATAGTGATAAAAGTGTCAATAGGGAAGCTATACTGGATTCAATTCACAGCTTTGTCAAATTTATTCTCAGCTTCTACGTCAACATAATTGACAACTTGACATTAGACATTCGTGTCACGAAGTCCGACGAGAAGTCTAAAAGACATACAAATCCAAAATTTGACAGTGCTTCGGTACACATGATATATGCAAATTCAATTGAAGATGTGGTGAGTCTCAGCGTCGACGAAATTTAAATTGGATATCCTAGAAGTCTAACTCTTGCCATGCTTAAAGAATACAACAGAGAGTGAATTACGGCAATCGTTTAGGGATCGAATAGGCGACACATCTGGTGGAATTGCCACAGAAGAGACACACAAGATTCATACAGCGGTTGCAAAGGCAACTGAAGCCTTGACGGAGATTAAGGATATACGAGGTGAACTCAACATGATTAGATCAGTTGTTCAGACCCAGCAACGTGTCTGGGACCAATTGTTCGGCCAGCCCGCTGGTTACGACGAAAGGGTGGATAGCACACAGTATCGCATTTCTTGGAAGAGCACAGATCCGGATTACGTCCTGGGCCGAATTCAAACCTTGCTTGAATTTGCACAGGAGACGGAGAAAAGCGTAAGTGATCTGTTCCAGCAGCCCTGACCGATCAAATTTGACATAGCTTACAGGTGGAGTCTGTTCTGGGTTTGCGTATGAACCAGCTCAGCCTAAACGAAGCCGAGATTGCGAGAATACAAGGACGGACCGTGATGGTTTTCACAGTCGTAACCGTCATATTTGTAGGCTATATTGCTGCTTATCATGTTTTATTTTGTCCCTGTTTTATTAAGTTAATATAATATATCTTCACTAACTTGCTTCTACCTTCAAGGCGCCAATTTCATTTCTTACCTCCTTGTTTGCCCTAAATATTTCTATATTTCCACATTCGGGAGGAAACGTCCTTTATCAGCCGAAATGGATCTTTGCTATCTTGTGTAAGTATCTCATCTCAATCTCCATACCCAAAAAAATCCACAAACTTATATCGTGATGAATTAGTTGGAACCCTCGCAGTTTTTTCGTTACTCGTATGGATTGCAGTGAAGATCAGCGAACCTCAGGCACTACCAAGCTTGATAAAAGTGATTAAAAAATTATCTTGGAAACACGCTCGACTCAATGGTATGAATGATACGAAAGGAATACGACAAGAGGTGCAAGGCCCTGAGTTGCTAGCCAAAAGTCAAAGGGCGTGGCCACGGTACCTCCCGCCAGGCTTGGTGAGTCCGTTTCTAAAATGGAGGGGCTCTCGTGCCTCACAGGATGAGGGCACACTACTTTGAATTTCAAGATAAATTGTCTATGGCTTCGCTAGAAAAGCGCCACAAGGCACAACTGCCGCTACCACACTATGGAACACTATCACGAGGTTCCGGAAGGAGACTAGTGCAAGGTACCGGAGGTTGAATAAAGGGACTATTCTTGTATATAGGTAAAGTAGTACCTAGGAAAAGGGGTTTAATAGTCCTAAACTAAGCAGCTCCTGCCACCTAACAGCACTTTATGAAAACAAGAGAACAGCTTATCGAGAGGCAGAAGCCTAAGCATTCACATATATTTCTATCGATACTTTAAAGAGGATTTATTTGTTCAACGTAGTGCTATATACATATGAACGCTGTACCTAAGATTTCAAATCATAGAGTAAATATGAAGCCGGTTGTAGCTAATAGTGCGAGACCTTGCAGAGTTTACATGGGGAGGGGGAGGGCTACTACACCTCTACACGATCCAGACCTCTCTCGCATCTAGATCAGAGGGCACCCTCTTCAAGCTTTAGTCCATTATAAAGATATAAAACTACTACACTTAAATCGCCTATCACACCCGGATGGGAAAGAGGGCTAAGGATTCAGGGCGCGTTATCTCTGAGAACATTTAATAGATTGAAAGTTCTTACCGCTAGTTTCCGGCGCAAAAGTAACGGCATATTCGCGACACGATAGCAACAGGGTCCAAACAAGATATATACCCTCAGATTAGCTCTCTGGTTCTCATCGACAACCATCACCTTACTCCCGCGCAATCCGGAGATCGGCGAGGAGCTCGTTCAGGCTGCCTGCAAATTTGGCTTTTTGGATACACTTGGTCATCACCGGGTTATCTTGTAGGGTACCTTCGCTTGAGGCGGAAGGCACAACAAAAAGAAAGAAAGGAAAAAAGCGACGGCCTCGAAGACAACCGCGGTCACTAGACCAAGCGGCTCAGCGAGCACCACACCGCGAGCTCCGATTGAAAACTATTAAAAAACCATTCATCGAACGCAACAGGAAGGAGCCGTTCTCTTGGCGTGCAAACATGTCGTCATTGCTCGGGCTGGCGAAAAGAAAAAACGCCTGGGTGTGCTACAGAGCCAGAATGATGTCGCAACTGCGGAAGCTTATGCTCGAGGCCAGCCGCGGCCAACCCACATGTGTGACTGGCCCTGCTCGGATCTCTGTTCTTTAGGTTCTTGTCATGCGCCAGATGTCCGGGGACGATCGGCTCCAACAAGCTCTTTGATGTTTTCGTCATCGCAAGGCAGTACATGGATCCCCCGGAACGGTCGTGACTCGATAGGCCGCAAGGTATATTAAGATAGAGGGTTCTTCATGCCCAAGTAAATGATTTAGTTTAATGGTTTGGTTCGATGCTGTGATCTGGTTCTGTTTGGCTCGTCTGGCTCTGTTTGGCTCTATGATCTGGCTCTATCTGGCGCTGTGATCTGATGCAAGTATTGGAGGGGCAGGGCCCTATGTCATGTGAATGCTGACTCTAAGCAGAGTGTGATAGTGTTTGATACCCTAAGCAGGGTGTCATAATGTTTGATACTCTAAGTAGAGTATGATAATGATGTTTAATGCTCTTAAGAGTGTGATAGTGTTTGATACCCTAAGCAGGGTGTCATAATGTTTGATACTCTAAGTAGAGTATGATAATGATGTTTAATGCTCTTAAGAGTGTGATGATGTTTGGTGTTTGCAGCAAGACGGCCTGGCGTCTGCGAATGAATTTGTAGTAAGTTGTATGATTGATATCATTGTGATACGTCCTGGCGTATTTGTAATTGTGAGCGTAGAAGCTTTGAGAAAGTGAAGATATGATGATTGCGTGCTGTTATATAAGCAGGTTGTCGCCCTTCCGTGTGGATTATGCTGGCGATGATGAGCAGCTGGTTGTTTGATAGCTTGGATGATTAATGGTATAAAGGTCGCCTGTGACGTTAGGTATCATGTGAGAGTAGATATCGCTGTAGTATGCTTTCGAAATATGCTGCTTCTTGTCCGTGTAGGTATCTAGAAGAGTTGTTAAGTGTAGAGAAAAAGGCGTAGAGTGCGTTTGTAACCGGCGAATAGATAAGGGTAAAGAGAGCAGATGAGGAGGAGATGGAAGTTGCTGAGTCTGAGGAACTTTATATGGAGGTAGGAGCCCATTTGCAGCGCGCAAGTTACGTAGGGTGCTAGATAGGGACCGCGTCTGCCACGTGTGATTGGCTGTGGCTGAAATGCTCTACCCCACTTTCCGAGCTGCTGGGTAGTGAGGCTGCTAAAGGCGCAGGTGCATGGACCCTGTATCTTTTCTTTACAATCCAACATCTGCCCAATCTAGGAGGTATACCTATACCTATTCCCTCTACTGCAACAGCACCAGTCTCCTCGACTATTTTCCGTCTTCGCAGCCAGACAGAAGCGAACGGGGCCGCCCTCCTTCCTACAATATATTCTTAAGCTAAACAGACGAATTAATCAAACAAAATGGTAAGCCAGACCCCAACTAATCCTCCAGCCCAACGACGTTCCCGAACCATACCTCTAACACATCTCCTCACAGGCGCGAAATTCGGAAAAAGCCCAGTCCATGCTCTTCCGCTTCCGCGAAGCGCAAGCCGCAGACCTAGGCATAATCGACGCGGGCCGCACCCGCCGGCCGCGCGTGATCACCGAGGTGGACTCGATCCCGGCCTGCGAGAAGTGGCGCGGGCAAGTGCTGAAGGAGATCTCGCGCAAGGTCTCCAAGATCCAGGACCCGGCGCTGAGCGACTACCAGATCCGGGACCTGAACGACGAGATCAACAAGCTGATGCGCGAGAAGCACATGTGGGAGGTGCAGATCCGGAATCTCGGGGGGCCGAACTACATGCGCGGCACGGGGAAGATCTACGACGAGACTGGCAGGGAGATACCTGGTGGTGGCGGCGCGGGGGGGAAGGGGTATAAGTATTTTGGGCGCGCGAGGGAGTTACCTGGTGTTAAGGAGCTGTTTGAGGCGGCGAGGCAGGCGAGGGCGCAGGATGAGAAACCCCTTGAGGCGAGAGATGATTTGCGGAAAGCTGTGGATGCGAAGTACTATGGTTATGCACCCGACGAAGAGGACGAGGCTCTTTTAGCGTACGAGGCTGCGAAGGAGAAGGAGGCGTTCGATATGCTGCTTCAACAGGCCGGCAAGGGAGCTAGTGCTTCGAAACCGCCGCCCGATTGGGAGCCGCTGCCGGGAGACGCGGGCGATGGGCATGCGTGGGAACTACCGACGCTTGACGAAGTGCAGGAAGAGCTTATGGAGAGGAGGCGGCGGAAGCTCCTCGACCAGATACAGTAAACTTGGTCTACGACTGCTGCATCGATGACGGGATATCGATGCGGGTAATAGCTAATAGTGCTGCCGACTCCTAGAGTCGGGCGAGTAACGAAGCAACACACCGTCCTCATGATGGATGTGGAAACCGCCGTTGGGTGCGACACCTATGTTCGGGGCACCCACGGCTATATAAAGCGAGTAGCAGCCACATCACACCGAAGCGGGACCTAACTACGATCGAGAACGAAAGGAACAAGTCGTAGCGCTAGCGCAGTGCTCGGCCAGCGTCGTACAGCAGCTAACAGAACGTCTACACAACCATCCTGTCGACTTGCCTATTTCAGATAGCACCTGCCGATTGAAGGCACTCCTACAATAACTACCGCGCCCTCGGCTTGGGTCTTTTAGATCTCGTCTTTCAAGGCTGAAGATAATAAAAGCTGGCCGAGAACGGTAGTCCATGGAACCGAAAGAAGGCTTGCCACATTACTATTGAGCTCGCTCTGGAACACCAAGGGTTTTGGGTTACATAGAGTACGTGGCGCCTCTTGGGCTTTGGAAAAGGAGCTACGGGAACGGGATGGTTAACCTAACTATTAAGCTCCAGACCACGAGAATTTAGATAGCCGGGCAGATAGTCCGTCTACATTCAGGAAACTAGCATAGGTAATCGATGTGAATATCCAATTCTAAACCATACGGTATCAAACCTAACAATATGTAACCTACGCTCAAAATACCGGTATACCAAAGTGATGAATGCCGCACTGTATCAATGATAAATGAATCCCTTATCCGAGCGCCGTGTAAAGAACTGTCCAACTAGCAATTAGGTGGTTTGTATAAACGAAACACCCTTAGCACCCATCCTTCCAATGCGTCTCAACCCAACCAGCGATAGCATCCGTCAACGTCATGTTGAGGTATTCGGTAATATTTTCCGATGCGTAATCGCCACCGCTAAACTTGAGCGCCGGGATGATCCACGGCTCGACATAGTCGATGAAGACGAGGTCAACCGTTTCCGGGTCCGCGGCCTCGGGGAACACGACTTGTGACTGGATGCAGTTGGGCACGGTGTAGAACTTGATGGGCGAGTGCACAGCATCGTCGCCGTCATCACCTAGATCGTCTTTCGTAGTGTAGCCGTTGACGAGCCGAGGCTCGTCGTCATCACCAGTATAGGTATCGTCGTCACCAGTATAGGTATCGTCGTCACCAGTATAGGTATCGTCGTCACCAGTATAGGTATCGTCGTCACTTAGGTTTCTGGTCTCGTCTTCAACGAGTGGCTGCTGCTCTCCGGCGCCCGAAAACTTCGGCCGAGAATTTGCTGTACCGGCGCGGAGTGGTTCTTTCCCGATGAAGGGACTGGGCGCCAGTTGTTCGGGGATGGATAGGTATTTAGGGTTCAACTTTCCTTCGAAGACCGGGCCTCCACCGTTCAGGAGCTGGAGTACCTTCTTCGCTACTTCGTATGGGACGTCAGGGATATACTTAAACGTGCTAGTAAATGGGGAGATGAGATATGTAGAATCTTTCGTGAAGGCGCCCTTGAAGATGTCGAAGCGGATGGCGCCAGTATTGACAATAGCCAATCGGGGCTTGTCAGCCCGGTCCTTGTTGACGATGGTATCCGGGACCATTTCATTCTCGAGCCAGGAGTAGATGCTCGCGTCGCTAGGGTATTTGGCACGAGTCATCCAGAGATCATTAGGTGAGCAGCCGATCTTGCGGTCCAGATTGAGTGTCTTTCGAGCCTCTGTGATCATGTTGCTCACATTGCGGCCATGCTCCGTAGGGAAGCTCTCCTCATCTACCCCAGCGTGGTGTTGTAAACCGAGAACGTTGTTATCAATATATCGCCTCTTAAAGGCTATTTCGGCGTTGGTTGAAGCGGTGTCCTTGTTCTTCTTCTTAAGGCCATCGATAGACATCCATCCGATCGTCTCGAAGTAACGGCCGCTAGCGATAGCAACGGCCTTTTCGTCAAACTTCCTCGCATCACGCACGTGGGCATGGCCGCCAAGAAAGGCGATGGGAGTGTACCAGTTCTCGTCCCTGATGACTTTGAAGATCTTCTCGAACTCGGCCATGCGGAGCCCAACGTGGCCAATCACCACAAACAAATCGGGCTTTTCCCGGATGGCGTTTTGGAACCACTTCTGCTTCATGGCCTCTTCAACGGGTATAACGACACTGTTATTCGCATTGCGATCGAAGTCGAATAGGAAACCTAGGGCCACGACGCTGTACCCCTGGTTCTTCGTCTTGAATTTGATGTAGCGTCGCGCTTGCGGTATTTGGTTGCCCGTCTCGGGTTCTATGTAATCCAGATTCGAGGCGATGTATGATTCTTTGAAGTGAGGCACGGTTATGTTGTGTTCGCGAGTGACCGAGTCGGCTTGGTAGAGCTCGTGGTTCCCCGTGCATAGGATATCGACATTTTGTTCGCCGAATATGTCGTACGTGTATCTACCTTTCGGGCTAGAGCTGTCGTACAAGCCGTTCCCCTCAACGCGATCGCCGGTGTCTACAACGAGTAAGTCGACTCCCTTTTCGTCGGCCTTCTTGTGCATGTGTTCGGTGAAGGAGATATAATCGCCCCAGTCAGCCGAATACTGGGGTCTGTGAGGAAGGGAGTTAGCAAGTAAAGTAGTGTTCGGATATGGCCAGACTCCTCTTCATACTCTTGCAAATGACCACCGAGCCAGCCATGAATGTCGGTGGTGTGTAGGATGTTAATCTGTCCCCATTCGAGCTCTCGCATGGGCGCAGCAACAGGTGCTGGAGCTCCCGGTTGAGCTCCGTTGGCGACAAGCGCCAGAGACACAGCGACGACGGCCGTAGCTTTGTAAATCATAGTTTTGAAATGGCCGGAATTAGGCGTACAGTGATATGAATTTCTCCCATCAGACAGTAGATGGGAGGAGAAGAATAGTAATTACTCAGACATCAAGTCGTGAGTTGTCAAGAGGCAGACTACGTAGAACTGTAAGCCACCCGCCCTAGGCCTAGTTATGTATGCCTAATAGCAACGGACCTGCAGTAGTACTTACCTGTGACACCTGTGACGCAACACCGCAGGAGTCTTGGCGTTGTTTTTAGCGTTAGGCTATCTTACTAGCCACTAACGCCACAGAGCGCTACCTACTTAATCTTTCTTAATGAGGCGCTAGAAGTTCCCTGGTTTCACCGGCTGGAGATATGTAGAGCACGGTTTCGGTTGCGATCTCGCGCTACTACTATGTAGGTTTGGTGTATTTCATCCTTTTTATTAAAAAGTTTGATAAATACAATCTTGGATTTATTACGCAAGCCGCCACGTCCGCCGTTCTAACATGTTGTCCTTAAGTATACAGTCCGTGAGCTTTAGCAGACCGATGCGTTCCCAGTATACTTCTGTGTTAGCTACCGACTGTAGCTGCTTCTGTTGTTGTTCTTGGACGACGAGCACGTACGTACGGTAGGTATTCTCGCAGTTCAAGCTTAGAGACGAATTTCCGAGTACGATGCCCGTCCACTGTTTCTGTAGTAGCGTTGATCGCAGAGAGCCGGCATGGTTATCGCCGTCGCCGTCAGCCTTCGAAGTGAGCGAAAACTTACCCTTCCATACACCACCGTTAGCGCACACTGTGCCCGTCCAATCACCGGCCTCATCAAGTGATTTTAAGCTCACGCGGAGCTGAACCGTAACGGTACTGGCCGTGATTTCGAGGATGTGGTGCTGGCCGGACCAGATATCTTTGCTGCTTTCGTCAGCCGTGCGCAGCTGGTCATAGTAGCAGTTCCATGGCACGGCGGTTCTATCCCGTCCGCGAGGGATAATGGATATGTCCACTTCAAATCCATGGGCCTGGCGGATGTTTGGAGTTAGCCATATTCTCTCAACTACACCCTTCCATCCAGCCCACGACCAGCTCGGAAAGCCATGTCGCCGGCTAGCTGGCTGTTGGAGGTCCCAGCAGTGCCCGTTGAGGAAACCATCAAGGGCACGACGAGCAGCAGCAGTGCCGTCACCATTGCTATCAGACTCGTTGCCGCCAATGTATAAGATGGGTACTCCGCACACGTGGTACACAGGCTTGTCTTTATGCTCGGAGAGCAGCTGGAAGATGCCGAGCATACCGTTGAGTGTATCTGACGGTAAGGATAGCTCTCGCGGAGAATACGCCTCTAGGAGGCCAAAAAGGCCGTCGCCGGTATCGTCGTCTTTTACCCCAGTCAGACTAGAAGGCTTGTACATCCAAAAGGGCTCCATCAGGCGAGGTATGGGCTGTTTGAGGCTTGGTATACGCCCCGATACGTGTTGTACGGCGGGTGGCAAGCGCAACGCTTCGCGACACAGCATATCACGACATTCATACGACATCTCATACTCCGAGAAGAAAAGGCGGCGGCGTGCGAGAAGCCCCTCCTGGAAAGTCCACCCCCGTGTAGCCCAGGTTGAGGTCGAACGGATATGCCGGGAGGGGTCTGGCGGGATGCACACGAGCGCATGACCTTGCACGAGCGCGCTAGGCTGCCGGGTCCGCCGTGGCCTCCCCGGGGCCCCGGGCAGACCCGCCGACGCGTCCCCACCGGCCGCTGCCACTAGAGTCACCTCGGCATTGATGTAGACAGTATGCATGTGGCGCAATTGCTCCTGCTTGATAGACTCATTGCCCATCTGCATAATACAGTACCGATCCACCCACAAATACCCGTAGCCGAGCTCGAGCGTCACACGGATGGCGTCTTCGATAGTAGCCTCCACAACACCGCTACCCTCCTCACCGAAGCTGTGCTGTTCTTGTTGCTGCTGTTTCTTTGATTGGGTCGGCGACGGCTGGCCCCAAACATAGCTGAGAGCCACATACAACGGCGTCCCAACAGCCTCGAACTCCTTATGTTCCACAATACGTCGCGTGGCACATTCGATGAGGCGTAAATGCGGTACGGTGGCTAGTTTGCATGGGTTGCACTGCTGTGAGTGGTTCTCACGGCAGCACCGAATCCAGCCCCTGGCTACGCTTAAGTCGCACCCGTCAGCAGCTAGCCGGGGGGTGGTGATAGCGTTGGCTTTATATGGGCAGTTAGATCCAAGGCGGCTGATGAGGCCGGCTGAGAAGACGCCATTGACAACGCCAGCAGCTGCCCGGTCTGGCCAGAGGAGATCCTTCTCAGACTCCGAGACGTAGGGTAGCCCTCTAAGCACCGAGTTCGCCACAACAGCAAGCACCATGGTGTCGATCCAAGCATTCTCTACGCCGAACCACCAGGTCAACTCCTCGTGGCAGAGCCAAGATTGCGTAGTTGAGAAACTCACCAATTTATGTTTTCCGCCAACGTTGGGGCGAGGACGTGCTGCAGCAAATAGACGACACAGAGGGCACCTCCTTGTCTCCCATGTCTTGTCTACCCTGCCCAATTTTGCGACGACACGTCCTCTGTAGTTAGTGTGGCGCCTCGAAAAAGCGGCATCTAAGTCGATCGCCGCGCATACCCGGCATAGGCCTTTCGCGCTCTCCGCCGCCCACTCGCCGACGTATTCATGTTGTGCGCCCAAGAATAGCCGGTATTTCCTAGCGAGCTTTTCTCGTAGAGCCATCAGTTCCTGCCGGTCTGAATCTCTAATAAGTTTGCGACGGAATCTATCACCGACATAGACGCTTGAGATGACTAAGCCACGAGTGCTTTCTACAGCGATCGATTTGTCCATCGGGTATTCTACGCCAGAATCACCACTATCGCATGGTATCGGGATGTCCAACAGCACAGCCTCGTCAGACGGGGCCGGCTCGCCCGACATGATGGCACCACGTGCACGCAAAAGCGCGATCACGACTGTATTGCCCTTCTCTTGTGCGAGGGCTAGGGGACTGAGGCCATCCCGCCCTCGCCGATTCACTTCGAGGTCTGCCCGCGCGAGCAGAAGCTCGACAAATTCACTGCTACGGGAAAGCTGGATGGCCCTAAGGAGTGGAGTCAACCCCTCGTCATCCTCTACATTGGGGTCAACGGCCAAAATACGGAGCAGATGCTGTACTGCTTCTTGATGCCCATCCCTCGCCCAATGCCCAACTAATGCCCATGATAGCGGGCTTCGACCCGCCGCATCTCGGGCATCCGGGTTGGCGCCAGCCCCGAGAAGCCTGTCGACGCACTCAACCCTACCATGCCCCATAGCAAGAGAAAGCGCCGTCCGCGCTATATTGTTGGCGAGATCGATCTTGATATCGGGGATCTTAATTAGAACTCTCATCACTTCTGCCGCCCTTGTAGAGGACGACATGGCTGCGCTGCATAGCGCCGTCTGGCCATACCTGTTCTGTATGTTTAGGTCAATGCCCACAACCCTTAAAAGTCGCTTGACAATCTTCACCTGGCCACCAGCGGCAGCCGTCATTAGCGGAGTTCTTCCGTGCCGATCCTTGCTGTTTGGGTTGATGCCAGGTGTGGATAGCAGTATTTGAACCACCCTTTTATGTCCGAGGCCAGCTGCGACCGCCAGCGCCGTTCCCCCATCATATTCATTCTTACTAATGACGTTGATGTCACATTCGCCTCTCCTCAACCGCGCGTCAACGTAACTCGATCTAGTAGCCGATGCCACCGGCGTTATATAGCCGCCCCCGGCGTTCAGATCAGTCTCGGGATTCTTTATAATAGCCCTAACTAGTTGCAAACTTCCATCTTGGGCTGCGTAGGACAGCGGTGTGCAGCCGAGTGCATCCATTGAGTTGGGATTCACCCGCCCGCTAACAAGAAGCCTTCGAACTACACCCTCGCACGGCTGCCGCCCAGGGGATCGATATTGATAACTCTGATTCACAGCCCAAATGAGTGGCGTTCGTCCCTTGTTATCTTGACTATTCGGATCCACTGTTTCGGCGGCTAGCAGCTCAGCCACCACAGCCTCATGAGAACGCTCGGCTGCGTAGGATAGAGAAGTACGCCCGTCGTAGTCCTTGTGGTTAACATCCACCCTTGCGTCGGCCACGAGCAGTTTGACCACGCTAGAAAATCCCCCTTGAGCCGCCAGAGTAAGTGCCGTGTTTTTGTTATAGCCCGCGCTCAGGTCCGGCGAGATCCCTTGTGTGTCAAGCAATAAGCGGACAACACATGCGTCGCCCCGCCTAGACGCCGCCATCAGCGGGCTCTGTTCGACTTTGTTATGCATGTCTTGGTAGTATCTATAGACCGCGTTGACGTCAGCACCGTGCTTATCCAGAAGCTCTCGAATGATCCTAGTGGACCCAGAACCCGCGGCGAAGACTAGCAGCTTCGAAGCAGGCTCAATGGCGTCATCGGCCATGTTGCTAGGCCCGCCATCATCAGAGACCTGCCCTAGGCCACACCTCTCGAGAAGGGCCAAAGCCGCATCTTCCCTTCCGTTGAGAATAGCTAGCCCTAGTATACTAAATCCACCATAGCGCCAGGTCGGTTTGATGTAGGGGTCAACGCCTTCCGCGCGCGCCAGCAGGCCAGCCAATTCTTGGTGGCCCTGCCTCACGGCAATGGTGAGGGGGGTATCGGACCGATGTTCATAGATAATGGGTTGCGTGTTTAGGTCCGACAGCCGCCCGCTTGCCAATAACAAGCGCACGACGGCGGCGTGGCCGTTCTTAGCGGACCGCCATAACGGCGCAACCTGTTCCTGGTCCCGTAGGTTGGGATCGGCGCCGCGAGCAAGCAGCTGTGCTACCACGGCAGTGTGGCCGTCGTAGTCACGTACGTCAACATCCACATCTGTATGATCCAGCAGTATAGCGACCGCCTTAGCTATGCCGGCCTTGGCGGCGCGAGCTAGCAGCGTCTGACCCTTGCTATTATGCGACACTTTGTCCATCCTGTTGACAATATCAGCTTAGTATGGCACCTCGATCTAGCCTCTAGAGATAACTTCTATATTATTTAAATTTCCCAGGTCTTGCGGGTTTGACATGTTGAGCAACCTAGATCTACTTCTGCAGGTCACCCAGCGGTTTATTCATTCGCAGATCTGACTGGCTACTTGTGGCTTTATTGCAACCACCCGAGTCGCTGCCTCAGTCGGTAAGAGATAGGCAGACTCGACACCCAGTCTGCCTATCTAGATAGGCCCAGCTAATCATCTTTTATATGCATACTCCGTACCTCGCCCTCCGCAGAGGGGTTTTAAAACATGGTTAGAAGATTTTTTAATTGTGTCTCCTCCGCATGCAGAACTTTATCTCAGTAGTAGAGGCGTGATTTAATGAGCTTGCATCGTCTTCCTTCCATAAGGCTCATGCTAGAAAATAGTAATGAAGTTGATCATGTAGACAGAATAGAATACATTATACCTACATCCTAGGTAGGTGTTTCACAAGGCATCCACCGTGAGGGGTAATCTCATAATATCAAATATAAACATCTTCTTTTCCTACCTCACGTGTCGCGCTTCACAGGCTAATCCCTTCTAATACTACTATAGACCTTACTTCTGGATGGAGTACGTTACCTTTTGTTGCTCTTTCCTCGATTTTTAAACGAATTGGGTTGAATTTCACAGCCCATGGACCTGGAATTGACTCATTCTCGTTACCAACTCGCAGATAGCGGCTACCGATCTTCCACCCATTAGCTCAAAGACGGCCACTTCGGCCGCGAATTCCTTGGCGACCCAATTCTTGATTTCTGTGGCTACCAGTGAGTCAACCCCAAACACGTGAAGTGGCTGGCTTGCGTCGATTTCCTCGGGCTTAACTGAGATGGCTCGTGCTAGCTTCTTAGCGAGAGATTTAAACACGATGCTCGCCCTGTCCTCAGCTGATTCGGCCTCTCGGAACAGAGCACCGTAATTCACGTGGCCACCCGCTGCGCCATTGCCTTGGCCGCGGCGGGGGGCCTGGGCAGCAAAGAGAGGTCGTTGCATAAATTCTGGTGGCTCAATCCCCTGGATGAGTAGATCGGCCGGTGTACTGAGCCCCATGACAATGTGGCTGGATCTAGCAGGTTGACTCTCCGAGTCGCAGCACAATTCAAGAAAAGCGAGAATCTCGGGCTCATAAATCGGACGAGACTCGCGTACACCCGACCCGAGCTTCTTTTGGGTGCCGTCGGCCACGACACCCACGTCAGCCACGACGCCAAGATCAATAGACAATGCCTTTTGGCCGTTGCGAGTTCGATATTGAGCTAGCGCGTCTTGAAAACTGCAGCCAGCTGCATAGTTAGACTGTCCAGAATTCCCAACGATACCGGATATCGAAGAAAGAAGTATGAAGAAGTTCAAGTCGTTAGGGAGGAGGGTGTGGAGATTCCAGGAGGTCTGGACCTTCGATCGGACCGTTCTTTTCCACTGGGAATAGGTCATGTTGTCAAACATTGTGTCCTGAGAATTTTAGGTTAGCTTTTCATTTGTAGTCATTTCGAGGCCCTTTGGTTACGTACATTGAGGGCCATAGCGGCATTAATACACCCTCTTATATAGGGTAGGCTCTTGGTGCAGTCTTCGAGGAGACGGGATAGATCTGCGGCCACAGAAGTGTCGCATTTCGGCCCGTACACGGTGACGCCTCGTCGGGAAAGATCCTCCACCACCTTTACAGCTTCCGGCTTATGTGCAAAACCCGATCTCGAGGGTACTATCAGGTGTTTTGCTCCTTTGTTGGCCATCCACTTGAGAATGGAGCGTCCGATTCCGCCAAAGCCCCCGACGACGATGTAGGACGCGTTACTGTCGAGGGTCCAAGGCTCACGACGGACGGAGATATGCTTCTGCAGATATAATTAGCTAACGGTAAAAGGGGTTTCCAAAACTTCGGCGCACCTGAACTACGGAACAAGGGTCGAGGTCGATCACAACTCGACCAGTGTTATTTCCGCTTTGCAAGTATCTCAAGGCCTCCTCCAAGGCTGATATCTTGTACAAGTGCACCGGCCTTGGTGCACAAAGGCTGCCATTGGTCATCAACTCCATCGTTTTCTGCATCAGTCCGGCCACGATGTCGTGTCGATGAAGCAGTATGTCGCGAATATCGACGGCGGCGAAAGCCACGTTCGCTGCGAATTGCGCCATAGGAAGCTGGGAATTGGCGTGGATGTCGGTTTTCCCAATCTCAATGAAGCGTCCGTAAGGAGCAACACAGTCCCAAGAAGCGTGCAGGCTTTTCCCTCCTATTGAGTTCAAAACAATATCCACGCCGTACCCGTCGGTAATGCGTTTGATACTTTTGGCAAAACTGGTATTCCTGCTATAGAAAATATGATCTTCTGGAATACCATAAGTCTCCATAAGCAGTTGCTTTTTGGAACTGTAACCGACGGTCGCGAATATTTCAGCACCAAAGTGCCTCGCAATTTGCACAGCGAGCTGGCCCGTGGCTCCTGAGGCCGCGTGGATCAGGATCCTGTCGCCCCTTTGTATCCGTGCCACATCAACTAGCGACCGCCATGCCGTAACGACTGGGCCGACGGCAGCACATGCCTCTGCAAACTCAACGTCATCCGGTATCTTGGCGACGGAAGCCTGGTTAGCACGTGGAAACATCCGCATACATCCAATGGCAGCCATGCAGACGCGGTCCCCCACCTTCAATCCACTGCATTGTTCTCCTACGCGGGTGACCACGCCGGCACAGTCCAGCCCAAAATCGTCTTCTTCCAGACGACCCAAGGCAATAAATACATCTCTAAAACTGAGACCCCAAGTCTTGGCTTGGATTTCCACTTCTTCGGGGGCAAGATCAGCACCAACGCTATCATCTTGGACCAGTCTCAGGGTCTCGAGTGACCCGGGGCTTTGGATGTCAACCTTCAGAGCAGGTCCGGGTAACCATGGTTCTGCTCTTGCGAGTTTTGGCCGCTCGATGTTGGAGCCGTTATCTAAAGTTGCTGCGAGCTTTTCGCCGAGGGCTAACTCGCGAATTAGCCGGGCCGTATGTAGAAGCCCGTCCATCACGACGTACTCAGTCTCCGGTTTTGCGGCAATGAAACTGGACGTGAAGACCTGCGTAATACATACTGTAATGTCTTGAACAGAGCTAGTTTGATGTTCATCTTCGAGAGTGAGTGAAACAATACGCTTGCCAGGGTACTCGGAGCGAATTGTACGAAGGAAACCGTCCTTAACCCCCGCTACGGGCATCAAGGATTGACTTTGCCCCGAATGATCGACTCGTGCTGCCCAGAGAATGTTTGCCGTGTTTTGAATCAGCCTCTGAATGGGCTTAAAGAAAGGTTCGGGCATTTGCGCCAGGACTGATCCATCAATGTCGGCGAGGAAGATCAGCGACTTCCGCGGGGCATCATCGGGACTTTTGGCGACCAATTGCGAAAGAGAAAGGATTTCTGCATTTTTGAACAGTGTTGTCGTCAACAAATGTGATGCTATACTCCTCTGATGTTCGTGTCGGTCGTCGACGACCAGCAGGCTATCGGATTCTTGCATCGAGGTGGGCTCCTCAACTGCGCGGGAGATTGTCACTTGGTTCTTCGCGGGGCCTGGAATGACCAAATCAATCCCCGAAAATCCAGCAGTGCCCAAGAGATCTTCCCATTCTAATTTCGTCATCCTAGAGCTCCCATTAGACAGTTTCTCCTCATCGCAATTGCTGTTAATTGAATCATCTATAGCTAATAGCCCATGACCCACGAGGTAACCTCCCGGCCTCAATGCTTGACGCACGTTGCGCATGACGGAGACAAGGTCCTTCGTTTTCATGCGGCGCAGGGCATCTTCAGGAGAGAATACTATGATGCTGTATGTGTGCTGCCCTAATTTCTCAGTGGTAATGTCTTTTTCTACGTCAAAGGTTGCGAAGTGCAGTCGATCCTCTTGGTCGTGTGTTGTGTATGCCTCGCGAATGCTTTCTAGCAGTGCCTCGGAGGCTTCGGTATAGAGATACTCCCAAAAAGCAATGCCTCCAGTACTCTCTTCTATCTGGCGTAGGATCGCCAGTATGCCTTTAGTCATGTCGCTGGAGCCAGCGCCAATCTCGAGCAGTCTTTGGTCAGGGGTCTCGTGCGATGCTAGCTGCAAGAATATGTTGAAGTCGAAGCAACATTCCCGTAACTGAGACCGGCTTAATTCTGAAAGCTGCGGCTTCCACGCAATACTGTGAAGGATCCCTTTTCTATTTCTGTTACCCCCCGTACGGTCTCTCACTCCAGCCGGCAGCATCTCAAGCTTTTCGACACAGAAAAGGGCCGTGCCATTGTCGCTCAGCAAGGAAAAGCTGCAATCAAGACCAGGAACAGATGTCTTTCGTTTTGACCTACTCAGAACGTGGATTCTTCGTGTGTCGGGATGTTGCCAACCTGTTGGTGATATCCAGACATCTTCAAGTTTGTGGAGTATCATTGCCGACAGCGGCTTGGTCATGCCGCTCGAATTCGCGGTCGAGGCCACCTGGAATGCACAATCAAGGACGCCTGGGTGAACAATACCATCAAAGGACTCGGCTGACGCCGAGTCGATCTGTCCGATGGCAATGCCGAGCCCCATACCGTCCCAGGAGGTTTCCTCGACGAGAGAAAACGATGGACCGTACTTGAGACCCTGTGCGGTATGCCACTTGTAGAAGTCTGATTTGCTCAGGGGCTTGACACATATTTGCTTGGACTCTTCATAGGCTCGAGCAGAAGCTTGCGCTGCAGCATGAGCCTCGCGCTCGCCGTCCACTTCATTTATCGTGTCCTGGGCATCTTCAACGATAATAATAGCCCTCGAACACTCATTCCAATACTCGTCCACGCAGGCGAAAACGCGTACCTCAAAACGAAGGCTGGACTTTTCATGCCCTCTTTGCTGCGAACACAACTGCGTAATGACTTCGGTCCTTCCCTCTGGTCGCACCACAATAGGGCTCATGAAAGTGATTTCTTTGATGACGAATCCAGAGATTGGTTGATGGGTCTGCACCGTTTGCTTCACCGCTTCCAATGCTAGCATGATGATACCTGTACCAGGCAAGTAGGGAACGTCACCAACGACGTGGTCAGCAATCCACGGTATGTCCTTGACGCTCAGCATTGAGCGCCAGCGCGGCTCAAGCGGATTCCAGTCCGCTACGCGGACGCCCAGCAGGGTACTTGGCGCCGCGTCACGCAGCCGCCAGTCGCGACTGAGACGAGTTTCGTACCAGTAGCTCTGGGAATGATCGAAAGGATACTCCGGTAAATCGACTAGGAAAGGTTGACTAGGATCCTCATTTTGCTGGTTCGCTGCTGCTATAGACACAGGATAGCCACACGCAAAAAGTTTACCGGCTAAACTCAAAATCGTCGTCAAAGGTGAATCGAATCTTGATAGCGTAGATATATATTGAACCTTTTCGCCTACTGTATCGCAGACTGGCCGGCGAAGAGCTCCAGATGGGCCTACTTCTAAGTAGATTGCCAAGGGCTTGAGGCCATCAGCCCGGGGGGCTGCAACTTCGAGGTACTGCAACGCATCTGAAAAGCGTACTGGAGACACAAGGTTATCTACCCAATATTGGCTGCCAGATAGTTGTCCCCTTGAAACCTTGCCGCCAGTGACAGAAGAGACCATGAGGATATTGTGAGCTCCGATGTCTCGTTCTTCCAAATTTTCCAAGCAAGAGTAATACTCGGTAGCGACATCCCTCATAGTCGGGGTGTGGTAGGCCACACCAGTTGCCAACTTTCGAGCGAAGATGGTATCTTGCTCCAGATGGCATTTTAAAGTATCAATAGATGCCTCGTCACCAGAGAGAGTAACGTTGAGAGGGCTGTTGACACAAGCGATGTGAATGCGGCCCTCCAGCGAGATCTCGCTCAAGTAAGAGTGCACCTGTTGCTCTGGCAGATTAACCGACATCATGGCCCCGGGCTGGGACGTCGTAACGGCCAACTGTGCAGCCAGCCTGCCTCGATGGTACGCTACCTTGCAAGCGGATTCCAAGGAGAGTGCGCCTACTGTATACGCTGCGGCAATTTCGCCCGAAGAGTGTCCAATTACCGCTGTTGGAACTATGCCGAAGCTGCGGAGGAGCTCAACAAGACCAAGTTGCAGAGCTGTACACAGTGGCTGGCTAAGCTGAGGACCATTGATTCTGTGTTCGTCCAGTATGACATCTATTCCGAGCGATTAGCAAAGATGTACCGGAAATCCGCTAAAGGAGGCAAGATCTTACCATGCAACGACCATGTGGCCCCCAGTGCTTGGAACACCGCATTTGCCGTCTCTAGCGTAGAGCGGAAAGCTGGGTACGTAAGCAATTCCAATCCCATCCCCGCGTACTGCGCCCCTTGGCCGGTAAAGATGAAGGCGAGACCTACGTCTCGGGAGGAACGGATAGACGGTAGCTTGGGCGGAAGGCCCGGCGTATCCGCCTTCAGAACAGCGAAGGACCGCCAGGTCAACCGATTTCGCTTTACAGCCAGGGTGTAGGCAATCTGGTCTAGATTCGGGGTGCTCGATTCCATGTATGCAGCGTAGTTCTTAGTTGTTCGCTTGAGGGCCTCTTCATTCTTTGCTGACCATACAAGTACCTTCGGCGTGGAATTCGTCCCAGAAGCATTCTGAGGCAGAATATTTTTGTCACCTTCTTGATCAATTATTCCATTGTTAGGGAAAGTATGGAAGTTTTCATCGAACCTAGGTTCGATTCGTGCCGGCCAAACTTGCCGTACTTGAGTCTGATGGTTTCCTTTGAGGCCCAGCTCCCGAAGGCAGTGGTACGCATCGTCAAGGATAGCATGACCATTAGATCCGCCAAAACCGAAAGAATTGACGGAGATACGACGCAGACCTTCGGACGGCCAAGGGATACACGACGTTGGAACCTTGTATTGACATATGTTAGCACCGGGAGAAAGCAAGTCTTGGGGGTTTTAACTGTACCTGGATATTCAACGCCCTGGCGTTAATTTTGGGGTTTAACTTTTCGAACAGGGCGTTTGGAGGAATAATTCCCTTCTCGAGTATTAATACGCTCTTAAGCATCCCGGCGAGGCCGCTCCCGCCCTCTAAGTGACCGATGTTGGCTTTGACGGATCCTCTGTTTAGATCAGTCAGTTCAAAACACAGCACACCAACGGATTCGGCGTGGCCTACATGTAGAGAGGCTTATTTGAGGGGCGGCTGCTCTTAAAGACCCGACCGAGCGCCTTCGCCTCGCTCGAGTCGCCCAGTTGAGTCCCAGTTCCTGTCGAGTATTAGCGATGAGACTAGAAGATCGCCGCGTGATTCGTTCTGCCCCACAAACTCCAAGCAGGTACCTATGAAGATGAAAAGCATGCGAAGTTCCATGAAAAAGTGATGGGAGACAAGTGATGAACTACCATGAGCTTCGGCGTAGAGCGTAGACTCAAATCCAAGACCACAGCTCTTGTACACGGTCCTAATGAGATCTTCCTGGGAAGAGATGCTCGGCTGCGTGATTCCCGGCGTGTGGCCATCTTGGTTCGAGCCAGTAGCTCGGATGACAGCCCTGATCATGTCGCCATCGGTGACGGCGTCGGACAGGCGCTTCAGCACAAAAACAATGGCACCCTCTCCCCTGCCGTAGCCGTTGGCGCGATGGTCAAAACTGAAGGACAGGCTATCCGGCGACAAGACCTTCATGTTCGTCAGATCTATGGACGTCTCCGGGCCAAGCATTATGCTTGAGCCCGCTACGAGGGCCTTAGTAGCTTGTCAGCACTCGTTCATGCCCCCTTTCAAGATTTCTAGCTTTCGGGCCACAGCCTTACCAGAGAACTCTGTCCCACCCGCAAAGACTGGCAGGCCAAGTCCGTAGCAATCATGCTCGAGGAACATGCCGTGTTGATTTGAACACTAGGACCCTTCATGTCGAAAACCCAGCTCAAGCGGTTAGCGAGAAGACCCATACACTGGCCCGTGGCGGCGTGGATGGCTGCTTCATCGGGGTCCTTAGACCCAATACGCGCATAGTCGTCCGCCATGGACCCAACGAAGACCCCCGTGGCTGTCCCAGCCACTTTATCTAGGGAAATTCCAGCTGTTCAAAGTGTAAGTTACTGCATCGGTGCTATCAGAAGACGCGTCTGTATGCTTACCGTTCTCCAGTGCTCGGTAAGATGTCTCTAGTAGGAGGTGCTGTTGAGGGTCCATTGCTGCAGCCTCCTTAAAGTTGATAGAGAAGAAGGGCGCGTCGAACTCCCCGAGCTTCCCGTCAATGAAGTGGCCTCCCATCGAGTGAAGCTATTTTAATAAGATACGTTAGCACTGTCGTGTAGCCGTGCGTGATCGTAGAGCTACGCACCCTGTTGATCTTGGAGGTATCTGCTTCGTAAAACCCCTTAATACTAGTCCGGTCCTCAGGCCACGGTGTCATAACATTCTTGCCATTTACTAGAGTGTCCCAAAGGCTAGAGGTATCTTCTATACCTCGGGGTAGCCTGAATGACAACCCTACGATCGCGATGGGCTCCATAATGACAAAGGGTTACCTATGCGAACTTGAATTTGAGGTATCAAAATAATTTGTGCTTAGACAATATTCTCAACTTAGCTGCTTCATTCTATCTAATACAATTATGATGCAATACACACGGGCTCTCGCGACACACAAGGCGAGAAAATACAATAACCGGCAAGTGAATAGAGACTAGGTAGGGTTGGCAGCATGCTCAGCTCCCAACATCATCTACCACATTGCTGCGAACGACATCCTCCATGCCTCGAAGCCAGGACTATCCGCAGCGTCACCATAAGTCCTTGTCGAGTTTGACAACCGCGTCATGTACTGGTACTAGCTTCCCTGGCACCAGGATCAGCCAAGCTGGTTGTCAGTGATGGCCATATGTAGCTTATTTGCCTAATCTTGTTACTGGATACTACACCCCATTGTGGCTAGATCATGACAACTGGCTGTTCCAGATGTAAAGACAACAAACTGCTATTGCAAGAAATTCCGGGGGGTGTTTCTGTAAATGGCCGGCGCGCAGGACCAACAATGGGATCTGGATGGAACCGCAGGCAGGCTACCTAGGTCGAATGGAACCCTAGGTAGGCTGGGTGTGTTTATCCATAAGCACAAACTTACCTAGGTAGGTAAGCGCGCACTACGACCGCACGGCTCAGCATCATCCTCAATCTACGTACAAGAGATGATCATGCTCATTTCTGTCGAGATATTGAAGTACATATCTGCATCATCGAATCAAACCAGTCCCCACCCTTCCAGTCCTTCGCTTTTCATCCAGTCATACACCTTGGACGCCACGTGTGACACCTTCTCCCCAGCAGACCCCTCCTCGATGGTAAGAATCTCCTCGACCCACTCGAACACAGCGCCTACTAGGCCTTCGACTTGCGCCTCCGTATTTGCTGCATGCAGCGTCATCCTGATGCGACCCTGGCCTGGTGGCACAACGGGATGCTCGATGGGCCAGGTGCAATAGCCCGAGGATAGAAGATGGAAGTACAGCCAGTAGAGGTACTTTGGGCGCGTCCAGAATGGTACTATGTGAGTGAAAATGGGCCGACTCTCCCAGCCATCAGCTAAAGGGACCCAAAGAATGCCCTCGTCTCGGGCCTTTTGCCACAGGGCGTGTGTCGTTAGTAGTTGATAGAAGAGCTGCGCATTATGCTGTAAGCTGTCCAGGGATTTCTGCCCCTCTTCGCTTTGGAGCAGATCGTAGCCTGCCTTGATCGCCGCCACGAAGGGAAATGAGGGTGCTGTAGTGAATGCTGTTGATCGTGCAAAGTTTAGAAGGGCGGACTTGATGGTCTTGCTTCCAAGTATGCCAGCTAGGTAGTCGTTAGATCAGAGTCACAGACGACGTCGTGAAACGTACCTCCGGTTGCGCCAATGGCTTTCCCAAAAGTATGCACCCGCACCGCTACCTGGTCTTCCAGGCCGAGTTCACAGACAAGACCCGAACCCTTTGGACCAAAAACGCCCGTGCTATGCGCCTCGTCAACAACAAACTTGACATTATCTTGCTCTTGAAAAACCTCGTATGCCACGTCAATGAGCTCTTGTAGCAGGCAAATGTCGCCGTCCATGCTGTATACGCTCTCGACCGCAACGAGCACGCACCGTGTCCCTTGTCTGATAAGCTGGTGCGAGTCTATTACAGAGAGTAGGACCTCGCGGAATGACTTGGGGTCGTTGTGCGTAAATTCGATCTTCTGCATAGCTAGGCTCGACTCTATGCCTTCATGCGTACTTGCGTGCACGAGAGAGTCGTAGACTACTACATCCCCGGGCCGCGGGATTGCCTTCCATATAGCTAGGTTCGCCTCAAAGCCCGAATTAACGATCAGACTCGCCTCTGCCCCGTGGAAGGCGGCTATGTCTCTTTCAGCGGCTTCGAGGTAAGGGTAGAAGCCGTCGAGAAGCCGCGAGCCTCCTGCGCCTGGGTTAAAGTCTGGGTTCTGGGCAAGCTCGGCAAGAAAACTGTCCCGTAGGATGCCTCTAGCATTAAAGGAGAGTATGTCATTCGAGGAGAAGTCGATGACCTTGTCCCGCATAGTCTGCCACTCGCTTTCAACCACGCAGCGGAGGTTGTAGGCGACGCGTCTTTGGTCTAGAGCTTCTTCCAAGTTGCGATAGAATATGTCCGCAGGCTTGTTCTGGAGCTTCATGCTGCGCATTCGGAATGCTAGAGCCTCGGTAGGCATTAATTCCACAGGCTTCTCGCTTGAAGCCATGATCTCGTTGTCAGGTACAAAATCTCTTTTCTTGTCCGGAGCGCAAACGAAGAGTGATGACAAGAGCTGGCATATGCCCTACAGGCGTGTCGTCGAATCTAAAAGGTCAGATAGATGGATATCTTCGAGATCTTGCACCCCTACCTACCTTCTTCAGCGGAGTCTGCACGTCAGATCTTCACTGCGAGTCTCGCAACCGGGCAATAAGATATCGACAAGCGTTCTGAGAGAACCTGTCCAAAGAGCCTGTAGGTACAGCATTGGTACCCAGGTACGTCATGCCACTACGGTCACTTTCGTCGGAATATAGCCGCCACTTTCCAGAGCCTTGTCCCCGTGAGGCCATGGTTCAATAATACGACATCATATTGACTGTGAGTAGGCTGTGCACAAGTTGTTACTTTAAATGGTGTCCATGACTCCACAATGGTGTATAGATACCTGCGAAACCCCTCTGACGATCAAACCGTGCCCCATCCATGCAGTTGAAATTCCTGGTGAATTATGAGCGAGAGGTCATTACAAAGGAACCGTGGTGGTGTACAAGTGGCGATCAAGCTGCGCCGCTAGAGGGTGCAGGACTAGTGCCACTTAGATAGCGGGTCCTTTTTTGGGAGATGCCATTCTCTTATTCGGAGATGGAACTAAACCTATCGTGGGTCTAGCTTCTCCATACCTGCCGCCTGCTCCCGGCCAGGACCCGGCTAACCTAAATTTGTAGGTGAAGATGGAGCCCCTCGCCCCAAAGGGTTAGGTATGACCTTGTGAGACCTCTCTATATTAGGGTTAGTCCCATCTCGGAATAAGAGAATGGAATCTCCCAAAAAAGGAGCCGCACTAGTGCCGGGGTGTAGGTAGATTGAATGTAACATCGGACTAACATGGGCAACATACGTGGGAAATTAAATGATCACCATGGGCTTTGGTCCGTCGACATGCTTCTACAACCGCACCGCCTAGCACAAGTCCCGGCGAAGGATTCAAAGGGACATTTGCAGCTATGGCAGACAATCAGATTCCCTCCAAGGACCCCGATGCTCAGCCGACCCTCCTCAGTCTGTCTGGAGAAGGTCAACAAGGCACAATGACTCTCGACAGCCAGGAAGGCAGAAAGCCTTTCTCGTTCTACATGTCGTTACTGTGTCTCGGGCTTCTGGCATTGATCGTAGCGTGGGATACCACGGTCCTTACAGTAGCCCTTCCCGTCATAGCCGCACAGTTGCAGGCCACAACATTGGAGACACTATTTGCGAGTATTGCCTTCACACTTGCCGTCGCCGTCTCGCAGCCGCTATACCTCAGCATATCGGATGCCATAGGCCGAAAAGCCCCGCTCTATGTGGCCGTGCTACTGCTGGCTGTGGGATCCATCGTTTTTGCTCTCGCTCCAAGCATCAACATAGTCATTGTGGGGCGTCTGATACAGGGTCTCGGCGGGTATGCACTCATGCGTCCAGCCCTCTAGAGGGGGAATCCAATGGCAAAAGCGCTAAGTCTGAATGTTGACAGTGGCGGTCTCGATATCCTCCAGGAGGTCATCGTTGTCGATATGACAAACTTGAAAGAACGGCCTAAGTACCTTGCCATAATGGCGTTACCTATCGCCCTTGGGTCTATCATAGGTCCTATTGTTGGCGCCCTCTTATGCCAGTTTGTGACTTGGCGTTGGCTTGGTTGGTGCGACAACAACCTCAAAGATGTCTGTTCTATAATATGGCCCGACTAATAATATTAGGATCAATTTGCCCTTCGTTGGCCCGGCCCTGCCGCTCGCGTTCCTGTTTATGCATCTTCGGCCTATTGATCAGGATCTGCTAACGAAGCTACGCCGACTGGACTGGGGCGGCATGTTCCTTTTCACCGTTGGAGCGGCGGGCGTTGTTCTACCTATCAGCTGGGCAGACACGCTATATCCGTGGTCTTCTTGGAGGACCCTCGTTCCCCTTATTCTTGGAGTTGTCGCCTTCGCCGCTTTTGGGTTTTACGAAGCCTGCCCTCTTCAACCTATGTTGCCATACAGCTTGTTCCGGAACAGAACCGCTATTGTTTCGATAATTGGGGGCGCCATCCACGGCCTTCTCTTGTTCTCCCTTTTGCTATACCTGCCCCTTTTCTTTCAAGTGAGTCCGAGAATCCCCTGGTTTCCGCGGTCTTCGAATTACTAACACGTGGTAGGCCGTAAAATTGCAGACGCCTCTAGGATCAGCCGTCTCTATGCTTCCAGCATGCGTTATAACAGTTGCATTCAGCGTCCTCGCGCCCGTCTGTGTGGAACTCACCAGACGGTATACACTTCTACTGCGCGCCGGCTGGGTGATTCTCACTCTGTTTACTGGTCTTTTCTACCTTGTGGATCAAATGACCTCCAAGGCACAGATTAGCACATTCCTAGTCTTCATCGGCATGGGACTTGGCATCGTTTTCCAGACGATACCCTTTCCTCTACAAGCCAGTGTCGAAGACGCCGATGATACTGGCCGAATTGTAGGTCTATTGGTTATCACCCGGTTCTTAGGAGGCGTATTGGGGCTCGCCATCAATTCCGTCGTGTTCAGCAGTGTCTTCGCTAGTCAGATTGCAGCTTTTGGACCCCTTCCAGCGGAAGTCAGCCAGCTTGCCGATCCACGTCAGGCCCTTGGTTTCATACCCACACTTAGGACTTTGGTTTTGGACGAGGAGATCACAAGACACTTGACAGAAGTCTACCGGGTTCCCTTTCAGGCTGTGTGGATAGTTCTGACATCAGCTTCTGGGTTGGGCTTAGCTACGTCCTTCCTCACCAAGCAGCTCAGTCTGGAGAAAGAAGATCTTGGCAGGCAGCACTTTAGTAGCTCATCATAGCTTGAGGTTGTCGAGAGCTTAAATGGAGAGTTGGAAATATGTCTGGATATTATAGATTAATGCTAGAGATAGACCGTATTCTATAGTAATTGAATAGCTCTACCTAACTGGTCCCAAGGTAGAGCTTGGGAATCTAACGATAAACCCCAAGTATCAATTTCACGCTAGCAACCCTACCGGCCTATACGGACATCGTAACAAGCTGATTAGTAAACTTTAAATCGAGGCATTTATTACAACGCTACCGGGAATTTTATCCTGTCTAGTGGATGCCATTGTTTCGTACTACGGAAACTTCCCAAAAGAGTCCTTGAGATCTATTCCCTGGAATAAAGAGATTTGATAGCTAAGGTACTGGTACAGGAGTATTTAGGAGAAATGGAGGGAGGGTGCCTCCTGTGTTTGAAAGTTTATTGTACAGGTAGGTCTGCTGCCGTTGCCCAGGGATCCTGATGGCCTATGGCGTAAAGAAACCCTACGAACTTTTGTTCTTCTTTCCCCACTTCGAGGCCACCTTGTTCATATCCCAAGTAACATAAAGCATTATGAAGGGCAAGATAGAACCCATTAGCGTATCGACGAACCAATTGTCCCTAGGCGAGTTACCCATGGCGCTCCACCGCATCAAATTGCCCATGAACGACGACGCGATAAAGTAGCGCCCCTTCTCGAGGCCGGCAATCGACAGAGCAGCAACCTCGTCTGCGCTCTGCGGCGTGTCCGGCCCCTCGAGCTCGTGGGTTACTTGCGGCTTGGTCGCATTCTCGCGCTCATAACCGGCCGTGGTGATGGAATTGGGCAGGAGTAGGTGCACTTCGATAGGGGTATCCGGGTATAGCCGGGCCTCCATGACGAGGGCGTCGGCCAGGGCGCGAAGGGCGAACTTAGACGGCGTGTAGGTAGCGTAGCCAGCAAAGGAGAAGGTAGAGAGGACAGACCCAGTAAAGATGATGTGCTTGGCTTCGGGACGGGCTTTCTTGGTCGAGGGTTCTTGCTTGGCGGTCTGTCCAGGGCGAAGCCAGGCGCGCATGATAGCTTGAGACATTTCGGCCGAGCCAAAGTAGTTGACATCCACTACGACAAACTTTAGTGAGCAATGTACAGCGCACCAGATCAAAAGCGTCGCTGCTTACTAGTGTAGCGAGCAGCCTTCATGGCTTCGTCGTCGGTCCACAACATGGGCGTCGAGAGGCCAGCAAGGCACCACACGATCTCGGGGGGATGCTCGTTGTTCCACGCTGTGGCATCCGCAACAACCCGCTCTGCGTAGCCGGGCACAGCCACATCGGCAGAGATGGCGTGGAAACGCTGCGTCTCGGGCGACTTTGCTTCCGCCTTGATATTCCGTATGGCCTCGTCGAGCTTCGCCTGAGTCCTCGAGACGATGATGACGTTTGCCCCTCTTCTGGAGAAGATGCGTGCGGCGCTGAGACCGGTGCCCTCGGAACCGCCCGTCAGAAGGATAGTCTAGGTGGAACTCCAAGGTCAGTACTTGTCTCAACGGTCCTGTACTAACACCTATCTCAAGCAATGGACTCTTACCCGACCCTCAACGGGCATGTGGTTGCGACCGAACCAACCCATTCTTTTTACAACGAGACGGCGTGGCGCACGAATGAAGTTATAATGGCTTGGGGGCTTTCAACCTCGCGGTTGTTTAGGAGCTCATGAGCTGGACAAGGGGTAGAGATGGCGTTTGCAGACCGGCAACTCTGGCTCGAGGAAGAACAATTATTATATAAGCTATGAAGTCACTATGCCCGGATGTTAAATGGGATGGTAGAGGGCGCGTAGAGGGTGCGCAAGATAACTTTCTAATCAGTACAGATCATAGTACCCCTATCCATGCTACCTAAGTATTGGACCTGACTGTCCCGGGAGGAATGGAAGCATTCTACGCTAGGATAGTCTACTTTGGTTCAATTAGTTACACAGCATGCCGAGATATTACTCGTCCAATTAGTTGAAACCAACATACATGTGCCAGGTACTAATTGAAGCAGGCTGCGTGCTAAAATGCTACACTGAACCTCTGGGACCAGACACAGAAGTACTGCTACTTAAGTGGTGGGTACCAAGCACATGATACAATACAGAAAATAGCGTGAATGATTGATGGAACGGACCGTACCGCCTTCCCTAAGTCCTGTGCTGGCTTCATGCATGTTGAGACCGGCTAATAACCACCTGCAGTAAGGCAATCGCAGACAACTGCCAACATATGAGCTATGTGTTAGATATAACCTAGCGTACAAATTAGTCTAATAATTGACCGGTCCGCCAATCTTTTGGCTCAGTGGTATATCTGACATTATGTTTCAAGAACTTTGGGGGCCGAGCCAGTTTTTCAGTCTCTCTAGGTAGGCCCTGGCCCCTCCATGCCCCAGGTCTCACCCCGCCATAAGACGCTGCTTGTCACGTGGATGTGGATTATCCAGACTCACTAGGAAGTACAGCATAGGTAGTAGTAGCTACAAGGTCCTTAGGACCCCACTAGACTTACAGAATACCTAAGTTGGAAAGTTATGGGGCAACCACCTATATTTTAATACATACATCGGTTGCAGCCTTAACAACTTTCAATATAAAAAACAACGTTAACTATTAAATATTTTAACTTTATAGTATAATTGCAGTAACTTGCCTAGCTAAGTAAAGCTTTATAGTTACAATTAAATATTTTATAGTTTTAGTTAAATATTTTATAATAGTAGTTAAATGTTTTATAGTTTTATGTAACACAACTAAATACTTAGTAAATACTTTTTAGTAATTCGGTATAAATATTTATTATAGTTTTTTGGTTTGTTAGCTAAATGTCGATAAGTACTCACTTGAATGGTACTTCGACTTCGACCTCACAATTTACCAACTTGGTCGGTACGTACCCAGTGGCTACCCAGTGGCCAAGACCACGGATGGTCAGTTGATCTGTAGTCTCATACATCAACAACTACACACACCATATAGACACCCTACCTACCTACAACTTAGGCCTAGTAGCCAACGATTGTTAGGATTATCACCTGCGCGCTTATATTTGTTAAATTAATTCTTTTCCTCTACTAAAGGACGTGTGTGACGATACCAAACCTATCCAATCCCCCGACCGCTGGTATCTCACACGCTCTATCTCCAGTCACTCGGTCCATCGTTTACCGTCTATCAGTTCGACTACGCAGGAAGATTTTGTCCTCCGTCCTATCAGATCCGTCTAGTCTCGTCTTTTGCTCTATCTGATTAGGTCTATCTACTGATCTAGCCCGCGAATCCTACGTTCTTTACTAAGTATACGACCACCAGGCTCCAAGCCTCTAAGCCAACTAGAGGGCCAGTCATAACCGAATTAGGCCTAGTCTTGCTGTACTTGTACTAACTTCCTATTGGTAGGTACTAGGTAGTAAGTTGAATCAATTAACGTCAGCGGTGCACCTCACTTCAAGAACCATCCGTCGTAGCTGGAGATGTTGTTGGTAGTAGTACTAGGTTCCATTGCAGCCAACTGCATGTGATTCTGCGGCGAGAAGTTCGAGTTCTCCCAACTATACTCGGACGCAAACGGCGGCCGACAGGAGCGGTGATGTCGAGCAAACCGTCGATCACCTTGGAAAAGGCTTGCCGCCTATGAATCTTACCTACCTAATGCACGAAAAGCAGTGGAAGACTTGGCATGCGTTCCTTTCAACCATCATGGTTGCACATCATCGTATGTCGTATCTATCTTAAGTGTCTCTCGGTGGCGGCCAGCTGTGAGCGCATAGAGGAGGCGTAGTTGGGGGCCGTCTATCAAGATCGATGTGCGACCAAACAGTGCTACTATATGATGTATTGTGCCATTTCCCGTACTCTCCGTCATGTCTAAGCCCGAAATCTCGGACCAAGGAGTCAATATTTTCTCTCAAGATACCTGACTGGCACATACCGTAACTCTGCCCACTTTCCTAGCAGGAGAAACCCAAGATGAGTTTGAGAGCAATGGAGATTCCGCCGGAGACTCTGGCCGCGCTACCTGACGAGTTGCGAGGGCAGGCGTCGGTATATTACCAAACGAAACAACCCAGGATTCGCGCAACTCTAGGAGTGTGTTTAAGCATTGCTTATATTGCTCTCGGCCTCCGGCTCTATGCTAGACGTTTTACGAAGCAGCCATTCGGGATAGATGATCTTTTCACAGGTCTAGCAGTGGTATGCCAATGAAAATCTAAGCATGCGATGACTTACTTTCCGTTAATGATCCAGTACAGTTCTTTACTACCATTAGTGTCGGGCTGCTAGCGCACCTCACAAGTCTGGGCATGGGCCGACATGAGATTGTTATAGTTATCGAACATATAAACGATTTCAACGCCCTAAATAACACCCTCGTTGCCTCGATTGCTATATACCTCCCTGTCATCTTTTGCGTTAAGGCTTCCGCACTCTTCCTGTACCGCCGGATCTTTCCAAGCCGGAAGCTTCACATTATATGCTTTGTGATCTTGGGTTTTACAACCGTCTACACCCTCACTGCTATCCTATGGGTTACTATCGCCTGCCTCCCGCCGCTCCCGCCCACGGCCGAACAGCCCGTGGCCCAGCTAAAGTGCCCTAATATGCACCTCGGCATCGCTTTATTACTGATCCTAATCACAAACGTTCTCCTGGATGCCACCATTATCTGTCTCCCACTCCCACTCATCTGGCGCTTGCAGACAAGCCTGCGAAGGAAGTTTCAACTTACCTTTGTCTTCACGCTCGGGTCGTTTGTCTTTATCGTCTCCATCCTTCGCGTCGTTTCCGTTCTAGAGCTAAACCCGATGGACGATAACTGGGACTCAGCAGATGTGCAGATATGGTCAATTGCCGAATCTTCCGTGGTACGTCTCGTGGCAATCTTACGCCATATACTGCTTCTTTGTTACTTGGAGCACATACTGATACGGAAAGAACAGAGCGTCGCCGCAATCTCTCTGCCAGTCATACAGCCCCTCCTACGTCAGATCATCTACCGCAAAGATGGAAGTTCCCGCATAATGATGACTCCAAAGACCAGACAGTCCGGTCAAGACCAAAGTGGTGGAGGCCGTGGAGCAATTTCCCTTATAACGTTTGGCAGGAGTGGAATGAAGGGCCCAAGCGGCCGCAAGAAGCCACGGGGTTTGGATGTGACCACGGTAGCAACAGTCGGCACGACGGATACCAACTTTAATAGTAGCGTAACGAGATTAATGCCGGAGGGCCAGAGCATCCGCAGCACAGGTGACGCAGATCTTGGTCAAGGTTACCAAAAACTCCAGGTCTAACCGGTAATCACTAGAGAGTGCTCAATTTTTCGTAGGGGCCATATCAGTCACGTATAAGTGGGTCAGGATGGACCTATTCATCAGTGAGATCAGGTGACTAGTCACCTAAGAGATCTCCGTGTATAAATAGACTGATTTCAACCTTTCTTTTGTACTATATAACTTCTACAGGATCATCTGAATACTACAAGAGTTGATCTCATCTGCAGAGTGCACTGGTCACTTCCCATATGATCTTTCGTGACTCCACACCTCCGTGAGACAGTGGCGTTTTATACAATGGGCTAAAAGGTAGTTAACAACAGGCTAATATCAGTTTCACTGTTTATATGCTTCAATATAGAAGTAGGTGGCATCAACTGCCTGGTCTGCAACATCAATAGCACGGTTGAATCGCGTACCGAGCTAGTTTCCAAGGTTGCTCAATATAACAGCTCGATTAAAGTAGTATACAAGTGTAACTTTGATGTCTTGTCTTGCTATTCTGATAACTTCTACGAGATCGGCCGTAGCTCCTGTTCTTGAATAACTATCGCCGAGACAGCCGCAAGCCACTAACAACTACCTAGGTATGTAGCTATATATAAGCCAGCTAATCAGGCTGCAACTATTTATAGCTAATAACAACCTTTTCCCTGTTAATTTAACCCTGTATAATCGTACAAACGGACTAAATATAAACCGAATATTTATATAAACCTATACTTCGTCCGCTATACTATTACAACCGGTCCGCAAAAGAGAAGGGAGTGTGGCCCTCCATACCTACTACCCAGCTCAACGCCCGGTTAAGATGCGAGCTCTCCCGAGTATCCTAAACTCCATGGCGTCATCTGCACGAGAAAGAGCCCGTATAAAATATTCAAAGTAAATTGGTGTCTACAAGCATATTTGAGTATAAGCAAGACAGAAGGGAAACTTCGAGTTCTACCTTCAGAACACTACAGTAAATTCAAAGTCAATGACCTGTCGCTTTGGAACCTCGAATGTGGGTTCCAAGTAAACAAGTGATAGGTATTACACCTATCCCCCGGGCCTAGTCACATGCTCTCTCCCAAAATCAAGTGCGCCAATGAAACGCGAGCTCTTAAACAGCGCAGCCTCCTATGAAGCCGTATTCAAGTCATACGGCACAATAGATTCGACAAATCGTAAATGAATTGTTACAAGGCTAGCCGCCCAGTGTAGCTCGTGTGTGAGCCCAAGAGTTACAAATACCTCGATTGTAAAACAAACCATATTTTCGCGATCTTACACCATATGTTAAAGACTACATCTAGTCGAGTCGAATTATATTACAACAGACTAACGCTCAATTTCTTTATTCTTTTCAATAAGGCTATTAAACCATGCTACTACCTCCGCCCCATTATTGCCAGAAGATCCTCTATTGGGACCACGAACTCGCCGAAGAACTCCTCGAAGAATTCGGCGTTGAAGCCCGACTCTCTAGCCCAGGGGACCCAACATGGCTACAAGCCATTGTTTCCAGGCCAATTTGGGATTCAACAGACACTGTGTCGGAGGAGGTCATCATCAGAACAATCGATTTTCTTCTCAGTAAGAATGCAGATATTAATGCGCCGGCAAACCATCCCGTAGGGCGCACGGCGCTCCAAGCTGCCTGTGAAAACGGGACTCTCAAGATCATCCAGCATCTCCTTGACAATGGCGCGGATATAAATGCGCCGCCAGCTGGACAGGATAGACGAACGGCACTTCAAGCCGCAGCCGGCAGAACAGATGAACCCCTTAATATTATTCACCATCTTCTTGATTGGGGAGCCCATGTTAATGCGCCACCCGCTCGAAATGGGGGCCGGACGGCACTTCAAGCGGCGTCAGGAACGAACCTCGAGGTGGTCGAGTGCCTTCTCGATAATGAGGCTGATGTATTCGCGCCAGTGGCCAAATACGACGGGCGAAACCCGTTCCAGGTTAGTTTTGGAATCTTTTATTCCCCTTTAGATATCTGTAAAGGCCATGAATTGCCTTGATAAGTATTATTTACCCTGGATACTTTTCTAAGCTCCTGAAACTTACGGCGGTTTTTACCATGAGATGTCACTAATCTTAGTATTATAAATAGGCCGCGGCCGATCAACTGCGTATCGATATCATCTATAAACTCGCCGATCCACATCCGCCCCCAAATATGTCTCTTAAATTCCCTATTACCATTAATGGTAATACACTAAATAAAACGAGCAAAGTCATAGAAAGCGGCACATTCCACGTAACTCAAAGGAGATATGCCCTAGTCCAAACCAAAAAACCTACGACGTCCAAAGAACACAAAGAGGTTGAGGACTGGCTGCGTATTATAGGCCTTGATAAGTTAGAATACGTCTCTGACAATACTCATATCTACAGTTATCACATTGATGGAAGAAGATACATTCTCGCTAGGATTCGGGCCGATAAACGTATCGCCTACGCGGACCTTTACAAGCAGCTATTCAAAGTCCAGCCTGTCCTAAAGTCAAGCATGCAGACTACCCCCGATGCCGACTCCAGTGCCAACATTGGTACCCCATGTGCGGTCGATGTTGTTTTTCACAAGGATGTTCATGGGGAGAAGGAACGGCTACCTGAAATTTTCAAACAGGCCGTCGCTAGACAGGCGCGTGTCAGCACGGATCGAGTGACATCATCAACCTTAAAGGTTAGCCTGGTAGCCGAAGCTCGATATCTAGCCGATATCGCCAAGATCAGTGAAGTGAAATATATCCAACAGCACCAGTGACACTGCGCAATGAAGTCAATCGGTGAATTTTCAGTGCCGGTATTAATGGGTTATTTGGGGGTTGGGTACGACGGAGGTGGAACGGGGCGGATATGTTTCTCGGACAGTGCACTTGGCTACAGACCTTTTTAGGGTTTATATGGTGTTAAAGCCCCGGCGCTGGTTAGTCTGATGACAACAATGACAACGGCTCGTATGTTTCTATCCTATAGCTAGTCTGATTAATCGGAGAATTGTACTCTACCGCTTGTCTAGCTCTAGAAGTGACCTCCAGCGATCTCCTGGTTTGAACCACTCACTTCTCGTAAGACTCCGACTACTCAAAATAGCTATATGACCAGGGTTTTGTTGGTTGGCAATTAGGTGAATAGGGAATGTCCGCAATACACCAGGTCGAGAAGTCCCTAATTTATTGAGGCCAGCCTGAAATATTTTCCGTGGGTTTGATTACGTTATGCTCTCTCTCTGATATCTAAGAGATGACTTGAAAAGCCTAGATAGGTCGTGTTAGATATCACTGTAGCCACAGGTTAGACCCCTAGGGGTGATTGCATCAACTTTTACTACTATATATAGAGATGAGCTCTCCCTAATTAGCTCCCAATCCTAGTTATAATTCTACCTAGTTGCTATTTTACGGCGACTAAGTGCGACTTATCTTTACTCTGTAATGAAGCCTATGACGGGGGGCGTGTATTATCTTAGCCCGATCCGATTGAATACTATATAAGCGGTGGCATACCTCATGTTTGTTTGGTGTAGCCACTGATGGCATGAGTATATTAGTATAACTCAAATTAAGTATAAGTCTTAAATAGGTTATATTCAGTCTGTTGAAGGTAATATAGCAAGAGGCATTTAAACTATTTTATAACATTCCACATAATTCATTTTTCATTCTAGCTTATTATCATTGTTTCTGGTTAAACATTCAGATTAACTCTTTTCCTTCTTTCCTTCCCCCCTTTTAAGTTGTACTGCCAGCTGTCAGGGCTGGCAGGGCTGGCAAAGGCTGTTAGCACCCGGTGAGTTGACAAGCTTAGCTCTGCTTGGGTACGACATCGGCCGACGAAGCAAAACCAACATTGTGACGGGAACAACATCCTCCACAACACATTCAATTGGGTCACATGTCTACATATGTTGGACATACCCATTTTAGAGCCGCCCGCAGGGTGGTAGCGACGCAATGGCGAGCTAGCCGAATCCCTCATAACCGCCTTGCGCGGTCCCTGCACCAAAACCATGTCCCGGCCGGTAATCAGGATGATGGTATGTCCCGTTCTCTTCTACTAGATATTACCATGTATACATAATTACTAATTGATACCACTAGCACCCCCCAAGCTCCGCCTCGCAGTAAAAAACAACATCTCCACCCCCGGCTTCCCAACAACATGTGACTCGCGCATACTCACGGGTACCTCGATCCCGTTCTCCGCAACCATCGTGACGCAGCTGCGGACCCGGGGGATGGAGGTAGTAGGCAAGACTGGAATGGACGAGTTCGGCATGGGCACGCACTCGACGACATCTGCCTTTGAAACCGTGCATAATGCGCATCCCCTCGAGGCGTACTCTGCGGGAGGCAGTTCCGGTGGTAGCGCTGTGGCCGTGAAGGAAGGACGAGCGGATATTGCACTCGGCACAGATACCGGCGGCTCGGTGCGCATGCCGGCCGCGTATACGGGTACGGTTGGCTTTAAGCCGTCGTACGGCATGTTGTCGCGGTGGGGCGTGGTCCCATATGCGAACTCATTAGACACGGTTGGGTTGCTGGCGAGGACTGTGCGGCCTATTCGCGATGCGATTGTTGGGTCGGGTCTCTATAGCGAGCACGACGCTAGAGATCCCACATCTCTCCCGGATAGTGTGCGCACGAGGTGCACGGCGGAGAGGGAGGGGTATGATTCTACTAGCGAGCCGCATCCGACATTGAAAGGCTTGACCTTTGGACTCCCCTTAGAATATAATATCGAGGAGCTTGACTCGCGGATACGTCAAGGCTGGCTTCAGGCTCTTGAGATGATACAGGAGCTCGGAGGACGTGTCGTCCCCGTCTCACTTCCTTCTACGAGGAATGCGCTGTCCGCATACTACGTGATAGCTCCGGCGGAAGCTTCTTCCAATCTCGCCAAATACGACGGCATTCGCTACGGTTACCGAGATACAAGTGGTCCTAGCGATGCAGAGGACGGTGTATTATACGCAAGAACACGAGGATCGGGGTTTGGGAGTGAAGTCAAACGGCGCATATTATTGGGGTCATATACTCTGAGTTCGGAGGCTATAGACAACTACTTCATCCAGGCGCAGAAGGTGCGTCACCTCGTCCGGCGGGACTTCGACAGGATATTTAAACTGGAAAACCCCCTGCTTGACGAGCAGCATTTCGCTCTTAGCGAAATGGACGAGTCGATTGGGATCGAGACTAAGTTAGGGCCCGCACAAGTCGACTTCCTTGTCTGCCCGACTGCTCCAACCACTCCACCCCTCCTCGAGCAAGTCCGTAGCCAGACCCCACTCGATTCTTACATGAACGATGTATTCACGGTACCGGCGAGTCTGGCTGGTCTCCCTGCTATCAGCATCCCTATGGATATTCCTGTCGATCCTACCAATGAAGAACAAATGCTGCTTCACTTCGGCGGCTTACAGCTTATTGGGCAGTACTGGGATGATGCGCGTGTCCTATCCGTAGCCGAAAGATTATCCGGCCATGTGTCAAAGGGCGTTAGCAGTAACCCGTAAGGTATTATTCTGACCTTGACCGGAACATTTGTAGAGATAGAGATCATTTGTATGAATTGAATGATACCGTTGGCAGTGCTAGTGTACAATATTAGTTATACTCAGCAGGCCGCACATATATAAATATCAAACTCTGGAACTTACTGTATGCCTTGTATCTCTTCGTTGTAGTCTTAGCCTCCAATCGGCGTAATGTTCCCAAGAATGAAATCTTGATTAAAGCTGAACTCGCCGTATGCAGGTCGTGATATGCATCGCGGCGCAATTCTAAGGCAAACCGTAAAAAATTGTTACCGGCTATTACTCCTGCTCCTGCTCCTGCTCCTGCTTTCATCAGATCGTCGTCTTGCCCGATCAACATCCATTCGATCCCCCGAGGAACTTCGCCCTCTTGAAGACCGGCGATCCCTCTCTCTATATCCGGCAGAAGAAGACCTGCGGCGGCGTCGTTCCTCAATTTCCCCCTCTTCCTCGTCCCGATCGCTATGCACACCATTCTCCCGGCCACTCGCATTCCCGTTTTCCTCACTACCCTCTTTCTCACCCTCCTCACTCTCCTCCTCCAGCAGATCCTCAATATCCCCCAACGGGCTAACCCTGGGCTCCAGCAGGTCCAAGTCCTCCAATATCTCCCTCTTCGGCATCTGCCACAAGCTCGTAGCGCAGACACGATCCTTCGTAAGCAGCTCATCGACAAACTCATCCACAAACGTAAGTCTGGCACCCACACGTCCCCTCCTCCTAAGCTTCCTCTTATCGCTCAAAAACGGCTCCAGCGTCTCAAACACCCTCTCCGCCTTCCTCGTCAGCCGGACATAGAAACACGCTAATGCGCGCAGGTACTTGAACTTCTCGCCGCCGTGCGCGAGGTACGCGTCGAGGACGTCGTCGTCGGGGGCGAGCTGGAGTAATTTGAAGGCGAGGCAGAGGAAGGGGGACGGCTTCTGCGTGTCGCCGTAGGTCCCGCCGACGAAGGACACGTGCGCCACCACGCGGTCGACGATGTCGGCCTCGTTGACCCCGAAGCACTGCTCCTTCCAGAAGTAGCTGTCCACGATCCGCTCGCGCACCGCCTTCTCCATGATGGTGGCTGGATTCAGCCCGTTGGGAGCCAGCGAGGCGCTGCTGCCGCGCTCGTCGAGGAAGCGCCGCTCGTCGGCGCGGTGCGTGTCTGGGGGCATGGTGTTGGGTGGGTTTGAGTATGCGATGCCTTTTTTTTTCGTCTGGGGTTGTTTGGTATTAACTTGCAGATTCGCGCGCTGGGTCTTTACGTGAAGCTGTGAGCTTCGAGATACTCTATTCGATCGCCGGTATTATTGTAATTCTCGCAGTGTTAAGTCCTCAGCTTAGATGACCGTGTTATAGAAAGTCTGTTAAATAATTCCTTTATTTCGTTGCTTGGCTGGACTTTTATTTACTAAGTTACCATCTGCGTTAGGTTAACCTAGCTGCTAAGTAGCTTAGGTAGGTAGTTATCGATAAGACCAAAGATGTAATGTAGGTATGTGACGTAGGACCCAGGATGAGCCATGACTTACACAACCTCACACACAAACCACTAGCATCTTTCAAGTTAAATCAACGAGGTATATTCATATCTAGTTGACATGCACACAAAGAAGTTATGAAGATACGGTGTTAGATAGAATGATTATAGCGATTATTCGTTCCCCTAGGGCCATAGCGTTAAACTTCTCCTTGGAGATATAGCGGCATGCCTACATACTTGCTGAGAGTAACAACACGAGCGAGAAGGCTAACCAAGACATAAGGGCAAAAGAGTGTAAATAGTTGGTCAATTATCTTTATATGCCCTTGCTTCCGTCTTTATAAGGTAAACAATCAGATACAATTAGTACAAAAGGAGACCCAACGCCAGTTAGAAGAGCCATCGAAGTTACCAGGGTATGCCCACCGTACGCCTTGCTTGTAAATGCTCGAGTTTACATTACATTCTTCGTACTCATACCTTGCCCTCTTCGCCTTCCGCTGTATCCTTCAGCGCCGCGGAACTAGCCTCGGCCTGAATAGCATACATGGCTTCCACCTCAGCACAGCTTTCTATCTCGAATGCTTGGCGCACGCTGTCTTGCGTTCCTGGAGCTACCCTCGGGAACCGAGAGTAGTAAATATAGCGGGGGGGCTTTGGTTCGCCCGTGGGTTTGATTGTCTCGCCGGTGAGACCAAAACCCTGCAAACGTTCTCTCCATGCAGCTGCGGCCTTAGTAAAGCTGCTGCGTCTATTCCCTTGGGCCTGTAGGGTTTTGAAATCCTCCTCTAGTGTCTTGCTGAATGATTCAAACCGCCTGCGGAACTCCTGATCGCACTGGCTTTTTAGCTTATTCAAGCGAGTTTTTCGGACATCCCGCGACTTTGCTTGTAAGCCTTCATTGTAGTGCCAAATGTCTGCTGAAGTTCCAATCACAAGTCTCATGTTCTTGGTAAAATCGCAATGAATAGCCTTTGGTAGGCCAGGGGCGTAAGGCACTTTTCTATCGGATTTCATCATGAGGCCCTCGGTGAGATCTCGGAGGTGTGTTTTATAGTTGGCTGTTGTTTGTAAGCGTCTACTACAATATATTTTCTCAGTTGTGCTTACCTCCTGTAATAAGGCTTTTGCTATGCAAAGCGCGGAGGAAGAGTTGGATAGGAGCAATGGCAGGCACTTTAACTTCGGCGTTGGGATGTTGAATGAGCTCTCTCAATTGCCGGTGGTATCCTTGCAGTTGCCTCAAATATTCGCTGGCCAATGGTGAATCGCGGACTTTGTCCAAAATTCTCTTGATGATTAAAACGCCCTTTTCGATCTCTTCCCTAGCTTTGTCAGAGCACTGAGGTGTACTCATGATGAGGCGACTCGTGTTGATTGTCGCGCCTAGGTACTTTACGTACCTAGGCACGCGAAGTGTAATGTTTAATACAAGATATCTCGTTGTTAAGCAGGCATTTAAGCAAGCAAGAAGGAATGTTCAATTAGGGATCGTAGGTTAACCCAAAAAAAAAAAAAAAAAAAAAGAAGAAGAATACATTCTCTCTACAGTTCGCCTACCCTTTATATGTGTACGCGTTGGGAAAATGGTAGAGTTATCATATGCCTGTGTACTGTTTGATATCTACTGCTATCGGTGAAGTGTGTAGGGGTGTATGCGAGGCATTTGGATCTCTGAGGCTCTGCTCTAAAAGGGGCAGTAGTAAGTGAACCACTTCTAGTCTCCATGACCTATAAGGCTACACTACACACAATGATTACCTGACAAGCAACGCTCGCGCGACAAGATGACTTGCGCAGCGGTGCTCCTGCCCGCGCCAAGAGTATGCGGGACGAACATGAGCCTCAGGGCGAATAGTAGGGAATTGGGCGGGCTGTTCAGGCGCAATATGGTGGGTAGTCTCCAGCCATTATCAACCATTCAGGCGGCGCGGGTCGATGAGTTAAAAAACCGGCGAGTGAGTCGCGGAGCTTAGCGACATATATGTAGGGGCATGCATCAATATACACACCAACCAGAGGAAAATAGTTCTGCTACTTGAGTGAAACCTGAGGCACATGGGCTGCATATTGCACTTCCTAAACCAGCACGGTGGCAGGCGTTCGAATAGATCGAGTAGGCAATCCTGCGACTAAGATCTACATGAAAAGGCAAGAACATAATATGTCAGAGCATGTTGCTTATATTTCTTTATTCATTGGACCATAGCCTACAATGGCCAACCGAGATCATATAGACTGTACGTCATTCCTATGCAGGTCAAGTCCAGTCCCTTTTCTTTTTCCGTTTTATCGTGTACAGGAGGTATATCACAAGCAAGAAAAGGGAATCAATCCATCGCGCGGCTTTTTCCGCTTTCCTCTATGCTTCAAAGCTGAAAAAAACGCCTGGCCCTTTCAACAATACAGTCCATTTCATTCCTCATCCACGTAATTACACATCCCACCTACTGCTTCTTCTTGCTCTCGCCCGTTGCCGGTGGCGCACTATACAGCCATACAGCGCAGAAGGCAAGCCATCCCGATATAGTAACTCCAATTCCTGCTATCCACGGCCAAGCGCCAGAGATGACAAAACTGCGAGGCCACTCGTCGTGTGCAAAGTGGCGTACTGAGACCGTGTTCTTCTCAAACACGTTGCTCACGAACGGGCGTTTGTAGTTGACAAGGAAATTGAAAATACCATGCTGGTCTGGAAGCTTGAATGAAACAGAGTAGGTGGTGCTGTCCTCCGAGGAAATGGTCGGGTTCAGCTTGAGGCGATGGAAAGGCGAAAGCATGCTGAACTCAAGCTGTAGCTCGTCGTTCTCAGGCAGTGTGAAAGGGATATACTTGTCCCACGAATACTCGGAAAGAGAAATAGAATACGTCTAGTCTCGTTAGTCATATTGCGCCAATTGAGGAATAGGAGAGAATGAATTGAACTCACCACATCGTTTTTGATGCGATAGATCTTGGGGTTACTAGCATTACTCAAGCCCTCCTCGTTCAAGTGATGCTCGACCCAGTTGACACGCAAGACACCGATCTCATTAAAAGTCCACCCCGATACCGCCTTCGCAAACTCCCGGTTAAGAGTCTGTACTGCGGTCTTCTCCCCAACCTTCTTCACCTTCGCATCGAACCACTTGTCACTCAACATATCGGCTGATCCTACAACAGTGAATCGCGCCGAGTTGCGCGCCTGAAGGGTGCTTACGAGTGAGAGTTGGGCTCCGGAGGCGAAGAGGTCGTCGACGGATTCAGATTCATCTTTGGGATTGTAACTGTAAGCTGTGGAGGGAGCGCGCAGGATTGGGGACAGGAGGGCACCGTGGCCAAGGGTCTGGCCGACGCCGCTGGGGAAGGCGACCACTCCCGGGCCTGCTGGCGTCTTTCCGCCTCGCGCTGATCCATCCGGTGCAGCAGTTGAGAGAAGGCTGAAATAGTCCTTGCAATCCGAACGGAGAGGTCCGGGGCTCGGGAGAAGCAACACATCGTGTTTCTCGGAAGCTGAAGCGGCGTCGTAGTTGAAGTGGTCGACCACGAGGCCTTGGCGATCGGTGGGGAGGTGGATATCGAGCTCGAGAAGAGTAGAAACGATGCTCGAGGGGACGGCCAACGAGCCGGAGAGCGCGAGAAGAACGTTGCCTTCTGCGTTAACGAATTGGAGGAGGATGCTGGGTGTCAAGTTGGGACCAAGTCCTGTAAATAGTGGTGGTGCTGGTTAGCAAGACAAGTAGACTCAGAGTTGTGGAAAACAATTTTGGTGATGGTGGCGGAGGTGGGAGAGGGAGCAGAGAGGGTAATGGTGGCAGGTACCAAACAAACAAACCTTTGGACTTGGTAGGCAATAGCAAAACATGGTCATATGACCTCTCACCGAGGTGGAATAATCGGAGGCTCTCGCTCTTGGGGGTCTCGTACGCGATATCAAAGCCGCGGCCTGTTGTCACAACGATTAGCAGATTGCGGCTGGTATTGCAGATGCGGATATGAAAGCCCCCTCAGGACAGGTGAATACATACCCTCTAGATCGCCAAGGAACTTCGAATATCCATCCTTCTCAGAAACGTCCTCGAGAATGACCAGCAGTCTGTTGCCGCCATTCGAGCTAATGGCCTGGACGGCGGCAGCGAGGACGAGCAGGAGGAACGACACAAGCGACCTCATCTTCGCTGCGGCTGTGGTACCTCCGAGGTCAATTGGTAGGAGAGAAAGAAATAGAATACACAACAGAACGCGACAGCATCAAAGAAAGTGCTGCGCATGAGAATTAGGGGGGAAGAGAGGCGGTTCCGATTGTTGGTTGTGGAAGGAAAGTGGTGATCTTGCAATCGGACCAGCTGTCTCAAAAGTTCACGGCTGACGACGATGCAATGTGTTAAAGGTCGGAGCTATGGCATACGTAGCCCGTTTCTGCCAAGACAAGCAAGCTAGGTATCCACTTGCTGCTGCCAATGCACCAGTACCTGTCACTGCAGGACACACAGTGCATACCTAAGTGGCATGCTAACTTAACATCGGGTGGGGTCGGTCTTCAAGTCCAAGTCCCACACCGCGCCACATGTGGCTGTATAAGCCAACTAACTCCACACTCCACCATCACAGCCAGACCTTCCCTGTAGAGCTCTAAAGAGCCTCAAAGCTACCTGATCCAACGAAGCCACCATTTCAATTCCCAGCCAGCCAGTCACCCACGCCAATTCGACTTCAACACCCAGTCAATTGAGTACGCCCGCACCCCCCCTCCTCACCTACAGTCCCCTAAACACCAACACCACCTAACAAATCTCCTCACCACAGGCAAACCCAACATGGTAAACCCAACGCCCCGATTCTGGGCCGGCCCCCTCCGCTACTGGCGCTGGGCCTCTCGCGAGAGGCCCGCCTACTTCTGGTCCTGCATCATCGGCGCCGCCGGCCCCGTCATGCTCTTCACCGTGCCGCCCACAATGAAGAAGCTGGGCTACGAGCGCGCCAAGCCCGTGCCCATGACATATCCCAGTACGAACATGAACATTCCGCAAAGCGAAAACCTGCGTGATGAGAACGGAACGAAGGATACTAACACTACGGTTCACAGTCCCAACAGGTCCGAGGAAACAACTTACCGGGTACGACGACTGAGCGCTATGTAAAGGGAAAGGAAAGGAAAGGGACGACAAGAATCAGAACACCGGGTAGAAAACCAGGAATGCCAATGACACGACAGAGACAGAAGAGGTGGCTGTACATAAGATAAACAGATATTTCGTTTGCTAGAGAGGGATATAGAAGCCACGCACACACGACTTGCAGATCCCTTCACAAAGAGAGGCGCCAGCTAAGCAGTGTACCATCACCATGACACAATCGCGAGAGATGGTTTACACATCAGAAATTCAAGGCTTTTTCTATTTTGAGACACCCAACTACGCCATTTCATAATCCATATGGATAGAATCAGTCCTGCCGGTACCGTCTATCCTGTAAACTTCGGGGTTTACCTATAATGGTCTAATAAACGCATGTACAACCCCCCGCGTCAACCCAAAATCAATGTCCGGCTATGCACCAACGCTCTTTGCTCGCACCTTAGGCTTCATAGTAAACCTATTATACTGAGAGAGGCTCTACCTTTCTCTATGCACCAGGGTCCACTCGTACTAGTACCGTGTTAGTGATCACGCAGCCAATAGCAGGAAACCAATGCATATTGACTTACAACTCTTCCATCATCATCACCCGTGTACACTAATTGTGGCATGGGTGCGATGCAAGTGATGGCAGCCTCAGTGTTGGCCCCGCTCTCGCTTCGAGGGTCGATGTGATCAAGACGTCTCACTAATTCTAGTACCCATTTTCCATTTTTGACGGAGCGTTTCCAAATGTTCACCCGACCTCTCCTATGGCCAGTGAAGATAAGGTAGCTTTCCAACCACTCATTCCCTGAACCCTCGTAGAATGCACAGGAGTGCACATAATCATCGTGCTCGATGCACACGTTTTGGTCTAGGAGCAGTTCCCCGTTAATCGTGTAGAGTGCTACGTTAGGACCGGAGCATAGCATGATCTCTCCAGACACATTATTAATGGACGCGGACTCCACAAGGCGATTGCTTGGCAATTTCCTAACAAACTCCAACCTATTGAGATCCCAGAGAATAGCATGCCCATCCCCAGAGATGGTGACAACTGTGCTGAATGGTTTAGACACAGCAATTGTGGTGACGGGCGTCTTGTGTCCGAAGAGTGATGATCGGTGCACAAGCTCTACTGGCTTGCTAGTCTGACTTTGTATGGTGAAGACAGATACAACACAGTCCTCTCCAGCTGTAATGAGAGTCTTGGAATCCGCTGCAACAATGCATGAAATCTGCCCAATGTGAAGATTTTCACTGACACCAGCGCTTTTTCTGTTCTCACTAGAAAAGAACCGAACGCTATTGTCTGCATACCCCCACTCCAAATATTTGTCGTATAAAGGCGGCAGATTAATTCGGAAAGGAGAGGAACAAAGCAATCGATCCAGTTTGGAGGCATAGATAAGGGATGCTACTCTCTCGCGACTTTCAAGGAGTGGATGAGGAATTCTAGACAGCGCATAACATGCAGTATCCAACCTTCGAGCCGGGAAGGATGTGTTTTCTCTTGTAGGATGAGGTTTTACAAATACCTGGTGAGGTGTTTGGCCAAAATTGTGGATGATACTTGTTGTTGCATGCCTCTCATCTGAATCCGCTATATTGTCGAGATCCTTTGCTCCGTAATATGATAAGTGATGGAATACATTGAGATTTTCAACTGCGGCATCGCCACGCTGCTTACTCCCAAATACTAGGTCGATCCAGTGATGTAAGTTCTGGCTAACATATGGCGATTCTAAAGCTTCGCGATGTTTTGCGATGAAGATATTTGGGTCACCTTTTGCCCATGGAGGGAGCTGAACATCATTCACCTGACCACCAGCTCCTTGGCGGGTACCAAAGTTATATCCATTGATATTAGTCAGGAACTCCGGGAGGCAAAAGAACTCGGGGATGAGCTCTCGAACATCGGATCCGGTGTCCTGGGAAGCAGATTTCCAAGATCCTTCAATCGAGAAAAAGAGTCGATCGGCGTGGTCGAAATTGCCACCTTGTAAAAGAATATAGGAATGAACAAATGGAGGCAGGCGGATCAAGTAGGAGGCCACGATCATAGCCGACGAGTAGTGAGTTCCGTAGTGGAAAGGGGATTCTCCTATCTCCGCAAGGCTTGTGTATCTGGCTCTATACTCAGCTTGCCGTCGGGCTGTCTGTGCGCCCATGGGCTTAGACAAGTCACGGAACGTGGCAGGATCCTCTAGGTTCAGCTCATCACTAGTATAGTCCGCCAAGATCCACGGGAAAACGGGATACTGGGTCAAATCGTTGAACGTTCGACCTGCCATGGTGTTGACAAGCATTAGATAATGGAAGTTGGAGATTTCCCCCCTTTGCCATTTTCGCATGATTGGGCTCCAGGGTGACGAGTTGAAGATATTGCCAAATTTAGATCCGAAAGTCTGTGGTGACTCTTCGAACATCTTCAAAGACTCTAAACGCCATGCATCTTCAGGGTTAGGTAGTGAATTTGGCCCGGCTGTGTGCGGGGTTTTAGAAGCAAGCCTTGAAAACACCTCGTCTCTCATTGATAGGTCTTTAGCTGTTAAAAGGTAGCTTCGACCATCCGTAAAGAAGATCTCAATAGCAACATCGCGAAATAGGAACCGACGCTTGGACAGACTGATAACATCTTGCCATTTCCAACAACGAGAGGATTGTGTGTTGTGGTCTGATGGCGATTGCCAGTCGCGAGGCTTAGTACCAGTGATGATTTGCGAGAAGAGATCACGTTCTTGTGCCGGTGCCTCCCAGACGTTCACGATTTCTCCATCAGCGCATTGGAAAAAGTTGTCCATGATATAAAGGGCGTTTCTGCCAATAAGCAAGATTCCCTCACATGCGTCAAGCCCAATAATACGTGAAATATTGTATACTTGTTGGACAGCATCCCCTTGTTGCAAACGTCTCATGACTCTACGGTTCTTATCTTCAAAGTTGTCGTCCGCCTCGTTAGGGTCATTAGGATCATCAATTAGTTCGAAGTCGTCTTCAGGAACGGCAGCGTCTTCTTCTCCTTCAGGATCAGGCTTGTGTTCTGTTGGGGTGTTATTCTCATCCTGAGTGCCGTCACCAGCAATCATGCCTTGTCGAGCAGGCGAGGAAGCCGTGCTCATCGAGCGATTACCTCTAACAGATGGAACAGGAGATGACGACGTCAACGCAGAGGCCGACTGGTGCTCTGCTGCCCGTCGTTTTGGCTGATAATCCCCATGAACTGATGATGAATCAGGTAAAAGTCTCAAGCGCATCCGATTTCGACCCTCAGTTCTGTCGAGCTTCCATTTTGTTGTGTTAGGGGTATAAAGCACTGCCCCTGACCGATTCAAATCTTTTTCCATTCTCGAGTACGCTGATGAAAAAAAATAGTAATCGTCCTGTTTATCTTGACCTGCTCGCTGATGCTTAAAATGCTCCGAAGCCCAGATGGACTTCATCCATGACGAGTTCGCCATGTCATGTCTAAGAAGGATGCTCTCCCGTTCTTTCGTCTCCAAGTGCCATCGCTTAAGCACTTCTTTGCGCTTGGAAATCCGCGAACGAGCACTCTCAAGCGTCCGCTGGTTTTCGGACGCAACGAACTCTTCCCACACTCGCGAGATACCTCCTAAAAAGAGCGCGTCTAAAGAGGGCCTATGCTCATCGACCCATGCCACAAAGGTATCCGTGTCTAATTCCGTTAACTTATGGAAATCCGCTACTAGCCGAGTCTGATCTGAGGTCATGATGAGTCGGAAGAGCGCGGTGCATTCATTAGGCTTCTGTACAAGCATAATGCGCCAAATATTCACTGCAACAAGTCGAACGGTTTCTCGAGTATCCACGAGCTTATTGTAGAGTTGATACCAGAACAACCTCATATACTCATCATCAACAGAGAGTGACTCTAAAACAACCATCTGCCAATAGAGTATTTTGTCCATGGAAAAGTCCGTTTCGGCATTATGAGTTTGCGGGTCGTCCATTTCAGAGAGTCTTAGAAGAACTAACTTGAGAAAGCAACTGCGAATTGTAGACACTGCCTGGCTGCAAAGCCTAATAGCTTTCAGCCTAGCTACTTCAGGTTTCTGAAGATATTCGAGTAGCAGGCCGGCAAAATCAAGCATCGGGTCAATTCCATTCATAAACCAACCTTCAAAGATCGCCTCCGCCATGTGTAAGCAGAATCGTGACATGTTTAGGAGGACTTTAGGCTCGGTCAACGCCTTCCAATCTAGCTTGATTACACTAGCCATGTGTACAATGGTGCTCTTGAGCACATAGGATTCGAAGTACGCATGATGTTCCTGAAATCCCGGGGGGACTTTGAGAAAGAGACCGAAACCGGGAAATTCTTTTCGCACGAGAAGCTGGTCCACAAACACATCCATAACAAGCTCCAGGATTCCCTCAAAAACGGCATGACCAATATTTTGTGTCATAATCTTCTTCTTGGGGGACACAACATGCTCAATACGAGAGGTGCTCGGCTTAGGTGACTTTTCAGTCGTCAGAAGCACAAAGGATGATGCCTTGCGTAGCTGTGTCCCATTGTGCCGTGCTCCAGGCCGTACTGTCTTGATTTCTGTCGTACTGGATGTCCGAATCACAGGTGCTGCGGTTGACGTGCCTAATGGCCGGAGAATGACATCGGCACCTTCAAATGTCAGAGCAGAATCGCGAGAATTCAGCTCTGTCTCAGGATTTACTGCATCCACACTAACAATGGCAGGATATAGAGCCGATAAAAGGAGCCTCACATATTCGGAGGAAAGGGCAAAGTCCCTAAAACTCTGAGAGCGAGCATGAAGATCCGCCAGGAACCGAATGACAGCCTGAAGGACCGTGGCATTGCCTGCATTCCGGTCGGAACCCGTTTGGGGTGTACCTAGTTTCACTTTAGAAAATGAGGAAGTAGCTGATTAAACAACTTACGTCTTGATTCTAACTCTTTCTGGAGCGACATAGACCGTGATCGTAGCCTTGATCCCGATTGTTCTGGCTTGGCTGGCGATAAGCGTAGTAGCTCTAGATCGCCTCCTAGTGGCGAGTCTGGGTCTTCTTGATTTTTCAACACATCTTTGAGGCCGTGCTGGAGCATTGAAGTAATGATGGGTAGAGCATCAGGATTGACAATCTTGCACGTTCCGAATGTTTCGAGGAGGCTAAAAAAGTCAAGATCTTTATCGAAATCGAAGTCGGCGATGTCAAACCCGAAAAGGATACAAAAACAAATGGGCCATATCGTAGGAATGTCCCACCATCTCTTGAGGCGATGAGCCATAATACAGAAACCTCCAGTTCTACTGCCAGAGAATTTACTGATATACACCGACCCATGCGTTACGAGTAGTCGCGCAAGGATCTTAGATCCGTAAATAACAATCTCCGGATCATCCTCAGTGAGAAGATAGAGAAGCCACTAAACTATCATCAGCAAATTCATTTCTAGAAGATCCAACGTGCTTACCTTGTTCGTTACCGTTTTGGCAAACTTGCGGATGATAGCAACATTTCCCTTTTCGCAAAGCAGCTGACTATAAATAGTCAGGATATGTACTCCGATCTCTTTCTTAGTAAGCATCCGTACAGCACCCTCAGCTGCTCTGTTGTTATTGATCGTAGGGCGCCGTAACTGCACGCTACCGGCTGATTGATCAATATTTGAAGTCGTTTTTGGGGTACGGGGTAGCGACCTAGCCGGTGAGTGAAAGGCATAGGTTATGAAAAGCGCTATAGCACGATGTACCTCCGTGTTATAGCTACTTCTGACAAGCTGTTCGATGGCGGCAAGGAAGAAAGGAAGGACACTATTAGGCAGTGGATCAGCCTTGAGAGCATCAAGGAGTCTCTTCACTACTCCTAATTAAATCATATTAGCATTATCTAAGAAGAGGTCAAGGATAACTCACTCATTCGAAGCAGCCTCCGGTGGTTATGTTGATGATACTTGCTCTTGACTGCGAACGTTACAAATTGGTTATAGTAAAGCTCCTGGACCATGGGACTGCATTTCCTCCAGCCATCAAAATCTATCACGAGGAGGCGGAAAGCGAGAGGATTGATGATAACAGACTCCAGGGGATCTCTATGGTTATACCCTACAAATCCCAGAACAAGGCTGAGAAGCTGTAGTGAAAGCCTATCTCTCTCAGAGGGCTGGAGTACGAGCCTCTCCGTCACGGTACTGCCGCCAGGTCCGACGAAGCCCAACTTCGTCTTCAGAAGAATACTAAGAATCGCATAGCCGCCATCTTTTTCCATAGCTTCACTATTGCGCCAGCTCGAATTAATACACCGAAAAACCATTTCGAGGGCACGAACAAGTGCATCAGCCGAGGGGGCACGATCGATTAGTTTTAGTGCCAGCGGGGTAAAGCCAGCAAGACGCCATAAGGCATCGTCGAAGAACTGAGGCGTAACAACCATAGGATCCCCAGCCAGAATAGCCACTCCATTCGAGCGCAGGAGGGCATCATTGATGGAAGGCATGGCAGTATTGATGGCTATACCCGTCCCGTTCTTGAGTACCATTTGAACCAAGGTATGAGCAGGACCACGAGACAAGGATCGGAAGAGTTGTGACTCTCCAAAGTGTTCCTTCTCTCGGAATATCGACGAAGGCATCAGACTATAAAGAATATGCTGCTCTGGAATCAGATGGCTCGCCCTATCTCTAATCACTTTCATAATGTCGGAATCTTCCTTCCCTGTGCTAACAAGTTCATTACGCAGCCCCAGAGCTGCTGACGCCTCATAAGTTTGGAACCCACCGAGACAGTCCTGAAAGTTCCCTTGGTAATGTACGCCTAGGCGGCTAGGTACAGCGAGAAAATCGTCGCTCAGCACATCGTCAAATAGATGGGCTGAAGCCAGGGACCATTTAGATTTGACAAGACCACTACCAATATGGGTAGAAAGCTCTCGCGGAGTGCCAAGGAAGGCTTGTATGGGAAGATTCTTATGGCTGCTTGAAGTGAAGGAAGCAAAGCTTTCCGTGCTACCATTTGAAGGGGGTGGTAGGGCTGGGTATGAAGCCCGCAGTTGTTCGATAAATTCGCCATCTACATACAAGGCAGCTTTACTAGCCGTCATAGTCTTTGGGCGCCGGTGGACTATGGCGATGTGATACCATCTATTCTCTTGAAAAGTCGAGCCCCGAAATCTAACACTTGGACGCTGAGCTGTAACTGAAGTTTGCAAAATGAAATTGCGGGTATCTTTTTCGAGGTAGGCAAGAAGAAAACAGGTCTGGGTTGAGTCGAAAACTCCGAAGAGAGTGGTATGAGATGACGGATCAAACTTGTCCACTTTGATCCAGGCAGTGAACGTGTAGCCCGCAGATGACTGTGGGGGAAAGGGCCGGCCTAGACTAGGCAACTCAATGGAGGAATGGCCATGAAGAGATAAATCAAATTGGATGAAAGGGGCGCTGCGGTACTTGTCAGTCATTTCTAAGCAGAAGTCGGACGAGCCAGCCGACGGATTGAGCAACAAGTGCTGGGCGTCGGTGAGTGTGTTCATCCCCAATGATATGAGGGACCGGCAGAGGGCCAGAATGACTTCTCTCTCGGCATCGTTCACGGTTGAGTTCTCGTCAAAGGCAAGAATCAGAAACCGAGACAGGATTCCAGTTTCGTGCATTTGGTATAAGTTGACGCTTGAAGCCGTTGCAATGGCTAATAAAACCTTCAAGACCAGTAATGATGCCACATTTTCCACCGCCCTCCGGTCTCGGGATATCGATTCCCAAAAATCCACAGCTGTACGGATTACCTCGGGATTCTGCAAGGTCGACGTCGAGACAACTGCTTTGCTGATCGCAGCGTCAAGTATAGTCATGCAGTGATCTAAGTCAGCACTATTAAGTTGTTCTATACCCGAGGGCTTGTCGTCTTCTGAAACAGACACTACATAGCCAGGCGAAGGGGGTAGAGAAGCAGCTTCGCAGCATATCCGATCTAGTGCAGCATCATTCAGGGCAAAGGAAAAGAGCTTTCCAAACAACTGGCAACTCGTCCACAAATCGGAGTCAGCACCACCCAGACCAATGCTTGCTATAATCTGCTCAAGAGCCTCCCATCCACCTCCTTCTACCCGCGTCCGAAAGTAGCGGCGATTGCCTGGGTGTGCCTTGAAAGCAGCTGCAAGAGTGCCAAGGATCACATCCAACAGGCCAAAGAAAGCTTCCTTCTCAGAAATGCTACGCTTTTGTGGATTGTAGAAACCAGAGAAAGACCTTAAGACATCAAACATGCGTTGAAAGCCGTGAAGATGTCGAAAATCATCCTGTACTGGGTTGGGAGGGCTGACAGCCGAGAGGTGTTGCCTGACTAAACTGATCTGATCTAATAGGCGCTGAGGTTCGGGATACCCATCTTCGGAAGGGGGTGTGGGGGAAAGGGAGATGCGGTCGAGGAGGCGTTGGAGGACCTCGGTGGCCTTGGATGTGGGCAATGCATTGGACGCTGAAGTCGAGGATCTGTAGCGGCTGCGAGCCGACATGGCGGCGGCTGCTGCTGGCTAGCTGGCTGCTTAGGAGAAGGTCGGGGAATATAGCATGGACAGCAGGTCTATGTCTTCATATTATTATACAGTTGCTGTCCGCCAGTGCCAGTACCCCGGTGGGCTCTAGGCTGCTGTGTGCAGGAGAGGTCATCGAAGGGCGGAGATGGCATGCACCGAGGTGGGATGCTGTAGGCACAGATAGTAAGTACCAACGAAGGCATGGAGGGATGCAAGAGAGCAGACTAGTCTACCTAGTAGACTGACTACCTACCTAACAAACAAGACAACGAACGGGTCACGGTCACTCACTCAAGACTGTGATTGCATGAATTGCACGCAGGTTAGACTAGTAGACTATAGCTACCCACGCGAGAAGTTTGAACACTCTATAAAAAATGAATATTTCTTCAACAAATGGTTCTGTTACAAAAAAATAATAATAAAAAAGATAAGCCAATCTTGACTTGTCTTCAGTTGGTGACTTTGGGAGAGGCTACAAAGTGGCTGCAGGTAGGTATCCAATTAGGAACGCGTGTGTAGAGAGAGACTGCCTACACTACGTCAACTACAGGGCTAAGTACAGGTGAGCTGCCTACATTGTACATCAGCCTGCTGCGCCAAGCTAGCCCAGACCAGTAGCGTGCAAGCCAGGGTGGAGTATTTTAGGGGACAGCCGAGACAGCTTAGCCACACAAAAGAGCCACCACCCCAATGCAACCACCAGTTATGTCTGTATGTGTATATGAACAGACTCGTAAGAGAAAAAAAAAGAGAGAAAAGAAGAGAAAAAAAAAAAGGCTTCAGTAGACATCTCAACAGAGAGCTCCATCTACCTAAGTATGCAAACCACTACAGTAACAGTTCTATTAGAAGAACGGTGCTTACGTAACTTAGACGGCATAAAAGTCTCAGGCGAGGTATGATACAAGGTCGCGCAAATAAATACCTGAGGCAAGGAACAATCTTAAAAAATCAATAGAGATCAATAAAGCTACACGATCTGAATAACAAGATCCTAACAAAAAGGCATCAAGTTGCCTATCAGACAGGTATGCTAACGAAAGCACGTACGAAAGGAGTTGATGATTCGATGTAAACATTGTAACCTTATATTGTATCAGAGGAGGTACTAGCCTCTACAACCTACCCGGACTACGCACAAAATATGAACGTTGCTTAGTCAAAGCTCGCTATTAGAAGATTATTAAATCCCGACCGTTAAGTTATATTAGCTCGAAAGCATCTTTATAAGCTTAGTAGATACATAGATACTAGCCTGTCCATCTGTCATCTATCATATAAGACCTATTTACCTCGGGTCTATCCATTCAGCCATACTTATATAAAGTGAATAAGAAGCTTACGCATACCTAGCTGAATGACTACCAGTCTCTACTATCACAACATAAAGTAGGTTGACAGAGGCTGTTGGCTTTATTCAGAACTGATATGCAAGTATAGAACCTCGTGCACCAAAGAGTACCTGGATAGCTGGTCACCTGAAATCAAACGAGCATAGGTATGAGCTATCTATGCATAAATGTGTTGCGAAATCCAAGTAGATGGTAAACCACGAGACACACTTCCAACTTCTCCCGTCATTCAAACAGGCTGCCATTGCTGCGGATGGATCCGCAAACTGTGGAGTCCAGTTAAGGTCAGATCTCTCCGGGGTGCAGAACTATCCTGTAGGCAGTGTACCTAGTATTATAGTGGCCCTCCCTACCTAAATATATGTATACAGTGTATCCCACACAGTGTGTAACACTCCCAATCCGTAAGTAGTCTGTCTGATACTCCTCCTATGTGGTGCGCAATGGTGTCATTGACCCATCTTGGCACATCACAGTACTCGTAGGAGATAGAAGATAAGGGATGCAATACCAGTCTCACCAGAATGTTAGTACTGATCTCTATTACGGTTAGCTATTTCTCGGATAAAATAATCATGACAATAATATCCTAGAACACGTCACAGTAACAAAAGAGACGTAGTAGATTTAAATCCTGTGTACCTCGCCGTGGTGTACCTAGGTTGGTAGCTAAGTTGCCACTTGATAGGTCTACTAGAGATCTATCTACGTATCGTACATATCGTACATGTCGATAACGCAAGATTCGGGGTCCAAGGCCATGTTTTATCTCTTGGAGATGATGGGAATGGGAGCCAAGGAAAGAGCAGCATTCCCAAGCGTTAGCATATCAGCGACGATATCGGATCGTTTGTAGTGGATTGTTAGTCTCAATTAGGCGATTGATAGCTGTACTACCTGATAGCTGGGGGAGCTCTCCACTTATGGAGGCAACAAGCTGACGGGACATGGGGGGCATCTGAGACGTACATATATAGTAGGTACGCCGCCATGTATGTACTCAGACGTGTACGGGTAGCACCTAAATCGGTATCACGTGGGTTAAGACTGTAAGGTTTCAAAGGATCGGGTCAGTACCTATTTCGCCATAATGCCTGCATATCCCAGCCATTCAGTGATTCGCAATTGTATAACATGAGGGAAAAGAGATAGTATGTATGTCCAAGTCTGTCCAAGGATATCATCTCCGGCCAACTGGTCACGGAATACAGTATCAACCTACAGTATGTTCAGTAGGTTACTGAACCTCGGGACTTAAAGCCGGACAACTGCCCCGGGTCACTGACATGCTGATCTGGTCAGTCTGAGTCAATCCGCTAAACCTGACTCGGACTAAATCCATCAAGCCCCATTCTGCCCCATTAAGCTGTGAGCAGAGTGTGAGCTAGCTATGTGCGCTTACCCCAAGTCGGACACTGAAGGTTGCTATGTCGTTGCACCGTATGTAGTGCCGTACAGTGCCGTACCGTTCCCAGTTTCCCAACCTACCCTTAGCCCGCCCTTCCCCAGTGCTGTCGCATTCCCAGCCAGTGGCTCCCCTTATCAGTGGGCTGTGTGCGTCACCTGGTCGGCCTTCTCAGACCGGGGAAGGCAGCCTCGACTGTAGTACGTACTGTATGTACCTATGCGCGCTTCGGTAGAGTCAGAACCTTAGGAAGTACCTACTGTAGGTACAGCGTACTACCTACCTCTGTTAGTACTCTCTCTTCCACTATCGATCCCAAGGTAACCGCCACGCCCTTTATCAGCACGCCTCCGTCTTCTCGGCCTTCTTGAGCATCTTCCTTCCTCTCTCCTCCTTCTTCCCTCCTCTCATCATCCTCATCATCAACATCCATCATCTTTTACTTGTCCTTTATCATCCCAGGTATCACTTAGTTTGGTCTCGGGGTCTTTCTTTTTCTCTATTATCGCTGAGTCGCCGGTAGACTTATCATTCATTATCCCCGAGGTCGCATCCGTCACACAACACCAGTAATTCATCATCACATCACCATGAGGGGCCTCATCGCTCTCTCACTGGCCTATGCTGCCGCCGCAGCGCCATCCTTCAGCTATGAAACCGTCCACGACGGAGCTGCTCCCATCATCTCTTCATCTACTGCCGACGAGATCCCCAACTCCTACATCATCAAGTTCAAGGATCATGTTACTGAGTCCTCCGTCTCCGACCACCACTCGTGGGTACAGAAGATCCATGGCGAACGTGAGAACGAGCGCATGGAGCTCCGGAAACGTGGCCAGTTCCCCCTAGTTGATGATGTTGCCGATGTCTTCAGCGGTCTCAAACACACTCTGAAGATCGGTAGCGAGTTCCTCGGCTATACCGGCCACTTCGATGATGCCGTCATCGAAGAGGTCCGCAGGCACCCTGATGTAAGCCGCATTCTAATTCCCAATCTCTCGTGTTCTTCCACTCGACAATTACCGGCTACACGTGATGCGATGGCTAATACCTGTTTTCAATAGGTCGAGTACGTTGAAAAGGACCAGATCGTCTACGCCCTAAAGGAGGAGGAGCCAGATCTAGAGAAGAACGCTCCTTGGGGTCTCGCCAGAATTTCTCACCGCAACGCCCTCTCCTTCGGCACCTACAACAAATACCTATACGCAGCTGATGGCGGTGAGGGTGTTGACGTCTACGTCATTGACACTGGTACCAACATCGAGCACGTTGATTTCGAGGGTCGTGCCAAATGGGGCCACACAGTCCCTACTGGTGACGAGGATGAGGATGGCAATGGCCACGGCACTCACTGCTCCGGTACTGTTGCTGGAAAGAAATACGGTGTCGCAAAGAAGGCTCACGTCTATGCTGTCAAGGTCCTCCGATCCAATGGCTCTGGCTCTATGGCAGATGTCATGCAGGGCGTGCAGTGGGCCGCCGAGGCTCATCTCAAACAGGTTAAGGCTGCCAAGGCTGGTTCTCGAAAGAATTTCAAGGGTTCTACCGCCAACATGTCTCTCGGCGGTGGTAAGTCGCCATCTCTAGACCAGGCCGTCAACGCCGCTGTTTCCGTCGGCCTACACTTTGCCGTCGCCGCCGGCAACGACAATGCCGATGCTTGCAGGTACTCGCCCGCCGCGGCCGAGAAAGCCATGACTGTCGGTGCCTCCGCTCTGGATGACAGCCGCGCCTACTTCTCCAACTGGGGCAAGTGTGTTGATATCTTCGGTCCTGGTTTGAGCATTCAGTCCACCTGGATCGGTAGCAAGACTGCTACGAACACCATCTCCGGCACCTCGATGGCTTCGCCTCACTTGTGCGGTCTTACTGCTTATTTCCTCTCCCTTCAGCCAAGCAGCGAGTCCGAGTATGGCATGGCTGCGATCACACCCGAGAAGCTGAAGTCCAACATGATTACCATCGCCACCAAGGGTGCTCTGTCCGATATTCCTGCGGATACCCCCAACCTATTGGCCTGGAACGGTGGCGGTTACTCAAACTTCTCCAAGATCGTTGAGCAGGGTGGCTACGTCGCCGAGAAGAGCACTGAGACCACCCTCACTCTAGAGGACCTCGAGAAGGCCATTAAGGATGATCTACACGTCGTCTCTGGCAAAATCGTCAAGGGTGCCTCCACTTTCTCGGACAAAGCTGAGAAGCTCTCTGAGAAGATCCACGACCTTGTTGAGGAGGAACTTAAGGGCTTCCTGAAGGAGTTCCGAGCTTAAGAGTTGGGTAAGGGAATCTTCAGTCTTGGGAAGCGCACGCTTGCGACGGCATTACTTGTTTAGAGGCGTTTCAGACAGAACTGGGTGAACCTGGTCGTGCATTTGGTTCCAATCCGCTTTGAGATTGCTTTTGTACTGTACATTCGTATAGGTTATTGGTCATTCCCGCAACACATTCATAGGTACTCTAGTCATGGCAGAAATGCCGGTATTTCGTTATTTCCCATATAATTTACAGAATGAGACGCTTCGTGCAAATGTATTACTGAACATCTATAACATAACATACCTTTGCCACGTCTCCTTCGATGTAATATCTCTTGTAATGCCTGTTCATCCGAGGGTTTTGGCCTACTTGGTTGTAGAACAGTACCATCTCCATCTTTGGCCCAGACTAGATTTGGCAAAGCGTTAACATACAGAAAGCGACGCCAAGCCCAACTCGATTCGAACTAAGGTGACAATATCAGACGATACAAAGAGCGGACAAGTCTACTTGATAGGCGGTCAATCGGTGGTTCCTAACGGCCGGTGTGCTTGGTAGTATAATATACGGCGAGATAAAAACGCCATCGAGAGAGTATCGGTGTTTTCTAGTCGACGGATGACAGGTTATACAAGAGCGGGGTAGGTAGTAGTATTAGATCTTGTAAGATGGATATGTTTTGTGCAACGAAGCGCATAAGCTGCCTAGGTAGTAATTATACAGTCCTACGCATGACTAAAGCAATAATAGGGGTTTTCGGTATTCTCGCCGAACACTAACAACAGCACTCGGACTCGTTTTCGTACCGAGTATTATTCTCAACTCTATGCGTGACTGGGGGCGTTCCAGCGACCAGGTCAACAGCCCACACCTCTCCCCTCCCACCCGCCATCGCATAATTCATGTCCGGCACTCTTGTGACGGAAACAGAGATGTCGAATAAAGGTGCCTTGAACGTGAAGCTGAAACTGCGGTCGAGATTTCCTGCTACTTTGCGGGAATCATACGAGTTAGACGGGAGCGCAGCTAATGCCTGAGGGGTGATGTTCGTCCAGGCGTCATCGAAAATGGGATGCTTTAATAGCGCTTGATTCCCAGCGCTAGTCGGAGTAGCCATCATCTCTATCACCTGGTTTGACATCTCCCAGGAGGAGTGATTACCGCTAGCATCCCGTTCAGGGAAACTTATGAAGCAAACTGGTCGGCTTTCTGAGTTGAAACCTAGTTTGATCCATCCCAAGCCTCCAAACCTCGCTGGGTCTTGCTCGTTGCGCAAGGTAAGTCGGATGATGCCTGCAGTACCAAACTCGTAATCTGGTAACCTGATGCGGTCTTTGGACTCCGACTCAATTCGCCTCAATACTTTATGGGAAGTGATACGGGGGTCATGGAAACCGAGCTTCCGGAGCCAAAAGCCCGGGTATAGGTGTGGTGGTAACTCCCTCAATTCAAGTGGGATGGTGAAATCCTTCCGTGTCGATCGAACCTTCTTGGTGAGGAAAGTACTCTCCCCAGAAGAAGTACTCCTCCGCGCATAGAGTTCACCTTCGGGGAGCTCGACGAGGAAGATGGCACATTGACCCGACTTTCCCGCCCTACCTACATTCAAAGTGGCCTGGAACGTCCCTAGACCACGCTGTATTGCAGGAAGAGAGATAGCTAGGCCGAACTGGTTGATATGGAAGCCCCTCGAGCGGCCGAGACTTACGACGTCCCCAGATCGTGCGAAGCATGCTGGCGAGGGGGCAAGGAGGCCACAATGAACTTGCTTCGCATCTCGGGTCGAGTCCTCGAGAATATCGAGGTCCCAGATGAAGATCGACTCGTCCGACGACTTCGATATGATGTGCTCTTGGAGGCGGAGAAATGCCCGATCCCGCTCGCCGTAGATCATAGGCATGTTCACGTCGAAGAGACCCATTAGACTATACGCTCTGTCTTCCAGCCTCTTTGTCGTCCGCTTAGCCGCCCAGGACATTCGCTGGGCGACGGAACAAGCTTGTGGATGTATTTTCTTGCTTAACACATCTTTCGGAATCCCAGTCCTAGAAGCAATCTCACTCGAGAGACTCTTCTTATCCCCCAAGAAGTTCCATCCCCGGCCGTAGAAATTGACGGTCTCAGGGGCAATCAGCTCCTGCAGCGTCCAACCCCTTGCGAACCACTCGCTCTGCTTGACATCAGCGGCCGAGAAAGCATCTTGTAAATAGGCGATGCAGACGCTCGAGATGGAGTACCATCTGTACATAGAGTTGATCGCCTCGCTTAGCTCCGCGGCGTCTACCTTATTAATACAACACGTGTCTATCCATAGCAAGTCGTATCCGAGCCTCTTAGCCATGTCGCATGCACCTTTGAGTTTTCCAAAGCTCGCTTTGGCTTTGACGGCATCATCCATAGAGAACATATCAGCATACGAAATCTCGTCATCTCCCCATCGATGTGATAGAATGCAATAGCCACCCCTAAGCCTGTGAATCTCCAGGTCGGAGACTTCACGAAACCTCAAACTTGTGGTATTGATGAAGCGCATCTCGAGCAGGATTAGGCACGGCTTACGGATGCTTGATAGTCAGCTCGGACTCGGAGATGTTATCTAGGTATAAATTCATTAGGCATGCCGCGGCAGCCTATATGTTGTCGTGCTGCCGGGTATTGACTCGCATGTGAGCATACCATCATAAGTAAGCACTGAGTTACACCAGAGCGCTAGGCGTTGCCATGGGGCGGAATGCCAAGGCGTAGCCTGCCTTCATTATACCCTCGCTATACCCTCATTCTGCCTCGAAGGATTTATACACATGCATGGCAGCCCTTATGGTTGCCCGGAATTCTAGACAAGCCAGACTGATTGGCTTATTCAATCAATAGAGCATTATTAAGCTGCCCAGGGGCATTCACGGAATGGAAACTAGCCGCGATCTTTTAGTCTTAATGATCGTCTATCTAAATGTAACTATCATTCAAGGTGAGGGGCAGACACAAGATGCTTTCATCATTTTCTTTTCGTTCTAGCATCTACTCTTGTTGTTAATTTACAACAGCTCCCCCTATCTAGCTAAATTGTCAAACTATATTGAAGCCATGGTGCTGTCCCTCACCCACCTGAAAGTGCCTCAACATCTCTCCTTCTTGCTTCTCCAAATTACCATATCCGTCAGCGCGGTACAGAATTGGCCTATCACGCATCCCGTCGCCGGCTCTGTTGTCCCCGCTGGACAACCCTGTGCTATAGAATGGGCCCCCAGCACAGCAGGTCCTGTTTCAATCACGCTATATAATGATACCGGGAGGTCTATTATAACATGTATGTTATGGAGTTAAGTTTTAGAGGTTTGAGAACGGATGCCTGTTTTTAAGTTGTGTTACTAATTGCCCTATGATGTTACACAGCTTCGACAGCCAACGATGGATGGTACTCCTGGACTCCCACTCTCTGGCTTGCCGGATATGACTACTACCTCCAGATCTGCGATAACTACCTTGACTCCGACGAGTGCAGCTACACGTCTGACGGACGGTTCCGGATCTCATACACGTCAGGGGCTACCCAGGCTCCATCGTCGTTGGCCTCTCCACGCACCACTCTAATAACGACAATGAGCTCAAATCGTTGGCCCGGGTGAGTCGAACTATCCTCCCTCCAGGGAGAAACTACATAGCGCATGGGAACGCTGACGAGATGCGTAGGACTACCACGTCGCTTGGCGCATTTGCCACGAGCTGTGTTTATACCGCGGCGAATAATGAAACGTTCGCCTGTGGCTCTGGCGATGGGGGAGGCCAGTCGGGAAGCACCGTCGGTATTGTAGTCGGAGTGGTAGTTACTGCTATCGTCATTGGAATCGCGGTGGCGGTCTTCTTTTGTCTGCGTTCTCGTTCGCGAAACGGGGCAAGCACGGCGGCCGCAACGGCTCCAATTCCGCGTGCCCATGTTAGTAGAGCTACGAGGCCGGAGATGGTGGTGGGGATATGAGATTGGGAAGGGATCTTGGGAATGTGGCTCGGCAGAATTCGGTACTGAAAGACTCTATACCTTTTGAAGGAGGTTCGTCTATATGCGTATCGTTACGTAAGCCCGAATCTACCGAAGCTGTTTAATAGTTAAGGGGTATCTCTTTTCAATAATTAAAATAAAGCAATGTTAATATCGTTACCATGTTTTAGAGAATAACGCTTTTGAATGACTGGAGTGGTTAGTGTGAGTACGTATTCTATTTACCTCCCTTTAAACCCAATAGACGGCGTTACATACATAGCTAGAGGACCTGCCATCTTCACTACGCAACAGCTAGGCTAAACCTACCTACCTTACTATAACATAATCTACCTTCATTATTAATTGCCTTTGTGAGCTACGTTATATATATTGCGGGGAAATTTGTCATATTTTGTATGATACGGATAAGTCTCTAGCCGAGTAATCGTACACAAATTGCACAAAAAAGGCAGCAATCCCCATATCTCTTGGTCAGATATCTCGTTTGCACCGGGTTCCCAAGCTGTTGGATTTCATGGTCAAGTCAATAAACCCGGAATTAGAGAAAGCCGATGGAAAAGCATACTTATAATTCGCCCGTGTCTCTGCATCTACGGGTGTTGCCAGACCTGCATGCCCAAGGCGGTGCTAAAGTTGTCGGGCTCCCCGACGGTGCAGGAGCTGTGAGGGCTGATGTAGTAGCAGACGACGCCGTAGACAGTTACGGTCAGGGTGCTGCCAGACAAGTTCTCGATCGCGATCTTGGAGTCGGATACAGACATGGTCGCCCAGCCGGCAGCGGTGGCGACCTCCTTGCTACCGCTCTTGACGAAGCTGGTGCTGGCGACTTGGCCGCAACCCGCGCAGCCACATTCTGCGACGCAGGTGTCGACCGCCAGGGCGGCGGGGAGGAGGGCGAGGATGGCAGCGGCGATTTTCATGTTGAAATGCTTAGATTTGGGCTGTATCGAGGGTCGATGAGGATAGATAGAAATAAAGTTTTTGAACTGCCGCTTGAGAATGAGCCTCCTTTATAGACATATCTCTTCGCAACCTGTCGGTTGCTCCCCGTATCCATCGACTTGGGAATTTCAAAGCTTCCTCTTCATCGTGACAAATTACTTTGTCATCGTAAGGTCCGTACGGAATCTGGCCATTGCTCCATATTAGACCGGCATTCAGTACCATATGTAGAAGAAAAGTGGGTAGTATCGTGTTATGGTTTTGAGGTTTGGAAAATCACACCTTCTATGATTGACAATAAACCCTTAGTTATAAGTGGTGGATTAAACTTGTTACGGCTAAGCGTTATGGAATTTGACTATTGCATACTCACTTGGCGAATGGATGTAGACACTAGCCCCACTAATAAACTGGCTTTTATGCCGGCTATGTCAACAATACGAGAGCTATTTATCCGGTCTTAGGCAAGTCGACAACAACACCCTAGGTCGCCATGATAACATCAAGTTAGCGGCGTTGATCATGAAAAAGTAATACTAAGCAACGTGATAGTGACCAACGGACTTCGAAGAGTAGACATACCCTGCTCGAGTTGTATACATTTCTTTCTGTTTGGTAATGCTCTACCTAGGTTAAGGTTCTGAAGTTGTCTAGAGTATAGTTGCGATTTTTAAAGTTGAAACTTCTACACAAGGGTTTCGAGTGTAAGTTCCCTGTTAAACTAGATTAATAGCTTCGTGAAGAATAAGTCCTCGTCTTCACTAGTATATTTCCTTGAATTGCGTCTCTTCATAGGCGTTACTATAGATACAAGTAATAATATCACCTCTTCTTGCATTGTTAGCATGCTAGCCGATTAAATCTTTTATATTATAAACTAAGACGGAGGCCTCGAGATTGCCATAAGCTTGATTACTTGAGAATCAAACCCTCTATTACCCAAACATATCTTATTAATCAAGCCTCAGGTCTCATTTATTTGCCATACAAATAATACTTATCTAGGTAGGTTATGTATTACTTTGGTACCACTGTCCACAAATGAGATGAAAGATAATTATGTCGATCATCTTACAAATAATAGCGTCAAAGTTGGTTGGTAGGAGGTTAACCAAAACAGCATAGTTCCACTACTCAGAAATGTTCTGCTTGCCTCACTACATATTTGATAGCCCTATGGCACCAGACCTCAAGTTTTCCTCGTCCTAGATTAAAGATTATATAACCACTAGGCTTATAATATCCTTGTAGCAACAGCTAGGAACGAGTATTCTAATTCTGTAGTGCACAAACGTGGCTCTTTCTTCAAGCCTGACTGGTGATGTGACAAGTTTTTGTCCCGCACAGGTAAGTAATGTCGTCACAAACATCAACTTAAAAGTTCGTTCACATATGTATAAAAGAGAGGGCGTAAGATGGACTGCTCGGAAACTTTTGTACATCTTTATTTATAGTTGTGATGATTTCTTTAGATTCAAATGATCTTATTCTAATTACATAGCTGTTCTATCACTACTGCACCTATTGAGTTTGCTCAACTGAACTTTTTCAGATAAAGCGAAATAGAATTCACTACTATCTATGAACTATAGGATATATTGGTATGTATTATCAGATATACCTCTTGATTCTCCTGATAATCTACTATATAACAACCGCAGTTATGTAGGCATGCAAATAATATTCACGATTCGGAAACCTTCGCTCCCTTGATAGTCATCAGGGTACTGATTGCCTTGACGTAGATGTTCCAATAAAAATTGATGTACTTCAAATATACGAGATTGTAGAGTTACTAACCCCAATCTACCATTGATCTCTCATAGGACAACAGGTAGGCTAGCGAACATTATTCATGCTAGAGCAGGGAAGGTTGCCCCTTGACTATACAAGCTCTGTTCTGAAAACTCACGGATAACATGAACATATGTAGGTACCTAAGATTGATTGTGCTTTAGGGTTGTACCTAGGTACCTTCCTAACTGCTAAGAAGAGGAAGTCGCAAGACGAGGCAACCACGTCACTGTAACTGTAACTGCCGATGACACAACAGACAGTCTGCGTGCCTTCTCTGTAAACTTAGATAATATTAGGGGAAAGTCTGGTGGTCGATTCCGGTTTTTTTTTGGTACCTATGTATCCTCTCCCGACGTGACTCTCCCGCATCCAACCTTGGAACCTTCACATCTTCAACTTATACCACCGCCAAACATACGACATTTTCTCTGCATACAGCACTATCAGCGCTACTACCGCGGTCTTGTGTCGTTTGCGACAGCTTTTGGTTAATAAATTGTATTGCGCGTCCACCCCGAACCACCTCTCCTTCACTCACACACTCACTCACACACTCACCCATTCACCCATCCCTTTTTGGTATCTTCCTCCTTTCTTGTGGTCGACTCTCATCTGTACAAATGCATGGTGTTACTTGGTTCTGATTGCCTCTTCACGCCGTCTGTTTCCTGTGTCTACTAGTATCGATCCTGTAGGCTTGCCGACTGTTGGTCTGATCTGCACGTCAAGTATCGATATGTATAGGCGGAACAGCACCAACCCCCGTCGACTTGACCACCGAAAGTCTACTACCTCAGTAAAAAGCGTGCACCTAGAACACATCGCGCCCGAGACAGCGGAACGTGATGCCCAAGTAGCAGCCACGCAAGCATTCGAGAGAGCCCGGGAACGGTCGGCTACAGACTCAAACACTCCCTTGTGGCCACCACCTCGTTCTAGCGAGTCGAGTATTAACGCGCAAGGGCGCTCCTCAAATCCCAGTACCCGGCCAGAGGAGACGCCTTTGGGTCGGCAGCGGAGTATCCGGTTTGTTCAGTCAAGGCCAGCTTACTTGGTACCAAATAGCACAATGGCCAAGGACGTCTCGCCTTCCCGTGCATCCTATGCTTCAAGGCATCATGTTGCTCATGCTGAAGCCAATCCTCGCCCTTCAACTAGCGCCTCGGCTTCCGGCATGGTGTCTGCTACTAAGGGAGCAGCAGGAGACTACATCGATACTCTTTTTAGGAGTGATGAGTATTACACACCCGAAGACGATATAGCATCGATGCCCTCATCCTACCGCAGACTGCGCAAGTCCAGATCCATGTTTACCCATAGGGATACGGGGACTGTGCCGGAAAATTCTACTCTAGGGAAGACTTCAGCCTCCGTAAACCAGCTTCCAATGCCTGCAAACTCATATTTCCAACCTCCAAGAGGCGAGGAAAATGTACCCCTTCGAGGATTGAAGGCCCCAAAGTCGATGAGCTTCTTGAAGGATTTTAGAGCCAGCGCTGTACCTGCTTTCAAATCTGAGGATGAATCCACGCTCTTCATACCCACAAAACGCCATCCCAGCCACGCGAGTGGAACAAAAGGCCACCTTCGTCAAAAATCGTCGAGGTTTTTCCGTTCCAGGAATTCTAGCCAGGACAGAGTTTTCAGGAAAAGCATGCGAGATACTAGCAATAGTACTGTTTCGATAAACGGCGAAATTACGAAGGATAGTAGTCTGCGTTTCAAAGCTAGACGAGTGTCACAGGGGGTTAAACATAAACTAAAGAATTTGTTCGGCTTGGGTAAAAGTGAGACTGGCAGTACTAAGCTTCCACTACAGCATATCGATGCACAAAAATCTCACATTTTTGGCTTGGGGGATCTACGGAACGACACCGACGACGAACTTGGTCACGTATCTTTAGCCGACCAAGCTGCTTTATCACATGTGGCATCGGGTATCGCGTCCCTCCATGACGTACCGTCACACCAGCAGCTTCGCTCTCGGCAAGGTAGCATAGAAAGCCTGACAAGTGAACAGAAGGCCTCGGACGAGAGATCTCGAGTGACTAGTTGGTCTAACTCCGAGACAAATACTGTGATCACCCACAATAGTTATCGTGAAGATCGAGAGAGAAAACGGTTATCTATCATCAATGAGAACGGAACTCACGTCTGTTCATCATCAGTGTACCCTACAGCAATTTCTGAGCAATCTAATCCTAGCACTACATCCCTTCATCGATCCGTTCACAAGGCCCCCGCTGCAGTTGATGGTCAGAGAATTTATTCCGCCCTAATGAAGCGGATGGATCAGTCGCAGCAAACACAAACCAGCCATCTTGAGAAGCAGAGCGGCGTGGAAGACATGGTGCATTTAGGTGCAGTGCCTCGTCGAAAGAGCTCTCTGCGTCTTCGACCCACCGGCTGTGATGCCGCTGCAACGATTCGCTATGTTATGCCAGAAAGCGAGTCAGACTCTGAATCTCTAAAGGAAAGAGGCAGGTTTCATACGATGAACACCAATGTCCCGAATCCATCCTTTTCGGCAGCGAATAATGTGAAGAGACAGACACATGATCGGCCAGAATCTGCGTCTATGAATATGGAACAAGAAGGCGATAACGATTTATGCTCGGTCCCATCTACAGATACAGCGCCTCCTCTTGCACGAACACTCTCGTCTCGTAGCTCGGCATTTTTTGCTAGCCCAACGTGTCACCTATTTCGTACTCAAAGCCCATTCCGCAAGGCGTTACACGATAGGATGCATACGGCTTCTAATGAGCCGCCGATTAAATCACCGGATTTCAATCCATGGTCTCACTCACTATCAAATTTACCAAACCTATCATTACAGCGCTCAAGTACTTATGGGTCGGATGCAGATATCAGGTTGCAATACACCGAGAGTATTTATTCCACAAATACCGAGGAGGGTCAAACACGAAGGCATAGTGTCTTGTCTATAGTAGAGGATTTCCCAAGACCGACAAGCACACATGGAGATGCCACAATCTTCGTAAACACTCCAGGATTCAACAAGCGAAGTTCATCTGTACCACCTAAGCCACGTGTAACATCTTCTTCAAGTTCTGTTGAATGGAAAATGTGGCTATCGTCGAATGTTTCGAAACTTGAGGAAACAACCACGCAGGTGGACTCCAAAGATTTCCAGTATGGTCTTGCGCGCACTCGATCCTCCGGACATGTTCGCGAGAGCGCCCAAATTAACGATGAAGGGGAAGATCAAGTTTCCGATCGGCCTGAAACGCCTTCTCGGGTCCGAAGAAGTATGGAGAGTTATATGAATTTAGACGATGGCGATGATGGAGACGAGGACCAGCCGACGCCTTTCGATGCTGGAGATAACTCACATCCACCTTCAGCAACTCCCTTACCGGCTAGTGTTTCCGTTTCAAGTATGGCATCTCCCGCTACGTACCCTAAACTCACCGCACCGAACATCGCTAGAGGAGGGTTAAACGCGAACCGCGAAAAGGAGCTACCAAAGGTCCCTTCGCTTAGTTTGAAAGGAAGCTGGTCTAATGGGCATGCCAATATTACTAAAAAGCTTATGGGACGCCAACCGAAACCAACAAATGGCATGACACCTCTCACAAACCGCAGTCCCTCGAGTGCGGGAGAGCTCCAACCAGGAAAAACGAACGGTTCAGCTAATTCACGACGAAAGATGTATGGAATATCCTCTGCGAAGCCGGAGAATGTTAGCCCTGCTGCTATGGGTGACGATGATCCCTACGGAATTGAGGGTGCTGGTGTCCTTGGCCCTAGCCAACAGAATTTCGGGAGCAAGAGAATGGTGGACATCTTCCTCAGCAGCAGACGCCGACGTATGGCAAGTGAGGAGGAAGGCAGCGTCTTCTTATAAAGCTTAGGAATAGAATAATAGATAGAAATGAAGAAGAACCAGTACTTTTATATTCTGCTCTCATTTTTTGTTTGCTTCAAGTGATAAAAGCCGAAGACATTTCTCCTCGCCAAGACTGCGGGCTTCATTCAATGTTTCTGTGCAACTCGTCATCTCTGTAACACAACAATCAATATGAGAATTTTGGCCGAATCCTACTCTCGCATTGTATAATTACTGAGGAAGAATTGGTACTAAGTACTAATGGGCAAATTAAAGGAATTGGGTCATTGAAAGAATCGAGCGTTAGCTTGTGAAACGTTGGATTATGTGTCGGGATTGGCTCGATCGCCAAGCTTTGACGATCCCCTGTAGGTTGCCGCGCCAACGGGACTTGGGGGACAAAACAGGAAATTGAGAACCATCTGTTTCGATGTCGTCGTCATTTCAATGCAAGGGCTAGCTTGAAATATTGCACACTCGCTCCACGCTTGGGAGCTGAAAATCAATCAGACTTAATCATTCCTAATTCGTTCTTCGTCGCACCGTATATAAATAAGTTCACCACTACGCGTTGAGGCCCATGTTGACGTCGACTGCCATTACGAACCTGAACCCGTCGACTCGAAGAATACAATGCTATTAACGTCGTCGCAAGTGTCTGTGCTGATTACCACGGGAATGGGTGCGTGCATGCGGGATGATTGATCCTACCTTACCTACTCTCTACTCTGACACCCCTCTATCTATCTACCTACCTACCTATTACCTACCTATCCTTCTCTTCTCTTCTTTACCTTTACCCAACCTCAACCCCATAGATATATTTCAGGCTAATTAACTGACCCTGTTTTGGATATAGTCCTCCTCTGCACATCCGCACTCTTCATCAGCGGCTGCCTCATCCAGCAGCGAACACTACGCGACCTGCGCTCGGCGATCCGGCCCGCGGTGGTCACGCGGCCGAAGCCCCGATACTGGGACGTCGAGGCGATGCAGCGGCAGCGGCGCGAGGGGGTGAAGACGAGGATCAAACTTGAGGATGGCACGTTGGTGGAGATACAAGGGCCGAGCGCAGATGTCGAGCCTGTTGAGCCTGTGGCGCTTGAGCTGGGGACGGAGATGACGGATGGAGAGCAGGAGGGAGAGATCGTGGAGGTGCAGTTGACCCCGCGGGACGCGGAGGAGCTGGAATTGGGGCAGAAGCAGGCTGAGCCGTCGCCCGGGAGTGGTGGGGAGAATGAGAGTCGGGAGAATGAGGCGGTGGACACTGCTGCTGCGCCTGCGTGGGATGGTGTGCAAGAGGGCGGGGAACCGCTTAGTCGCGCGGAGAGGAGGAGGCGGATCAAAGCGGAGATTCAGCGCCTTTCGCACGGGGATACGCCGGTGTATTATCAGCGACGGTTGTGGTGATGGGTCGTCTGTCATCTATCTAGCCCTAGCCTGCCGTGCTAGGCTAGGCTGACTGACTTGTGAGAACAGGCGGAGGCCCTGGTGTCACCTCTCTCTAGGATGGGTTTACGGGGATATATATCATGACGGGGTTGATGCGTGTACGATTACATGGTGAGATTTGGGCTCACTGGATTTATCTCGGAAATGCGGCACAGTATATATGGGGCTGCTGTATAGCGGAAGGGTTCACTCATCGGGTATACGGATTTGTTGATGAGGTTTGGGCTATAAATGTTATGAACGATGCATTGTATATCTCCGGATTGGGGATGTTGTATATATCTATCTATCTATGTTACGTCGTCAGATGGGCGTTGAGCATTATGAAATGGCTGATGATTGATTTGTTAATCGAAATTGTGGGACGTGTTGTGAAGGTCGAGTCTTGAATCTCTGGCCGCAACTTTGCAATGACTTCATGCAAGGTAGGTATTCTTTGAGAGTCTTTAGCAACTCGTGTTTTAACACCGACGTATTTGTCAAAATCCCGAGGCTCTGGCCCGCGGTTATAAGACGCAATTGAGTCCCTCATATTCGTGTTAGTCTACGTGAGTTGGGTCTTCCCGCGGAGCAATTGTAGCGGCTCTCGGTCTTCGTCCTTGCCGAACCGGAAGACCGGCAAGATGATGATAGGAAGCGCCAAGTAGAAAGCAAGTCTTAGTAGTAAGACAAAACAGCCAATTACATATGTAGGTCTTTCACTGAGTACATTTGTCTGACTGTCTATGAGTGGTCCTATTCTCCAGGAGGTTAGCGCCGCGCTACCCCTGACAGGGGATCCCCTATAAAGGGACCCTGCTGCCCAGGATAACGCGACTTGGGTTTTTCCTCGTCACCTCACTTTTTTACCTCCCACGAAGGGGGTGTTTTTCTGGTGGTCGGAGGGTTTTTAACCCACCCACCGTCCCTAGGTTTAGTTGGCAGCGGCCGGCCCTCGACGCGCGAGGGCGCGTTGTTTTCTAGGCCTTAGGCGGGAGGGGCCTATAGGGCGGAAGGAAGAAAGGGAGGTGGCAAGTCGCGTTTTGGGTTTTGATTTTTTTTCTGCTAGTTGGGTGTGTATTTCTAGTTAGGGCAGTTAGCCGAAGACCTAGCTTCGAGCGGCCGGCTTACGTACGAGAATCGCGCCACCAGGCCCTTCGGTTAAAGGCTCACGCCCCCCCCAATATATGCATTCAACCACTGCTGCCGCAACCTCCAAGTGAATAGATCGTCTCCCGTAGGCTTTCCTGACTACCTAGATAGATCTTTTTCTCAGGCTTGGCTCAGGTGGTTTCTCCAGGTGGGCTCCCGCACGGGGACTACCTACCCTAGCGCTCACCAACATAAAGTGAGGCATAGCACAGGTATTACCTAAGTCAAGTCTCTATCTTGACCCAGCCGAAAACTCGCGGAATAAACAATACTGCGGTATCGATTTCCTCCCGGTACAACAGCAACTATTGCCTTAAATATAAGGCCGAACCATTAGTACCCAGATATGAACTTGAGGATAGATCTCGCAAACTTGATGCTCGTTCCGAGGAAATCGAGCAGTTCAAGCACGACATCAAAGAAGCCAATCAGCGATATTTGAAAAATATCGCTGAAAAATCTGGCATTGTCACATCAGGAGCGAGACGGTAGCAAAGAAGATCGACGACACCCGCGAGCGCTCATGTCAATGACTGACCGTAGCGTAAAGTGACGCCCTTATCAGCTCAAGACGGACAAGGAGAATATACATATGCACACTTGCGGTGTTAGATACGATGAGGTCCACCAGCTAGTAGAGTGATAGAAAAATCAAACTATAAGGGCTCAAAACACAACTTTCGGAAAAAGCATGAGCTATATTCTGGTTCACTAGTTAAGGTTAAAATCGGAGGAGTTCTCAAGAAGTCATAACCGACAAATCTAACCGACCCTTGGTCAGTCCACCCGCCCCGTCTCACTATGCAGCAGGCATGTTTAAATATGCATATGAAGACCAACAGGGTGGACCACTAGTTAGGGAGGTTTTGCATCTCTACTTGCATCCAAGGATTAATGAGACTTCATCCAAGCCAGTAGATGGGTGAGGGCGATGAACGATTTATGGAAATGTCTTCGTATGTGGCATTAGAGAAAGGAGATTAAATCCCATTATACCGTCTTTTCTGGCGGCTGAGCTCGCAAAAAGCTCCATCAGGGTTCCTATATATTCCACCATGCCTCGTATCTTGCAATAACCTTAACCTTGCTTTTAAAGTTTACTACTGACCAGGCTCATGAAAGCTTGCTTAAGTTCTTTATCCGCTGTGCTATTTTACTATTTCATCAAGCAGGTTGAAGCAGCTGACAAGGAAACTACAAATAGCTCGTTCCTACGCATTCATACTTGCTCGTACACCCTTAGCGCATCCACACAATAATTAGAACTTCTACCAATACAACCGTCTTTGATTATTGGCCTTTCTCAATATTTCCGCACAAATGGCCTTCAATCAACCTCCAAAATGGTCCCCGGAACCATATCAAGAAATACTCATAGATCAACTCAGAACCCCCATGCTCTGGCCCTACCCTAAACCTTCACCGACGTACCCCACCGCACCAATAGAAGAAGTTCGAGCAAAGTTCTTCAACCAGAAGTATGCCCAGAAGGCTTTGAATGCCTCAGATCGTCTTACAATGGACGAGCTTGAGCTCGTACGTAGACATCTTTTAGACTTGTTTTACGAGACTGCAGCTCTAGGTTTACGATTCCAGCCCCCATTCTCCCACGGCTGGTCGAGGACGCAGCTGATGCCAACGCCCGCGGGAGTCTCCTTGCGAACATATGAACTCGACGTATGGAACAAGCAAACCGCCGTTTATTTTATTGGTGACTCGCGCTATGCAGGCCATGACACCGGATATACAGACCGGCGTCTGGGCGCTTACATCTACCGCGAGTGGCACCGCGTGCATGACGGCCGACCGAACCTGCAGCGTTACAACTTCTTCGCTAAGGCATTGCAGGTAACGAAATCCTCAGAATTGTTCGACGTAGCGGCTGTCATCGATATACACCGGCGGCTATGCAATTCCATGTCAGCCAAGTTGAATGAAGAGGTCATCTTCCGCTACCTTTTTCGCGCTGGAGAAGTGGAAAGCACATACTTCCCGCAGGCAGACATAGCGAAGACGTGGCGTGAGCACGGCTTCACCATGGGTCATCTCTTTCGCGCCGTCTTGCTCGTGGCAGACGAAAACGTTGTTCCTGAGACGTGCATAGCGCAGGCAGAGGAGCTTAGCGACGACTCTACGCTTCAGGAAATGGCGGCATGGTTGGAACGTCTGATGCCGGAGTGCCGCGTGTTAATGGTACGCACTGGGGACGACGCGCATTTGAGCAGACCTGTATCTTTCGCAAACCTTGTAGACCCGTTAAACAGCGACCAGGGGGATGGGTCCGGTCAGGTGGACATGGTTAGGGTGACGGTCCCTGTCGCTGTACGTTTTTTGCACGAGCTGCAGGTACAGGAGGAAGCTGCATACCTTGATCTGCGGCGCGTAGCAGACAGAATGACGGAGGACCGCGAACGTGCGTGCCGCGAATGGGTGGACAGCGTAATGCGCCATGCTGAGGATGTGGGCATGGACGGGAATTGGTATACTTGGATAGCTGTGAGGAGGATGTGGGCTGCCCGCGATGGAGAGACTTTTAGCGACGGGCAAGGCGACGAAACGCGTCTTTTCCCTCTTTATTCCTGGACAAGTATATGGTAGAGCTTTATAATGAGACGGGGCGGGTGGACTGACCGGGGGTCAGTTCGATTACCTAAAGAAGATTCAATCAAAAATTCGTTAATTTTTTATATAAATAGCTTACTTTTAGGTCTAAATTATAGCTTTTTAGGTTGCTTACTACTCTAATATATACTACATTTTTTCCCTGACTTTTTGACCTGTTTTTTTTGTGAAAATCTCTAGATGGCTAAAAGAATGGCGCTAGCCAGGCCTCTAGAGTACGATTCAGGTTAACCTGAGTCGTTTCAATGGCCTTACAGAAATCCATGTTGCCTGACTCCTCTTATACGCATGGAGCTTCCAGCTCTTACAGTACAAGAGGACGTTCTTGCACGTCGTATAGAAAATAAGGTTGGTGCCATATAGAAAACACACAAAGTATGATGATTTAGAAAAGCGGAGGGAAGGCCCATTCGCCATTGAAAGCAGGATGCTCCCACGAACTCCAAGTGGAATCTCTGATGAATGTTTGGGACATGTGTGCCGATTGTTTTGGTCGATTTTTTGTGTCAGTTTGCGGTACGATCGAAATGGCGAATGCAGAGAATCAGCAGCCTCCGTTGGGCTCTTCCGAAAGAACACTGAGGTACCATTGTCAGGGACCAACTATAGGGGTGCAATAAGACTTCATTGACACGCGAAGGCTCTGAATACCTTCAGGGCTATCCCTAGGTTATATACACATCCAAAGCCTTTCAGGGTCTCCTCCAGGGTCTTCCTACGAAGGTCCTGTCTCACCAGGAGGTATCCTCACTTCCTTTCCTACCAGGTGGTGTGTCTGCTAACCTAACAACCATGCCGTAGCATTGAAAGGCTGGGAGCCGTACGAGCGATTCCTTAGCGTCACAGAGACGGAGCGTAACGCGCCGAAATTAGAAGAGGTGTACAAGACTAAATGGAACGAATTCGCGAAAGTCCCAGACGAGGAGCGAAACATTGTTCTCCGAAGTAACAATGTGGATGTGAACCAACTTGCGTGGCTCGAAGTTTACAGTCGTGGGCGCCAGCTCAGACGCAATGAGCATACAGCTCAGATACAAGCTGATACAAAGTCCGGAGCTCTCATAATACAAGAGCTAAGGCGCGAACACGACTTGACACCTGCCGACCGACGGATGTTTATATCGGATATTTTATGGCAAGCATACCAGCAACTGGCGACGTTTCAAAAACAGCCAAGCAACAAGTTAAGAATCATCTGTCTGGTTCGATACTGTTATGAACGAGCCCACGAAAATCATTGCCTAGGAAGCAATCACCAGGTGTATCTGTGAGGTGATCAGGTTAGAAGCAAGGGCAAATGAAAACCACACACCTCAAGCAAACCATAGATACTATTATTTCATCATCAAGTTAACGATAAAGCTCACCTAAATAAAAAGTACATTGCTAAATTCGCAAATTATTCGATACGTTATACTTTTATTATACCTATTGCTTAATACTATAGAATCCCATTAGAATAATAGAGAGAATAATAGAGTGAGGGTGGGATAGGGGTGTGTGGTTTTCATCTGCCCCTGCCTCTGCTCAGGTCTCGGCTCGTCCAGAAGCTTTAAGGCGGACTTCGCTTATTCGCTTATTCTTCTCAGGTTCAGTGAGACCACAGACGCAGGTCCCAGTCCCACATGCGGTGCGGATCGAGTGCGTATTCGACGCCTCGACTTTCCACTACCCGACTAGGTAAGCAGGTACCCCATTTCCACGCCAGTCAGTCGGGCACTAGTTTAACACGATGAAACGTGATCGTTGGGTCTTTAGAGCTAGGCGTAGGCAGATGGGAAAATACACTTACCCATTATGAGGTTTGTGCGGGGATTTATTATCCAGAGCAGAATCCGGAGCCTACTTCATGGTAAATGACTTTCGTATTTATCGTCTTGAGGCGGAGCTGTCCGTCGGCGATAAGGTAAGTTCCGTGGGGTAAGGTAGCCTATCGTCCACCCCCGCCTATGATACTGTAGATAGGATAGGTACGGAAGCATCCACTAGATAGTTCCCCCGCTCTTCGGGGTTCTGCACCCAGCTCATTACCCCGAGACCACTTAGAACTCACATAGAACCTACATACAGTACTGTACCTATGCGTACGTGTCTATTCCTTTCTGCAGGGAGATGGCGTACCTAGCCCTTTTGTCTTCTGATCTGCGTGAGTGTTTACTGTCTGTGCTGCCTAATGTATTGGAGTAAGTATGCTCGTCCTCTATCGACCGCTGCAAGTTTGCCTTGCTTCTAGCTTCAAGCGGGACGACAACACAAATTCACAATGCGTATACTATACTATAGGTCACACGAATAGAATGGGTATCTAGGTATCTATCTAAGTCAGTGTCCCGACTGTCTCTAAGACCTAGGTACCTAATCTACTAATCTACTCTCTAGCTGCAGTAAGCCGAACTGATCTTCTTACTGCTCATCCAACCCCAATAGCGTAGGTAGGCTTGTGTATGGGTTTGCCAAGAACGGCATGTTGTCTAGCCACAGAAACATACGCCGTACCTGTTCTGCTCTCTTACCTCTCTCTCGCCTGCACAACTAACACGTATTTGGTTCCCTGCTTAAGAGCTTAAGAGCCTAGAGTACCCATTTCGGTCTCATGCTGGCACTGCGGCTGACCCTCTCCTGCGTTATCTTTGCTCGTGTGCCTGTCTTCTTTCTGTTCCTGTGCCCATGTTTGTGCCTGTCCCGTCTTCCTCTTTTGTCCTATATTATCCATCTCCCCCACACCCACCAGTACCACAAGTATTGTACGTACATACGTAGTAGACCATCACACCACTACACCGAGGGACAATCACACCCTCTTTCTGCTCTAGTCTGCCGCTACATCTCTGCCAATCTCACGTGGCCATTCTTTACTTGCCTCAACCTCCAAGGGTTGACTCTTGCTTCTCTATCCAGAGGCCTCTCTTATCGGAATCTAGTTGGTCTCAGTGTGTTGCATCTGGTTGAACGTGATACCGCTGCCCAAACAGACAAATACTCCCTCACAGCAACCAACATCCTAGCAACCCAGGTCATTTGCAAGGAGCTTGAAGCTTATCGACCTCGGCCAACTAATCCAGAGCCATTTATTGGACGTGCCCATCAAACAAACTTCCGGCTAGTTTGCTATCAGTCTGGGGTACCCGACTCGCCTGTATGAAGGGCATCTGATCTGAAGCCATATTTACATCATTCGTTGTCCAATAGCTTGGAACTAGGGGTTCTCGTCAACGCTACGTTCCGTTCCGTGATTCGCAGTGTGATTCCCACTGCCTGAGGCTAAATCACAGTCTTTTTTTCTTTTATTTTTTTATACAAAAGCAGCATATCCTAGCTGCTATAGGAGTGGAGGCACAGCTTGACCCTTCTACGCTCTTATTTGAACCAGACAAAGGGGATCGCACATAACTCGGAATATTCTTGAATATCCCTCATTTATTGTTGACGATGGCTACTGAAACACTTGTTCTTCACGGTCTAAACCCGAGGCGGCTCGATGCCGAAGATTTTGAGACGGCCTCTATTCGCTCCGCCGCGCCTTCTTACGGTAAGATATTCCTATACTTACACTCACAGTTGTGAGAGAGAAATATCTAACGATCTAATAAGTCTCGGAGGCCCCATCCTACCACACGCTACCCCCTAGCGAGGCTGTTCCAGCATATACACCACGGACCGCAACATCTTCGGTGAATACGTCGACACGGGACTCCGCACCGTCGAGGCAGGTCTCCTCTATGCTACCTCCCCAGTCCGAGTCACGGTCGAACTTCACACCGGGTACCGGTCTACCCCCGATCCCTCGCCGCTCCGAGATGTTGTCGACACCGTCCCTTTCGCAGTTTCACATCCCATCCTGGTCTTCGATCAACAGTGGGAACCCACAGGCCAGGCATTATCAGAGCGTGGCGAACCGGCGCGTGGCGGCTGCCTCGGCCGGGCCGTCGTCCGCCGTAGAGGGTGCGTTGCGAGCAGCACTGAGCCGCATCCATGCTGCTAATGCAGAAGCTAGTGAGGAGGATGGGCGCGTTCGACCTCTCGAGGACCCTTATCTCGTCGGCGAGGAAGCAGCCGCGCGGGCTCGGAACGAGAGGCTGGCCCACAAGCATGGCGAGGATATCCTCGTTCTCGAGGACCGACGGTGGGATTCGTGGCTTGGTATGTTGTTGATATGGCTTAGACCGAAGAGCCTCTCTTCCCCCAGCTGTTTCCCCTTATATGCATTTTACTTGGGCTGTGATCAATTATTAACTTCCTATCCTTCCCATACACTTACCACTCATAAACCCTTGTGTGGGGACTTGTTCGAACACAGCTAACAACTATTGCTATTTCTGCAGCTCAAATGAGAGACGTTGAAGACCGGAATCGTAGTTGGAACGCTTTCCGAGCTAATGTTGATCGCGGGAACAACCGTCGGAGACTAACACGCCGCTTTGGTCGGTAAAATCTACTCTGACGATATTTTACACGGTAAATTGGATACTTGATTGATCTCTGGCGGAGGGAACCAAGTTAGCAGCGCATTACATCTTCCCTTACCCCGTTCCTTCTGCATGCAAATACAACTGCATATGCATACCTTTTTTTTCTTTTAACCTAACATTCCTTTTGCCTTTCATTTCGTAGCATTGGGAGGCTCTCTACTTATGGGGCGTTTTGCGACTTGAGTTCACACTGCGCAGGGAATTCATATAGATGGAGCATTAGGGAGGCTCTCATGAGATCATGTTTTATGGAATACGAAGGGGTGCTCATACGGAACTATGGAAGGGGACGTATGGGTATGAAAGTCATGTTGCCTAGGTCCCAGATGGCTTTTAACTCCAGTTATCTACGTAAGTAGCATGAAACTTGGATGAAATCTTTCAACTTTTCGCCGATGATCGAAGCACGTTGGCGTAAAAAATATGAAGTACGGTTCGTAGTTAGGACGTCTCATGGTTGCTATTGAGCCCCATATTCATTTCATGACGGGAACAACCCCAGTACTATTGATAAACGAGATCAAGTTCGAATAATTGCATTAGATCATTGCGGTACTGTTACATGACGAGTTAGAAATGCTAGCTTGGCAATAAACAGTCAGCCTAAAGTTCTACAGTGTGCCCCGTCTAACGCCGCCGAAATGCACGAGTAGCTATTGATTACACTTCCTCTACGCATTATCCATCGGGCCCTAGCTGCTGTGGCCCGGATCCAATGTTTTCTTACTTCCGTTCTTCGACTCTCTCTTCTCGTACTGAATATCTAGTGGGTGGAGATCAGACCACCTGTCGTGGTATGTTAAGTGATGAATGGTATCGTGTTTAACCCTTGCTCTTTGTGTTGAGGATAAGCGCGACGATGAGACTATCATTTAGTGGTTAGCAAAATAGAAGGACGAAGAGACATCTTGCGACGTGGAGGATGTGGATTATTCGGTTGGTTAGGAACATACCCGTAGAGACCCAATACTTCGCCGAAAATGAGAATCAACACCATGCCGACAAATACCCTCGACTGCTCCATGTATGCGCGTACGCCCTTGTCGCCTACGACGCCGATGCAGTATCCGGCTGCTAGACCCGTCATACCGACCGCGATACCGCAGCCCAGGTGCATGAAGCTACTATAGAGTGGCAGAACTGTTAGCGCTGTTTCATCGGTATTGGGTATGAATTGAAGATGTGTGTCTCGGGCTATCCTATAGCTTCGGAACGGAAGGATAGAACGTACTTGAACAAGCTGTAAGAGTTTCCCTCGTTCTTGTTCGGGGGCCGCATGTCCTCGGCGATGAGCACGGCGATGACGAGCGAGTAGACGGCGATGATACCGGACATGACGACGGGGATCAGACACTTCATGATCAGGTCTGGCCGAAATGTTCCTACACCCGCGATACCGATTCCTGACTTCGCGGTGCCGTATGCGGCGCCGATACCTGTGCGATCTCTCTTAGTATACGTAATTCATTCGCTCCGTAGATCGTGGGAGACTTTTGTAGCGCGATGCTATTGTAGACGATGGATTGGGGAGGGGGCCGTACTGCCGAATATCATGGCTGCCGCGATGCCGCCCTGTACACAACGAGGTTAGCATGTTGTCCGATGGACGTGTGAAAGATTGTAAGTCTTACCATGCCTATGAAAGGCGCGAACTTGGGCGCGAGCTCTGATTCCATTTTGGATGGTATGTCCCGAGGGCCGGACAATACGTGGTAAATCGTTGATGGATGAAGGATGGATTCGATATAGGCTGGGTGGATTTGTTGAAGCCTCGTCCGCGCGGGAGGTGTATGGCGGATTGCGTATGGCTGGTGAGGTTCGAAGCTTAAGTTACTGCCTTGCAGGGGTTGCTACTTGCTACTTTCTTAGGTATCTACTTTGCTGGCTGGTACGGCTGTTGAGAGCGAACTCACGTGACGTTGGTGTTTATGTAAGCATGTTTGAAACCACTCTGGAGTTATTCAGTGTAAAGCTGTACCTAAAAGTTGACTGACCAGTCCAACAGTACCTAGGTACTTTAAATACTTACTTAAATACTTACCCATAATTTCAACGTTACTTCTGTTAGCTTTTTATTTTTCTTGCTTCATTTCTATCGAGTGCTCACTCCGTATATGTCTGTATAACTCGGATCTAGACATGAAAAGTAAAGCTTATGTAAATGTTGCATTCTTCAAAACCGTCCCAGCTTGAAATGACTAACATGGCATGGCATGGCACAAAACCAACCCCATGGACTTTACGAGTGACGCAGCCCAACCCCTTAAACCTAATGCAGGGTTGAAAGAGCAGGCTCCACTCCCATGAGACCATTTGAAGATAATCATTTTTATATTCAACTTCATAGCTTCCCCTTTGTCTAGGAAACAAAGCCGTTAGCTCAGTATATGAAATTTACTGTCATACTGTCTAAGCGACGACATCATCGATGATAGATTAGGTACGTATTATATCTAGACGATACCTAGATACAAACGGAATCGGGCCGGGGTCGCGTGGGTGCTCGGGATGACCGAATGCACTCCAGAGAACTTAAAGCTGCAGAATCAACAGACAGCAAGTTTTGATTTGAAAACCGACATACAGCCTGCATGTACTGCATATAACCCCAGCAGGGCATATACAGGCATATATACAGTCTGTATACAGGTATAGCTAGCTAGCTTGTGATTGCCCAAATGAGCACCAGGTGTCCTCTCTCGCATGTGAATTACCTATCATCTTAACTAAGTAGGTATTGTACCTACAGACCCGCTCAGGTAGAAAGAAAAGAATGTGCTCCGAATTTTGAATCAAACTTGAAAGATGTTGTGGTCTCAGAACTACCAAATAATTAATAAGGGCTCATCTAACTGTACATGTTCTAGAACGTGATACTGGAGCAGAGGTTTGGTCGTTATTAAACCTCCCACACCACACCACATGGCGAAAGCTTGGGGGGGAGAGATGAATACGCGGGTCAGCGGATTAAAATTACAGTCAAGACGCTAAAAACCACTAACATCAACCCCGTCCAGGTTACCTCAGTTATTGAGGGAGAGCATACGCAGCCTGGGTGGAATCCGCAGAAACTTAGGTAAGTACATACCACATGAAGGTACCTGTTGGTATCCACACCCTCCTTATGCCAATTCTGCATAGTGGACCAGATGGAACTGTTCCTTGTGTTTCAAGACCGTCTGTTTAGAATCTAGGTACCTATCCAGCTCTATCCAGGTACCGATACGCCCAGAACCCATAGCAGAACCCATAACTAATCCACAGCATCCATAGCCCCCGACCAGGGAGCGACTTAATTGGACAGGGCGCTAGTCCCGTCCTGACCTTGAAATGCAATCCAAATCCATCCACCCATCCCATCCATCCAATCTATCTAAACTAACTAACTAACCTACATATCTAACCTGTCTATCTACCCATCCATCCAACTTGCCAATGGACCGATTTGACCTGTCGATCTATCGACTGAGCCCCTTCCGAAGCAACTACCAGAGCCCGCTCGCATCCGGTTTTTGACCTGGAAACCGCCTCTCCCCACCGCACGACCGCCGTCGCCTCTGACCTCCCCGGCCACGAATCGACGTCGCTTGCGATTTCGTTACTACCAGCTGCTAGACCGGGTCGGCTGTTTCGGGAGGGGATAAGCCATTTGCTGCTATTATACCCCCGAGGAAGAATTGGGCATTCGAGAGGAAGAAGTAACACGAGCGAGGGAGCAGTAGAAGATAGGAGGGGGAAATAGTCAGTGAGAAGGGCAAAGCTAGATACATTCGCGGTTGACGGTCGTCATTCTCGGCGTTATCGCTCGCACATCTCGCTTCTCCGACATTTCACCTTATACCCATAGATCACGACTATTTGCCATATTTTTTGGTACGCCTGACGAAAGTCGACATCTTCTCGTTGCCATCCACTGTACATTACACCTCCTGTCCTCCCCCTCTATCGACCAAGGCTGCCAGTCTCTGTCTAGGCCTGCGGCCGCCTAGGCTCAGCACGAGTAAGTCAAAATCAGTTTTACCTCCTTTGCTAGCCAAGCAGCAAGCTAGCAAGCCAGCCAGCCAGCTAGTCAGCCATTTCTTCATCGCCTAGTTCACTTCCCCGAGAGGGATCTAGCGTAAGATTCGGGCTATGGGTAGTGCCTACGGTGCTATGCGGTGCAACGCTCTCCTATCGTGTCGTTCCGGCCCGATATGACACCCGTAGCCCCCCTTTTTCGTACACTTCAGTCGCTGACCGTATGGACTTCGCCGTAGGACGGTATTATGGCTGACCACCAGTACGACCAACGCCGATACGGTCCATCTGGCGGCACCCAACGAGATGCCGCTTTTTCCAACATATTTGGAGCTCACCCTCCTCCCGGTCGTAATGGGGTAGGAGGATCTGGCTCCCCATCGAACAACATGATGCCGCAGAGCGAGAGAACACACACGATGAGTTCCATGTCCAGTGTCTCCCAATACGACTTGCAACAACGACCGCCCCCTCGGCCCCAGCGCCCTGGTGGCTATGAAGAAGTGTCACATCGAACTAGGACTATGGACGCGAGTATGGCCAACGGGTATTACCAGAGTCAAAGGAATCCATCCGGTGGGTATCCTCCCCCGCCGATGCGAGCAGACCCATATGGGCGACAACAGCCGGGCCCAAACCAGAGACCGTATCCTGGCCCTCCGCCTCAAGGCCCTGGTCGGTACGACTCAAGAGGACCGCCTCCGCAACAACAAAACTATCCTCCACGAAACCCCGCTCCCAGGTATTATCCGGGCAATGCTCCGCCAGGACCTGCTCTCCGAGACGACCCATACCGTTCCCAGTCTCTCGCAACCGCCCCACGGCAGCCCATGTACCAACCACCGCCAAGTTCGTATCAAACATCTCAGCACCTCCGACACCCCCCTAACCAGATTCCAAACCCCATGTCGCGAACTACCGCGCAGGGCCGAGTCGTACCCGAACGTCATGACGATAGATCAATGTCTATGACCGGATACCCCCCGGACCGCGACGCGCATCAGACGATGAGCGGCCGCGTTATTCCAAACCGGATGAGAGCACCTTCGAACGAGATGCCACCCCTCAATACAAGTCCTCATATGAACGCATACAATGCATATTCCCCAAGCCCGGGGAGCGCAACAAGGACAATGAGCATGGCGTCCTCGATTACGGCCACCGATCATGGCCGCACTATGTCTATGGCAAGTACAATTGTACCTGAAACTTCCGAGCAAGCTCGGCAGCAACTTGTTCATCGCCCATCAAACGCGAGGTCGCTCGAAAACGAACGACCCCCGACAGCAAAGATTCGATCCCCCATAGTGTACCCGGCTTTATTGTCTCGAGTTGCTGAGTGTTTCCGCCAGAAAATCATTGTAGGGGAGCGGACCAAGAACGAGCTGACATACAAGAATGCTTTCAGTGGTTCCGAAGCCGTAGATGTGCTATCCTACATCATTAGGACGACGGATAGGAATTTGGCACTATTATTGGGTCGAGCGCTTGACGCGCAAAAGTTCTTCCACGACGTTACGTACGAGCACAGGTTACGAGATTCGGCATCGGAGATGTATCAATTTAGAGAAACGCTTATGGACGAGCCAGAGGACAAACCCCCCGTGAACGGTGTATTTGTTTTGCTCTCAGAATGCTACTCTCCCACGTGCACGAGGGACCAATTATGTTACTCCATCGCCTGCCCACGAAGACTAGAGCAAGTATCTCGCCTTAACCTCAAGCCACAGGTAGGCTTGAAGAAGGACCAGGATGCCATCCTTAACGACGACGCCGACCAGACCGACGAACAGAAGCTCTGGATTAACACAGTTCCTAAGGAAATCGCCGAAAGCGTTAGCGACAGGGAAAAGAAACGACAAGAAGTCATATCCGAAATATGTTATACCGAAAGAGACTTTGTCAAAGACTTGGAATATCTCCGAGATTTCTGGATTCTGCCGCTGCGATCAAAGGGCTCACCTATACCTGCGCCGAAAAGGGAGCGTGTTGTTCAACATATTTTCAGCAATGTTATCGATCACCCGAGCATCCACTCTGTAAGCTCTAGGTTTGCGAGGGCATTAACAGAGCGACAACAGCGGAATCATATCGTAAAGAACATCGGTGACATTTTTCTCGAAATTGCACCCCAGTTTGAACCCTTCATTCTGTATGGTTCTAAACAGTTGGAAGCCAAGTTTGAATTTGAGAACGAGCGATCCACTAACCCATACTTCTCGAAATTCGTTGATGAGATTGAGCGGAGGAAAGAGTCAAGGAAACTGGAGCTGAACGGTTACTTGACTAAACCAACCACTCGATTAGCTCGTTATCCTCTGCTACTGGAAAATGTTTTGAAGTATACCGAGGATGGAAATCCAGACAAGGAAGATATTCCTAAAGTCCTAGTGATGATCAGAGATCTTCTGAGCCGAGTTAATGCTGAGTCGGGTAAAGCTGAGAATCGATTTAACCTCCGCCGTCTACACGAGCAACTTAAATTCCGTCCTCAAGACAAAGTCGACCTAAAGCTAACGGACGAAGGACGCGAACTAGTTTTCAAAACTCAGTTCAAGAAAACCCCAACAGATCCTACCGATATAACAGCCTTTTTATTCGACCACGCCGTTTTGCTTGTGAGGATCAAAACAGCGCAAGGCAAGACTAGTGAAGAAGTGAAAACCTATCGAAGAGTACGTCTTGCAATCACTATTTTTACTACTAAGACTAATCATCAAATTTCTAGCCTATACCCTTAGAGTTGCTATCTATCAAAGAGATGGACGAGGTTATTCCCCAGTCTGGAGTGAAACGAGCCTCGTCAAACCTGCCGTTCCGTGGAGGGGACACGGGCAAAAAAACGTCAGAAGGCTGGCCCATAACTTTCCGGCATCTTGGCAGAAACTACTACGAACAAGTGTTATATGCCTCCAATCAGTCAGCCCGGCAGAAGTGGCTCGAATTCATCGATGCCGCTCAGCAACGGCTCCGGGCACGGGCTGACTTCTTTAATGTGACCACTCTGTCTCAGAACTTCTTCCAAGCTAACAATCTCGTCAATACAGTGACGCCTTATGGTAAGTATTTAATACGTAGCTTAGGGCAGCTTTACGCTAACACGATTCAGATGGTGGTCGTAAATTGATTTACGGAACGGATCACGGTATCTACGTCTCGGACCGGAAGGCCAAGGATAGCCAGCCTAAGCGTGTTATTGAGACACAACACGTCACTCAAGTCGATGTTTTAGAAGAATATGGTCTTTTACTGGTTTTATCCAACAAATCGCTCTTGTCTTACCCCATTGCAGCATTAGATCTAAACGAACCAACATTGTCAAAGCGTCCCAAGAAGATACAGAGCGGCTGCAACTTCTTTAAAACCGGTATCTGCCTTGGGCGGCATTTAGTCTGCTGCGCGAAACCGACCACACTCTCAACCACGATCAAAGTGTACGAGCCCAACGATTCTATGGGCAAAGGGAAGAAACAGAAGGGATTTGGCAAGATGTTCAACGCGGGACAGGACGAGCTGAAGGCATTCAAAGAGTTCTACATCCCCACCGAATCCTCGTCCGTTCACTTCCTCAAGAGCAAGCTTTGTGTAGCATGTGCCAGGGGTTTTGAGGTTGTCTCTCTAGAAACACTAGAAACACAATCATTACTCGACCAGGCAGATACCTCATTGGATTTCGTTGCTAGAAAAGAGGGCGTGAAGCCGATACATATCGAGCGCCTCAACGGCGAGTTCCTTCTGAATTACACGGACTTCTCGTTTTTCGTCAATAGAAACGGTTGGAGGGCAAGGCCAGAATGGCGAATTGATTGGGAGGGAACACCTCAGGCGTTTGCTCTGTCCTACCCTTGGATTCTAGCGTTCGAGCCAAACTTCATCGAGCTAAGAAATATCGAGAATGGGGCTATACATATTGTCCCTCATAAAAATATTAGGATGCTGCATAGCAGCACGCACGAGGTACAACCACACCTAACCTATACACTTCGTTTACGTACTAATTTGTTTAGATATTATTTGCATACGAAGACGAGTCTGGCCATGATGTGGTTGCCGCCATTGATTTCTGGAAGAGCAGCCGAAAATCTGAGATGCCGGTTCTACAGTGATTCGAATCAACTTATTTCTGGTTGGGTCGCAAGGCTCGTATTGTTCGCACTAGTATATTTACGCTCGAATTTGGCCGTAAGTCTGAGACTATGGGCCAGGAGTCGATATCTTGTAGGACCAGGAATACTGGATAATCATACTATCTTAGCGGCATGGCAAGCGCGGTACATTGGTTGTCAATCTCGCTGGTGTACATTTCTTATTCTAAAAGCTGCTCTTTGAGAGCATGGCCAACCCATTCGAATATGTCCCGGCTACCTTTAATATCAAGAGCACATGGCTCAGCATTCCAAAGACTCCTCAAATGGATGCACCCCCCCTCCCCCAAAGAACTTAGTTTTGGGTCAGAAAGAAGAACGCCATTCACATCGTGATGTCTATAGAGGGCGATCAGGCCGAGTCGAGTTCTACAGCTAGTTGCGCTAGAAAAGCCATATGAGGAGGAAAATGAAGGAGGGGGAGACGGGAAGAAGGCAGCAAAGGAAACCAGGCGAGACTTGTCTGTAGACTCTCTGTATGAACTGCTATCGTAATCAAAGAGGACCCCTGAAAGTGTCGAATAGGAGAAATTCAGCCATCTTGTCACATGGTGTGTTCCGTGTTGTGACTAATCATGTTTGAGATGGTGTCTCGTCTGGGTTTTGCCACCCCACTAAGAAAGAGTATTCCGTCTTGGTTGTTTGCGTGCACGACGGGTAGGGGGAGAAGAAGGTTGCCTGCTGAGATGTTTGATGTCTGTGTAGGGGAGGCTCCGATTCTTGGTGATTTAGAGTTTCGATTTATCTAGCTATGATCTATTTGTGTCTGGGATGGTAATTGATAGCCCCCTGTCCTTGTCCTGGGTAAGGAGCGTGCAGGTGGTGTCACATCATCTGACGTAGCAAGCTTCACCGAAAAGGGCTTCTTGGTTAAGTAGATATTTTAAACGCGAACGTTGGGGCCGGAGTGCCATACTCTCATACAAGGTGTGGCGTTGTAGTCTCGCATCGGGTTTCTCGTTTGAGAGGATCGCCGATAGGTATAGGATCTACTCATATAGGTAGCTAGCCGCGTATGAAAGAAAACTTTGTTGCGTCTATAGTATGGATGATTATAGATTGATACTATCGCCGTGGTCTTGATTGGGCTATAATCCCGAATATGTCGCCATCCCTGGCGTGCTCATGACCCGGAGCTGTGGTCATAGTTGCGGGCCGTTAGCATTGCGGGAAAGTATCGATCGACCCGGCCCAGATGCTACGAGTATATCTAGAGCTAGATAGGAATCAGGTTAAGGCGGGAGCCGAAAACCTTGCTCACTATCTAACCTCCGAGATTTATCAGAACGCCTGGTTTTTCTTTTGATTTTGCTCATGTTCCTAGGTTGTTCTCATCCGGGTAGGTTCGTCAAACAGGAAATCTGAAGGTTGAATACTGGGTGTTGATCTCGGAGGCATCATAACGCACTTATGTTTATCTCAAGTACCTAATTGCTCTTTAGATACTGAGAAGAAACGCTAGATGCACAGAAGATCAAGTCATTTCTACCCTTTTGGCATTCCGCCTACTTTGACTTTAGAGTTGCGCGCCGTTACGCAGAAAGTCTATTTTGGCTTCGGGAGCAGAGCCGGTTTCGGCCTGCAGTCTGCTCCGTGAATGTCAGCGAGGCGACAGACGTGGGCGTCATCTAACTAGGCATAAGAGGAGACAGATATAGAACGGCTTCGAGCTTAAATTTTCCTCTCAACTCAAAAGCTCTCCGATATGACTCTCCACCACCACCATCGGTCCTAACTGAACTTCGACTGATGCCTAATCTTGAATTGTTCAAGCTTAGCAAGTTCTAGGTATTAGCTACTGTATCTCAAAACTTAACATACACCTAACGCTATTATCCTGTTCTAGGTCGACCGACTACTGCTATAAAATGGCCCTCTTGTCCATATGTTCGCTTCGTGACTCTTCACTTTATCTATCAGTGTATTCTAAACATTTGTACCTACCTAATTAAAATAATGATAATTTAAATGCATAAGTCTTGATTATCATTGCCTTGCAGCCTCATTTCTCTCTACTTTCCCCAAGAGATTCTCGACAGAATACGAGATGGACGTTACCTACAGCTTGGCGCATTGCCCCTGTGCCAACTTCTTCGTAAGTGATCTTTTTATCCTATTTGCCTTATATATCGTCGGATCCGTTTCGCGCGTGTTATCTGACGATAGCTTGTGTTGTCGCGCAACGAGATCTTACGTGCAATGTAATGTATTAGTGAGGGGAAGGTAGAACTAACTCGATGTATTCATGACAGGACCGAATCAACTGCCAAAACAGAGTATACAGATTTGGTGAGCTGTGCCATATATGCCAGGTACGTTTATCACTTTTCTTCCCTCTCCTAGTGCTTCCTTTGCCCGTTCCCAGCTATCCTTTGGGGATGGCTTGAGACCTAGACATTCAACTACCCCCCTTCCCCCCATCTATTTCTCCTGTCTAGCATTGTAGCGTATGGGTTCTTTATATGCTTGACGCAAAGAAATGGCTGACAAGAGTGTCAATTATCTAGGCCTCGGGCCATGGTCAATCCACGGACTACCACTACATTCTCCTGGTCCTGGCGAAAGAAGACAGCTCCGGTAGGCCCTGCCGGAGGGTGAAGCGTTGGCCATACAAGCTCATCGTGAATAATCCGGGGTGGTCTACTATATCTTACGAACATAAAATTTCAGCTTTTGTTGTTTCATGAGCATTAATGGTGGAGACCCATCAATCTTGTTAAGCTTTTCAATAGTTTGGGGGTGTAATGGAAGTGATGACAGGAATAGGGGAATAATAATAATGGCAACGATCAGTTTGGGGAGGGGTTAAGTGGATTTCTTGCATACTTAGAGAAGCTTTACAGGCTATGGAGATGGGATATAATATAATAAGTGAAATGATAGAGGGACATCAAATGAGACATTGGTTTTACTCTACCCGCTTCTAGTGGCCTACGCTACCTTGTCGTAGATGATATGAGATCCTTGCGAGTTTAGATAAGATTTAAGCGTCACGTCTGTAAGAACTCAAAAAATAAGTTTCGACAACAAGAAAAAAGTCTATGCAATTGGTATCATGCAGCTATGCGGTCAAGGCTATCTCATACACCACACTCCAGCCTTCATCCCACCCGTTCCTTTCCTTCTAAATTTCATATTACATCCATTTGGTATCACATAGTGGTGGGGTATCGAGAGAGAATTTTTTGCTTTAGAAAAAGGAGGTTTAGCGGGAAGCATGTTCCTCGGCATTCAAAGAGCGACGCGCGGATTGGTTCCAACTTAACTGATTTAGTTAAGGTTGGACCAGGTTAGTTGGTTATTTGTTTGGTTGGTTGATTGATTGATCCATGAGAGGCAAGGGAGGGGCAAGTCGCTTATTTCTTGCCGTTGATGTGCCAGTCGAAGATCTTGGCAAAGATCTCCTTGCCGGTACCCTCGATGGCGTCACCGTGGCAGGGGATCAGGGTGGTGAAGTCCCAGCCGTTGATGCGCTTGACGCTCTCGTTGAAGCCGGCGCGGTTCTTGTTGCCGTTGCTGACGGCGTACCACAGGAGGCGCTTGTGGCCCTTGGCGGGGCCGACGGTGGTATTGAGGGCGTAGAAGATCTTCTTGAGCAGGCCGCCGCCCTTCTTCTCGGCCTCGGGCACCTTGGAGTACTGCTCCGTGGGGGGCAGGTTGAACATCAGGTCGGCCTCGATGAGCACCTTCTCGGGCTTGTAGAAGAGCACGATCTCCTTGTTGGGGTGGGCGTCGACCATCTCGACCTCGAAGTCGGCGGCGAACTCGTCGCTGATGGCGGCCGAGTGCGCGTTCGTCTCGTCGTACAGGAAGTCGAAGTCCTCCTTGCCGATCATGGGGTCGTTCATCGCCTTCCGCCGCTCTGGGAGGCCCTTGGGCCCGATCAGCTTGGCGCTGGGGTACTCGGTCTTCCACTGTGTGAGGAAGATGTGGTGCTCGAGGTCGCCGGCGATGAGGTAGCCGACGTTGCCGCCGAGCTCGGCGACCTTGGCCTTGACCTCGTCGGTTAGGGCGACGGGGGAGAAGACGGCGAGGGCGCCGGAGGTGAGCTTGACTGTTTGACGTCTTTGTTAGCTGGCGATTCTACGAGAAAGGCGTGCAAGAGCTGTTGCTTACTGATAGTGGCACGACCACCGATGGGGATCTTCTCGAATCGCAGGAAGGGGACTGAGACGGTGACGACATTCTCAGTGACGTTGCGGATGACCTGAACCGCCGAGGGGTTCTTGGGGATGAGCTTCTCAGACATGGTGAAGGTGCGTCGGTGGTGAGGAGGGACGGGGAGAGCAGAAGGGTTCGGCCTGTTTGATCTCGATGTTGGTGGTGACCTCGACGGGAAGGCGAGATGATAATGTCTAGCTGGTGTTTTGTAGAGGAGGAATAAATGGCGAAAAGGGACGACGGCACAGGGGGAGCTTAAGAATGAATTCGTAGCGACAGGTAAATAATGGCTTGGCGCCAATAGCGATGCAACCCTCGACATTATTTGTCCATCTGGCCTCACTTCTTTTTTTTTTCCCTTTTCCTTTTCCCTTTCTTCCCTACTACCGACTTCCGTTTCAGGGCTTTCAAGGCGCCTCTGATAGGTAAGCGGGTGCTGACCAGGAGCTATGGGCCGAAATGAGATTTGTCAAAATTTGGAATGTTGGCCGAGGCTGGCTGATGCATGCATACACATATGATTACATGGTAACAATGTTCCTAGTATCCATATCCCTCTCTATGCCGACTTGATAAGACATTATAGCGGGATGTGGGTCGGCGGCGCAATGCGGTAGTGTAGCTATGTAAGTACGCATGCCCCCGTACACGTGGGAGTATAATACAGTATGACACGAGCACTGTACGGTGCCTAGTGTTGGATGTGGCATTACGCATAGTCTGCAACAAAGGTATGTTGCAAGCAGTCTAGGCTGCCTTGAGGAGTATGAATTACTAAGCCCCCCATATCGGAGGCGGATTGGCTTGCATAGCTCTGTGCATATAATAATGGGGATTGAATGCTTGATGCATTATTCTAGTCTGTTCTAGATAAAGGCGACATATGAATAAACCTGGTTTGACCGTTTTATTCTGACTAGGTCGGAGCTTCATACCTGGCTAATACGCATACGCGGTAACGTGCTGAGTACGTAGACAGTTTCATGACATCATGCAACATTGCCTATAGCATTGGCGGCTCCTGACTGGACGAGAGGGTGGAAGTATGCCCAAACGGGCAATTTATAGCCTTCGTGACGCTGCTAAGGTCCCAATTTACCGTAATAACGTACTATTGTACACAGGTACTATAACGAATGCTGTCAGTATTCGATAATTGCCGTCTAGCTAAAGGATGCTTCTGCCCCGACGTTTTCTCCTTGAATTTACTTTAAATATAGACAGTGTTACAGACTAGCATGATGCTCTATGCGTATTGCCGATGAAAACAACGGATTTGCCAAGATAATCGGGAGGTTAGGTGTCTAACTGTTACCTAGGTATGTAAGCAATGCGATAGCTACTTTAGTACGGTAGTTGCTAGCCGCTACACTATGTACGGCTTGCCGATACCTAAATTCATTTCTTCCCTCGCATTCTAGCCACTGCTAGTACCTATTATAAGCCATGTCGTATTGACGATCAGTAACAATTTATAGTACCTACCTATCGTATTGTAGGTACGCGGATTCATGTGGCATTGGGCCACGCGACCCTGTAACACGGGCGGGATAACACAGTAACCTGACCCAAAAGGGACTTAGTATTTGGAATGTGGACCCGTTTTCGGCTCTTCGTCTCATTTCATCTCAGATCCTTTTTGTCATCGTGGGCTGTGACGAGTCCTATAATGAAATTTGTCTCACAATCTAACGATGACGCCTTTCCACTTCGCGTGGTCGGATTTGCCATTTAAATATCAAATACGTGCTCTATTCAAAATATTGTCTTACACTAGGTAGCGTAGCGGGGATAGGAGAACATCGCACAACGAACAAAAATTGAATACGACCGGTCGGCCGGGTCGGTACCAGACATAACAAAAAAACAGAGATAACCACACGAGCTCGACAGCTGGAGCTGGTAATTAATTGAGGCAAACAAGCGGCGCATCCGTGGGTGGTACAAGCAAGGTAGGTAACAATGAAATATCAAATAATACGACTATAAGTTGCAGTGGTAACAGAGGGTGTCTTCCAATGCTACTGTACATTCATACAAGCCCTGTCGCGATGCCCGGATTTAAAAAGTGCACTCTCTTCATCTACATAGGTAGTATCCGACTACAGTACAATACAGCGCAGAATGGTACTGTACGGATGTCTCCTCATAACCTTAATCAGCGCTAGCCTACCTAGGGAGGCTAGATAGGCGAAAGTTCCTTGCACCATTACTAGGCATTTCGGTAAGCTGCTAATCTCCGATCGCGATCCCGAATATTCGCCGACCCGGGTATTCGCGTTATACAGTACTAGGGTCGCCTACCGCCCGAATTTGGTGGAAGATGAGTTCAACATACATACATATGATAGATAAATAGGTAGGTACCTAAAATAGGTAGATGTAGTATCCTATAAATGTAATTGTGTATATATACAAGGGTATTGTTGGGAACCCCGTCCCGTGCCAATCCCGACCGGACCGGACCGGGCGGGGCGGGGCCGGGGGAACAGAGATTAAATAGGGAGCTGAGCCGGAACCGGGATCACGATCTGCGCGCCGCCCGTATTACGTAGTACAGCCTCATCGAAAAAGTCGATATAGGGTACATGCAGGCGAATGGCTGGCCGTGGATCCATGTCGTGGTACAGTCCCCGAGTTTGTACGTTAGCTTGCGTATACACGTCGTATGTCCTACTCGCGGCGACGATGACGACGATGAGAACGACGACAAGGACGGAGAGCACGCTTATAATTACGATATTCTGAACGGTCCTCTCCGTGATCCTGGCTCCGAGTCTACGGAAGAAGCCCCGGAGGCGCGCCCGGACACCGCGATCATCCTGAATTACGCCACCGTCTGCCGCTTCAAGGTCGGGTTCGGCTCCATCACCGACATCGTTATCATCATCACCATCCCTATCTCCGCCAGCAGCCTGGTGAGCGAGGGCGATACTCTCCTGCAGGCGCCGCCGATTCCGCTTCTCCTCTTGCACGCAGGCCCTGACCTGGTCCTGCAACAGGTCGCGCTCCATGGTCAGCTGGCTCACCAAGTCCTGGTACTTCTGGACCTGTGCGCGCGCGTACCGGAGCGTGCGGCTGACCTCGGCGGCAACACGGCCCTCGTGGACCTGCGCGCTCCCCATCTCGGCAATGCGCAGCTGCAGCTGCCGCACGCTCTCGTTGATGGTGCTGATCTGGTCGTCCAGCACGTGCTGCGTCTGCCCGGCGTTCTCCCCCGTGCCCGCGATGAAGTTGGTCTGGTCCTGCACCTGCTTCTGCAGCTCGTCGATCGAGCCGCGCAGCTGCGTGACCGTGGTCTGAAGCGCCGCGTTCTCGGCCGTCAGACGGGTGACCTCGCCCTCGAGACGCTGGCGCTCCGCGTTCGCTGCCGCCAGCCGTGTCCCGCGCGAGCTGTTTGTGCTGTCGCTGCCATCGTCATCATTATCATCAGAATCGCTGCTATCACTTCCCCCGCCGTCACCATCACCGCCGTCTTCGTTGTCCGGGTTGGGCTCTCGGCGCAACCGGCGATTCTCGCGGGTGAGTTCGAAATTCGCAGCCTCTAGCCGCGTGATCCGGTTCTCGTAGTCGGCGCGCTCCTCGTCCGTGAGCCCACCGCCCTCCTCGCCCTTGAGGTTCGCGACCTCGTTCCGCAGCCGTTTGCGCTCGTCCTCGCAGTCCTCCAGCTGCTTGTTCGCCTCGTCGCGCGCCTTGTCGTTCTTCTTCATCTTGGCGCGCAGGATGTCGAGGTCGACCTGCAGCTGTGTGCGTTCCCGCTTGCACTGCTCGAGCTTCTCCCTCGTGGCGTCGACCGAGGTGTCGTTGCTCGAGCTGCTCTCCCGGAGCGTCTGGAGCTCGTCCTGCAGGCGCTTCCGCTCGTTCTTGCACGCTTCGAGCTTCTCCTTGACTGCGCTGAGTTCGGAGGCTAGCTTGTCCTTCTGCTTCAGCTCCTTCTCGAGCCGCTTGCGCTGCTCCTCGGTTTCGAGGTACTGCCTGTTGGCATCTGCCAGGCTCTTGTCGGTCTTCTTCTTCTCAGCCTCGAGGGCCTTCAGTTCGCGCTTGAGCCGTTTTCGTTCTTTGGCGCAGTCCTTGAGGTCTTTGGTCGTCTGTGCCAATGAGACGTCGTTTCCTTGGTTGTTCTTTCTTAGCTCGTCTAGAGTATCTTGGAGCCGCTTGAACTCCTCGCCAGTCGCCTTGAGCCTCCTATTCGCCTCCTCGAGCGCTCTCTCCGTCTCTTCGTTGCCGGCCTGGAAGGGAATGGCACCGGGGAACCGGTTGTGGTGCATCACGAGGTTTGTGAGGAGCCCGTAGATTTCCCCGATCTCAGGTCCCGAAATCCTCAAGAAGTCCCTGATTTCGTCTCTGATTGCACCGATGACTTCACCGTCTTCGGCGTCGTCATCTTCGTATAACCTCTTGTGCCGTTGGCACTCCTCGAGTAATTCGTTCAGCTGTTTGTTCCTCTGCGTGAGTGAGTCTAGCTGTTTCTGCATGGCGTCGGCGGTCTCCTTCGCCGCGGCGTTGCCCTGAGCTTCCTTTTTCAACTCGTCGATCTTCGTCTGGAATTCTCCCAGACGGCTCGTGAAACGGTCATAGAGTGTCTCGAGGCTCCGCCCAAAACGCCGAGCATCTGTGAGATAGGGACGGTTGTTTCTTGTTGAGTGGCCTTGTATGGGGATCCGGTCCTGTGTGATGCCGGCCAAGCTCCTCCCAGCCTGCACGGTCACCGGGATAAGCCTCTCGTAGAGCGCGAGGGCTTCTTGCCGAACGTCGACGAGATCGGTAATTCGGCTACTGAATGTTTGCCCAATCAGCGTCCTGTCGCCATTGGGCTGTACTATGGCTTCTGCGGCTTTGATGATTTGGGCACGGCTGGTCTCAGTTTCACGCAACGTCTTGAGTAGGGCATCCTCAACCTTTTGGCGCTGGAACACGTCGTACTGAAGCGCATCGACTTTCTGCAGCATGTCGTCTCGCTCAAGCTCGACGTCGCCGAGCAAATTCTCTTGTAAGTCGAGTTCGCTGCGCACTTCCCGCAACTCATCTCTGGTGTTTTCGAGTTGATCATTTGCCTGCTGTAGTTCTCTCCGTAGTTCCGCGAGCTCTTGCTCATGTCCAGGCTTCTTTTGGCTGCGGCTTGAACTGGCTTTCGCCTCATCGACTTTCTTTCTCAGCTCGGCTATCTTGGTTTGCTGCTCCTGTTCGACCTGTTCCAGCTTAGCTACTCTGCCCCGAGAGGCCTCGAGCTGCTTCCCAAGCTTCTTAATCTGATCGGCCTGCCTGGTGAGCTCACGCCTAGAAACCCCAGTCTCCAATTCGAGCGCCTCAATCTTCTTCTCCAACTCCCTAATCTTTGCTTGCAGCTCCCGAATCGTGTGATCATCCTTCTCCCTCTTGGCTAGCTCGTCTTGCAGCTTCTTCAGTGACTCCTGGCAGTTGGACGAGGCGGCCTGCAAATTATCTCGCTCGGCTTTCAGCTCACCCAGCGCCTGCTCGTGAGTTGCGCGTGCAACGTAGTTGGAATCGATATCGTCTTGTAGCTGCCTGTTCTTCTCCTTTTCTTGCTCCAGCGCCTCCGCATTCCCTGCATCGTGAGGGGTAGTTGGCGTTCCCGGCGACGGTGAGTTTAAGCGACTAAGACCAGATAATTCTTTAGCAGCCGATTGTCCGGGCGTCGGCTGCCTCACGGGCGTCGGTTCTCTTTTTAGTTCCTCTTGGGCGGTTCTAAGCATGGCTCTGAGCTCTCGGATTGTCTTATCCTGCTTCTTCATAGTCTCCGCTGCGACGTTCAGCTGTGGCTTGAGTTTAGCCAGCTCTTTCGATAATTCCGCGTTCTTATTCGTAACTTGTCGTAGCTGAGCTTCAGCGGCATCGGCTCTTGCCTTTTCTGCGTCTTTCATATCCGTTACCCTCTCAGTTTCCCCTCTCCAGCCCCTCGAATCCTCTTGATAGGCTCGTTCGCTCTTTTCTAACCTCTCGATTGTCTCCCGAAGACTTCTGTTCTCTATCTGTTCCTCCTCCATTTGCTTGAAAGCTGCATTTCTGTCTTCTTTTGCTTCCTTAACGTCCTTCCCCAACTGTTCCAACTGTACTTTCATCTGTTCCCTTTCATTTTTTATTTTCTCTTTCTCTATGGCCATCTCTTCGCGCTCCTGATCAGCAATTTTGGCGATTTTATTGGCCTCCTCTCTGTGGTATTGAGCATTGCGCTCATTTGACTCTTCTGCCCGTTTCTCTGCATCGTCAACCTTTTTCTTAAGATCATCAATCTGCTTATTAAGGGAAGTCTTGGATTCAGCGGCCTCGTCCAGGCTCTTGATGTAAGAATTGCGTAGATCGTGATATTGTCGGTTATACCCTTGCAGGCTTGTCTCAATTCTTTTCCGCATAAAATCTACCATGCCCGAATCGAATCCAGATTTATCCTGACCTTCCTTCAGGTCTGCTAGTACAGTCCTGGTGAGGTCCTCGGCGTCATAGAGATTTTCTGGCGCCGCCATTTTTGGTCAGGTGTGAGAATTCGGTTATAGATGAGGCATGGATTGTGAGGGTAAAAGGCGATGAGGCATTCCGATTTGAAGGACCTATGTCATATGAGAAAACTTTTGATAGCTTAGTTTGTACAAAGAATCATGGATAGGTCTGCATTCGGATTATAGTTAAAAACTTTCTTTGTTTTTTCTTTGTGGGTTCTTTGTTTATCTTTTGGCGTAACGTTCTTATGTCTTGATGCCAAAGCGGAGATATTCCGCAACATTATTTTATTATTTTATTCATAATCCCTGATAATTACATCGGATTTTCTTAGGAACTATTATCCTCTACCTGACACAATACAATTATATATGAGTAGCAACACATGTACATTTTATTTTCGCTCGTAAGTCATCTACCAACATACACGCTGAACTATATTTACTAAATAGCTTTTGAAGACTTAGCCTTCGATTACATGCTTTCTAGGTCTCGTAATTCCAGATTTATTACAACGGTCTTTAAACTGTTGTTTGAGCTGTTTATGGCCGTAAGAATCTTCTGCTTCTCTCATAATAAATTCTCATAAATTTACATTAAAAGTTTACATTTGAATATTTGTTCATAAAGTAAGTTTTGGTTCGAAGCCTAACGTCTAGTAAATGTACATAACGTAAGTAACCTCAAGGTGCTTGTGATACATAGTAGTCCTTATAATCGCTTCATTTTCATCCTCTACATAACCCTTCTATTGGCCCTTTTCATATAGCAGTAACACCTTTCTATACGTAGAAATCTTGCTAAATAACCAAGACGACTTGAGTAATATTACATCCTTATAGCTATACTTAGTTGAGTAGAATTTCCTGAGCTTTCTAGGTCCTCAAGCATTCCTATAAACCACTCTAGGGCTTGACTATATTGGTACAGCTTGAGTTAAATTAATAGTTTTGAGCTCCAGCCCCCGAATCCCTAGTCATACGGGCCTCTCCTTAAAATTTCAGTTCGGACGCAAGCCTTGACTCTATTATTTTGGTATAATTCGTAGCTTGTGCCTTTATCTCGTGCATAACCCGTGTTCCTAACCAACCTCTACTTAATGATTATTAACGTTTGTAGTTCTTTGACATTGGGCAGATATATTTTTATTACTTGTATCTACCACTAAGCTTAATTCGTGGGAGAATAATATCATCATAAAAAATGGCGTTTGAGAAGCAGAATGATCAAAGGCCCTCTGTTCAACAGCCTCACGTAAATACCCTCAACTTTCACCCCTAACGTTTAAGAAAGCAGAGCGAGTCTTTCAAGTCTGAGCCTCTACTTCCTTCACCTGGAGTCTGCAGAAGCCGCCTCTAGCAGCGACATCCTTCTGCAAATCAACCATCCTTTTCTGATCGCCGGTCGGATCCTGCGAATCGCCTCCGAGCGCCCAGCCCAGGAACTCGTTGGTGTAGTTAGGCTCGAAGTTGACGTCGAGAACGGCCAACCTCTTGCCGTACGCGGTGACCTTGTCCCAGTCACGCTTGACGTTCTTCAGGTCCTTGGAGAAGTAGGCATAGCTACGCTCGAAGATCTTCCGATTGAGGGCCGTGTCCATGACGGGTTTGAAGTCGATGTACTCGGCCCACGCTTGCTCGGGCTGCGCGATGACGAAGTCCGTGGCCTTCTTCACGGCGCGCATGAACGCGTGGACCTTGTCGGGGTTCTGCGCGATGAACTTCTCGTTCCCGATGTACAGGATCGAGCAGAAACAGCAACAACCCAGCTCGGCCAGCTCGTCGATGCGCAGCATCTGGACGTCGGTCTTCGGGCGGCCCTGGGAAGCGAGCCACTCTTCGAGCTCGACCATCTGCACGTTCTCGAGCCCGATGCCGGCGTCGATCTCGCCTCTGATGATGGCCTTGCTGACGTTCATTCCGCAGCGCACAGCGGTGTAGTCTGACGGTGACATGCCATAGTGCGACGTCAGCTCATCGATTTGGATCTTGCCGAACTCGCCGACGTATCCAATGCGCTTGCCCTTGAGGGTGTGGAAGTCAGGGGTGATGCCAGAGGACTTCAAGTAGACGACACCAGTGAAGGGCTCATCTAAAAGACTCCCGATGGAAACGACCGGAAAGTTACGGGCTTTAGCCTACATGGCGACATTAGTATGTATCTAGCGTGTTTGCAAGCGAAGAGTTTACCGCAAGCGTGTGGATCATGGCCTTGAACCCAAGGTCGACTTTGCCGGTGCCAATGATTTCGGTGACATCCTATGTTGATATTAGCGTGTTCTACTAGGAAATACCTCACACTGTTTCTTACGCTGGGATCGTTTGGTTCGAGAAGGGCAACCTTAATGCCTTGTTCCTTGAAGAAGCCCTTCGCCTGAGCGAGGAAGAGGGGGGCGTGGTATGGCGTAGCGTGCCTGACCTATGTCAACCCACACTCCTGTGTTATGGTACATTATACTGCTTGATTCCTACCAGTTGGTCAAAAAGGTAATCTTGTCAGTGGACATGGTGACAGATTGACCGCGATGCTGCTGGGTGTAAGCACAACTTTGACAGACTTGCAAGGGGAGGAGGTAAAAGAAGCACGTCCTTTCGCTGGCATTATCCAGATCAAGTTCGCCGGTATTTCTCAGACCAACTGCCCGCCGCGCTCTTTTGGACTGTCGTATCGCTCAATTGGATTGAGCAACGGCGGACCAGCAGAAGCACGGCAGGGCGAGTCGACCACCCGGGTGCATCATTTCGTATAGTTACCTTGATCAGCAGATAGCTCCATTGCGAGAGGCGCCATGGTTCTTTTGCATGGGCGTCGTACCAGAGGAATAGTTGTACTAGAAATTCGACGAGAGAATCAGATGTTGTGAGAAAGCAAGACTGAGTTGAAGATGATTGAGGTGAGCTGAGTTGAGTTGAGTGGAATATGGCTATTATCGTGAGGGGTAATTAAATGGAGTATATTTCGAGCTCTATATTCTTGCGTCATCGGACTAATCAACTGCCCCGGTAATCGGACTTTGGGGAGAAAGGGAGGTACCTAGGTATGCTTTTGTATTTACCGAACGAGGTATTAATAAATAGAACAAAAAACAGTGTAAATTTTTAATTTATTAAAATAAATGATTTCTAAAATCAAAAGGAATTGCGCCGCCTTATTTCGGGTATCGTAACTACTACCTTATTCTAAAAGCTTTCCCCCGCTAATTAATCTCTACCCCTCTCACTCAGCTCCAAAGTCGGCACGCGCAGACTATGGCGTCAAGACTAAGCTAGGAGCCGAAGATGAGGATGGTGGCTTATTGACGCTCGAGAGTATTAGGCTGTCGTGTGTTGATTCTCTTATGAAGCCGGCGCGAGTCCTTCCTAGGGATAGTGAGAAGAGCTTCTGCGTGGCCACATGGGGCGTGGAATAAATTGCATAGCGCAGCGAGTAGAATGGTTAGATGGTACTCTAAAATGTTAGATCATTGATCAATTCCAGCCTTAATATACTATTCACATCGTTGAATGTCTGTATCCTGTCCTCCACGATGTCGGCCGTTGTATCTTGCAACCCCTGAAGCATGAGTGTCACAAAGGGCCCAATTGGCTGTTGGTGACGACGGCGCGGAAGCTAGGCTTTGTAAAAGCCTATAGCTGATATTTACATGCCAAACCGATAGCCGACCAGACATGGGGGAGATAATAGGGGCCCCAGGGGGACAGTGTGGAATATGGAGGTTTATGACTGCGGGATCCAGGCATGAACTTGATGTGGCCTACGTACCTATGTAACGGGACATCTCCGTCTGGGAATTGTAATTAACTCAGACCATATACAACGTTTTTCACAACACTACGAATATATTCTAATATCATATAGACTTATCGTCAAACAACACTCCCTTGGCTAATATCTTGTTATTGGTGTCATTTCGAGAAAGCAGGATACCACATACACAAAAATGGCCCCCAAGAACTGCTGCTTCACAGTATGCCAACAACGTACCATTTTTCAACGCCCTGCGTAGCTTTGGTTTCACATCAGAGCTGGCTATGATTAGAAAATGCTCACACCACTAGCCAGGTAATCTAAGTCGGTATCCAACTGAATAAATATTTAGCCTTGCGTTGATTCGGCATACACATGTACCTTGATCCTGACAGACTACAATAAATGCCCTTTCGCAAGCCCTGTATTCAAAGAACTTCTCATTTTCCCGATAGCAAAATCAGGACCGAATCTGCTACAAAACCTTTATTGTTTAAATAGACAACATGTATCCTTCACCAATGCCTTTCTACCTAACACGAAAAGTCCTATTCTCGTTCGCCTGTACTTGTGTGCTTTTAACAATTTTACTTGAAAGCCTGCTATTTCTCTCAAACAAGAATTACGGACTGACAACCGCTCGTCCTAGCCTCTATAATGTATGGGCTTTTGTGCCTACAACTTGCGCGAGCTTGATCGCGGCAGTATGGCTCCGACTAGCCTATCAGACTCAGATTTGCGCCCCCTGGCACCGCTTGCTAATACAAGAGGGGCAATCCGAGGTAGAACACGCCCTCCTTCTTGATTACACCGCAATGGTACAGCCCCTTGCCGTGCTGGAATCTCTCGGTCTTCGGGATTGGGCGGTTAGTGTTGCTACCTTTGGGTCGCTCCTTGTGCAACTGATCGTTGTTTTTGCGCCGGGTCTGGTCTCTATTAACTGGACCGCGGTCACACGAGATGATGCTCGAATCATACGTGAAACGACTCTCACAACCAATAGCTCAAACCTCAAAGCAGAAGGACACCTAGACTATCTCACCACTCGAGGAATATTTCAGCACAATCTCACTTTCCCTCGCGGCAGTACGGAAAATTTCACCTATGAGACCATCCGCCCGGACGAGAACAATCTAATCGAGTTGCGAACAACTGTTAATGGCTTTGAGCCGGGGTTGTTTTGCGAGCCTGCATCACTGAGTTCCACCTCGCTGAGTTCCAACGTTGTCGTTGATGCGGGTGACTACGGCCCTCTGATTTATCAAGTCTTCAACGTATTGATAAATTCGCAAAGTTGTCGTATGAGCTCTTCGTTCAATTTTACCTCTTCCACCGCCAATGTAGAGCTCACTTCTCCAAATGGCACCTTTCCTGCCGGGCAGTCGTCAACCCCTTTTGGCAAACTTCTTATAGGCCATTGTGACCATCTAACCGGTTTAGAAGCTAGCCGAGTGACTTTGCTAGTTGGAGTAGCCCATTTCTTCTGGGACTCTTTTGCTGCTCGCGGCGCCTCGCTGGTTCGTCGCTCGCCGTCGTATCTAACCTCTTCTATAATACATCACAATAGTACAAAAGCTACCCCTACTTTTACCAGCATAGTCGCAACTGCGACAATTTCAGGGCCTAGTTACTTTTCTTCAGTTCTCATTGAAAAGCCATCCCTAAGCCTTTGTCGGTTCGACTATGCTCTGCCCAGGCTTAACCTTGTCCAGAATGGCACATCTCTTCCAAATGTCTCACTGGCACAGGGTCTTTCTACCAGTGCGACACCAGGCGACATAAACCCGTGGAACTTTATGGATGTAATATTGGGATCGCATCCTGGGCCTTCTGAGCAGTTGTTGACACTGAAAGACCACAATACCACTATGGTCAGTGTCGACCAATTGACTAACGGCATCTTTCAAAGCCTCACTCTTGAAGATGCGGGTTTACTCTTTGACTACAATTACTTAACTGCAGCCATTTCAAACTACTTTAAAGTTTTCGCGACCCAAGTTGCCCGAAGAACACTTTTACAATCAACCTCTCAATCATCCCAAGGCTCCGCCACTGCATATGCATATAGGTTGACTATTGACACCTTTACATGCCACTTCCTAGCTGGTTTGGTATTCACCCTCGCCGTATTTTCCATCATAATTCGGGGTATCGTACGACTACAGGGTGGTTTCCAATCTTCGATCGGCACCATTCTTGGCCGTGCCGTAACTTATACCGGGGGCCCTACGATGAAATCGTTTCCGAACGGTATTGGCCCGCTATGCGATAAGGAATTCCGCTTGGCTATTCACCATGCCTTCTCCCGGCCTTACGAAGATAATCCTGCGTCTAATTCCGAAGGCTTCTTGGGCATAGACCGATCCTACACTGGCAATATATCTCCAATCATACCCAGCGCAGTAAAGGATACATCACCGTCTTCAATGAGACGTATAACACCGGTATCTCTTCGGCTTATTACAGTTGGCATAATCGGTATTACGCTGGTAGCTTTAATCGTGTTATTAGAGATCTTGCTTCAGGTATCTTTACGAAATCACGGATTGGCTGAGTTCAGCGACACCCCAAGCATATTTTACCTCTGGAAGATTTTACCAGCCGTCGTTTTTGGGTCGGTGGCATTGTATTTTCGAGCTGCTGATGACGCACGCCGCATCTTAATGCCTTACCAATTCATGTCAGGCCAACCCCAATCCGAGTCGTCACTCAGTCTGGACGTAGCTAATCGTACCCTACCGTCAATCATCAAGATTGCTTCTCGTTTTCGAGCCTATTCCATCTTGACCGCCGCCATGGCCGCATCTTTTGCCTCGTTGCTAACCATTTTCTCAGCACCACTGTTCCAGGAATTATTGAAACCCGAAACTTTCGGTTTACCACTTCAGACTCACGGCTCTTTCAATATCGTATCCTATGAGAACCTTCCGCTATTCCCTGAGGATTCTTATAATAACCTAGATGAAAACAGCGCATTCTTGATCTTAAGAAACAATCTCTCATACCCACCAAACACATTTCAAGACCTAGGTTTCTTCAGAATGACTATCGGCAACGGAGATATCAACGATGTCTCATCTAGCATGTTGGGCCAATCTGACAAATCTATCCATGCCGTTCTGCCTGCGACACGTGCTCGATTAAATTGTAGATTACCGAAGTTTGAAGTTGATTTTGAAAGATCAATGATCAACGTTACAGGTGAAGAATGCAGGGCTTCGATCTACGTCGACATTCATCACGGCGTTAGTGAACCTGTGATCACGAATACGATGTTCTACCTCCCCAAAATTGGCGAGAGCCCACAGGACCTCTCGTTCGGCTGGGTTGGTAATGAAACTGGGTGTAGTACAGTGAACTACGCCTGGGGTCAGATATTCAATTATACCAAGAGCGGAGATCCCGTGATCCATGCCTCAGTGCTCAGTTGCAACGAGACAGTCCAAGTGGTCGAAGTTAACACATCGCTCCGAGCAGATAACTTGATATTAGATGCAAATACCACTCCTCGCACAATCGAAACATCTGCAAAGACACTTTTTACCGCTCCGTTTCCGAATTACGATTATTATCCCGGTTTGATTAAGGACGGGGCAGCTGGGCAGTTAGATTACTTCTTCGGGTTGCTCACCACCTCTCGATACGCCATACCCTTGAATGATCTTGGTAACATCTCCAAAGCCGCAGAGGTAGCAGAGGCAATACGTTTCCAGCATGGTATTATCCGAGCACAGACATATAAGGCATTATGGCGCGATGCGCCCAATCCCAATGGAACCATAATGAACCCCAACGGAGGTTACATTCAATTCAAAGATGATCGCACACGTACAGCTAAAATAGAAAAAGCCCAAGCGACGCGACGTCTCGCGCTAAATCCTACTGCTACCCGCGTGCTAGAAGCTCTCCTGGCGACAGTCCTGATCCTCCACATTTTATCCGCAGCTCTCGCGCCACCGGCCAACATACTACCTCGCAGCCCCAACTACATCGCGAGCGTTTTTGCGATGCTGGTAGACGGTAATATTTCCAAGTTCCTACCAAGCGACCTCAGTAAAGCCAAGGGCTTGGAGGAAGTTGCAAGGGACTACTTATTCGCAGAAGGGCGCGTATGTTATCTGGGCTGGAAGCAACCTAACGGCCAGGAAACTGGCGAGCCACGGTATGGGATCTGGATCTTGACACGAGAGGAGGCCGAAGAGGCAAGGCAAGGCGAGAAGAGGAAACAAGACGCGACTAAGCAGAGAAGGCATAGTATAAAGACTTGGTTTAATAATCGAAAGGGGTTGACGAAACGACATGCCTCGAAAGCTGGTGAGTAACTTGCTAAATAGGTGCAAGGTAAATTAAATCTAAAATCTTGTACTCATATGAGTATAGGCACCAGTTGGCGACAGACACAATAATTAATAACTTGTACGATTCATAAATAAATAAAAAGTACCTAGGTAGGTAAAAGAAAGCATGTCTGTGGTAGGTGCTCCCTTGTTGCCATTGATGTCGTACCCAGAAGTATCTACGCCCCGCGAAAAATTGCATTGATTAGTTCAACCTGTTAAACAAAAACATGGAAACTTGGCATGGAATATCTATTTACCTAATACAACTCATTCAACGAAAGCCCAGGCCAAGGAAAAGCTTATCCCGTAGATAAAGGCGGACTAGAAGACTTCTCACAAGGATCAGCTGGGTTAGGGCTGGTTTGAAACTATTACTATTTGGGATTGCGTGGTTTATATACTACAGCTAGGTCAGGCCTTTACCCAGTTTTAAAAATGAACTATGGCAACAAAGTAGTTTAAGTGTTAACTGTGCCTCATTGGAAAGCTTTACCTTTCCCGAACGCGTATTGGCAACGGCAATTAAGTATAAGAGAAAGTGAAGCTTGAAAAATTCTAACTGTAAACTTTAAAACTCTATAAAAGTAGACGATCTTCTTATTAGTTTAAACAGACTTTGCAAAGCTGCTATTAGTTAAAGTTTATTTTGGAAATTAACTATAACGTATTCGCACCTAAAAGAACTATATAGCAAACACAAAGCTTGCGTACTGCAATAGTAAAAATAGTTACTAACAACTACTAACAGGCAAATATAAATACGAGGCTTATATAACAGTAAAAACACTGAAAGAAGAAAAAAGCCAAGAAAAAGCAAACAAACAGTAAGACAGTTAAAGTTATGCAGAGTATAGTACCGTGCAAGCGTTTTAGTGGCTTAAGCTACAATCTTCACTAATAAGCTAAAATTAAAATGCTTGCATTTTAATTTTCAACGTATTAAAATGGCAGGTTTACCATCAGCGGTAAAGCTTTCCATTTTAGTGACAACTTGCTTGGCGCTACAGAGTACTTATATATTAACTATCTACTCCCTGCGGAGTATACCTACTCTGTGGCTAGTGTGTAGGCGGAGATACATAGATTGATAACAGAGATCCTTGTGCAGCTTAACTCTTTCGAGACTAAGGCTGATGCAAGGTCGGATCTGATAACTTTAGCGACTGAGCTAGGATAATACTACCCATCCATGGTCCCGGCCAATGGGTACTGTTTCTGCAGCTGATGCGTCCTCTTTCACGTAAAAAGAATCATGCCATACAGGCATGTGGATCGCCGTCGTTTAATAGTGCCTAGAATAGAAAAATTCCTGCCCTGGCCACGCCACGCAGGATCGAGAACATGCAACGGTTCTCTAGCAGCTTTGCCGGCGTCGGACTCGCGTTGAGCGCCAATGGCCGGGTCTGGGTTGAGATAGATATTTATTTAGGTGGTACCCCCTCGTGAGCTTGGCTCTCTGGATCTACGCGGTCCCCCTTGGCGAACTGTATTGAACGGATCATAGCTGTCGAAATGGCTACAGACGAACATACTGCGGCGCACGATGCGGCTCCTGATGTTGATGTCGTAGGCGATCCCGAGAAGCCTGCGCTAGAACAGCCGAACGAACACATGCAACGCGGCATTCAAGATGTTGAGGCTGTTACATTGAGCTGGTCTAAGACTTCGCTTATCCTCGTCTTTTTGAAGTAAGTTTCTGTGATTTGAGAGCCATATTATCTGACTAATGAGGTAATTAGCATATGGGCGCTGTATCTTGTGAACGCGTTCCAATCCTCGATTCTCTATGATTTGATCCCTTATGCCACCAGCGACTTCGAATCTCACTCCCAATTAAATGTTGCCTATATCGTCGCAGGGTCTGTTTCGGCGGCAGTGTTCATTCCCCTGGCCAAGATCGTGGATGTCTGGGGTCGGGCGGAAGGATTTCTTACAATGATCGTGTTCGCTACTGTAGGCCTAGTCATATTGGCATCTAGCAACGGGCTTGCTACGTTTTCTGTTGGTTACGTGAGTCTCCCTCTAAATGAACAGACAAGAAGCAAAATTTCCAGAGCGGAATAAAATGATACTAACATACTGCAACCTCAGGTTTTCTATACCATTGGAACTAGTGGCCTGACATACTGTGTCGACGTTATCACCGCCGACGCATCCAAACTGAAGAACCGAGGCTTGGCGTACGCTTTCACATCTTCCCCATACATCATCACAGCATTCGCCGGTCCCAAATCATCTGAGGGATTCTACGAAAATGTAGGCTGGCGTTGGGGCTTTGGCGCTTTCTCGATCATCTTCCCTATCGTGGCTGCTCCCTTGTACTTCATCCTAAAATTCAATCTTCGAAAGGCCAAGCAACAGGGCACCTTGGTTGAAGAGAAGAACAATCGAACAATCCTTCAAGCCATTTGGTTCTATATCGTGGAATTTGATCGTGAGTTACTCATATCCTAAGATCTAGTTATTGCGCAAATTCTAATTTGAACTAGTACTCGGTGTCATCTTGTTCTCTACCGGACTCGTAGTCTTCCTCCTTCCCTTCGACATCGCTACCTCAGCACCCTACGGCTGGGCAACAGCCTACATCATCGCCATGATCGTGGTGGGACTCGTAGTCCTCGTTATCTTCGGCTTTTACGAGGCGCTCGTAGCACCGACCCCCATGCTGAACTTCGCACTGCTTTCCGACCGGACCGTTATTGGTGCCTGTGGACTGGACGCAACGTATCAAGTCGCATACTACTGCTGGAACAACTACTTCACTTCTTTCCTCCAGGTGGTCAACGACCTAGGGATCGCCGAAGCAGGCTACGTCAACAACACCTTCAACGTGGTGTCCGGCATCCTTCTCTTCTTCGTCGGCTACCTGATTCGGCGAACGGGCCGCTTCAAGTGGCTCCTGTACATCGCCGTGCCGCTCTACATCTTCACGCAGGGGCTGATGATCTACTTCCGCCGGCCCAACCAGTCTGTCGGCTACCTGGTGTTCTGCCAGGTCCTGATATCCATCGGCGGGAGCATCTTCATCATCGTCGAGCAGCTCGCCATCCTCGCCGCCGTCGACCACCAGCACGTCGCCGGCGCGCTGGCTCTGCTCTACGTCGTCGGCACCGTCGGCGGCTCCGTGGGCGCCACCGTATCCGGCGCCATCTGGACCAACACCTTCGAGAAGGCCCTCGAGCGCTACCTCCCCTCGTCCGCCCTCGACAGTCTAGAGGATATCTACGGGGACTTGACTACACAGCTGAGTTACCCTGTCGGGGGCGCCACGCGACTGGCCATCCAGAATGCGTATGGCTACGCCCAGACCAGAATGCTTGCCGCTGGGACGGGGATCATGGCTTTGGGGCTGATTTGGATGCTGTTGATAAGAAATATTGATGTTAGGAAGATTGAGCAAGTTAAGGGCATGGTGTTCTAAGTCGGCTTTTAAAGTAGAATAGTAGAGTATAAATAACTCATCTGGCCTTCATGATGTGGAGTAACGCTAAATATACGTACTCAAGAATTCTTTTTTGGAACTGAGAATATATAAAGACTTTGGACTGGGAAGGAGGGTAACCGCTTAGCTATTGATAATAAGAAAGATTTTAAAGAACTAGAAGTAAGCTGCGAATTGACGGGTTGGACTAAAATTCATGTACCTGTTTGTGAGCATATTACTCGCGGTTTCTGTTTACCCAGAGTGGCATTGCTTCTTTTCCAACTAAGCAGGGTATGGTTAGACCAACGACCTATAGCCTCACCACCTAAGGAATAACGCCTTCGTTTTTATTCCTTTACCTCCTTCCCCTCTAGCAATCCTAACGGCAGTTTTTGGCAGCCCTAGTGATAGTCCCTGGCAGACCTAGCAGACCTGGCAGACCTGGCGGCCCTGGTGACCAAGGGGGGTTCTTTGGCAGTATGGGTGGCCGTACGGTTGGCGGCAGGGTGGCAGGCAGGTCGGCAGGCAGGTTGGTTGGCAGGTCGGCTGGCAGGTTGGCTAGCAGGTTGGCTGCTAGGTCTGCTAGGACTGCTAGGGCCGCCAGAACTGCTGGTCTGCTAGGTTTGCCAGGGCCGACAGGTCTGCCAAGGACTATTACCAGAACTGCTAGGGGGTAGGAGAATATAAAAACGAGGGCTTCCTTGCCCCTAGTCGCAAGGGCCTCTAGTTAACTTTTGTTTTATTTATTTATATTTTATTTGTTAAAACTAAAATCATTATTTTTAAATAAAATAAACTTAATTTAATTTAATAAAAAGTATTAAAAAAAGCTTATGTTAATATTTTAAATTAAAAAAAAAAGATTTTTAATTAAGTTATAATAGTAGCAGCAGAAAATTGAAAACTATAGGTAACCTTCGTTTTACTTATTTCGTACCTCATTCGTTAAAAACAAATGCAATATCGTAAGACTAAAGCCTGAATGGACTGCAGCCTACACTGACCAACGCATTAGCGAGATGCATGCAAGATTCGCATCTCCTCCAGAAAATTGGGGTTACAATAAGAAACAGTTGACGGCGCTCCTGATAGGATACGACTTCGTCGCCGATCCTCGATCTACTGCAAGCCAATATCACGAATAACCGCCTTACCGACTGGACAGCATGGCTCATCATCCCACTCTTTCATTTCCGGAATACTACATCCGGCGTCTAACAAAAATATTGCAGCTCGCTTTCTAATAGTAAAACGGCTTGCGTAGCCGCTCTTGGAGACCTAGCCATTGCTAGGCACTTCTGGGGTAGGGAAGGCGTAACAAAAAAAAGCAGTGCGGACAGGAGTGTGGGTTAACAACTTCGACTAAAGATTGTTTGTGATTTATATATGGAGAATAGTACGAAAAGCTGAATCAAGCGGTGCCTGTACTTTGGTTGGGGATCACAAGCCACACGAAGTGTGATATCGGTGGTTTAATCGCATGCACTGTCTGTCACAGTAGCTAGGGTAATGATTCGCTTATCAGCTAAGATGCGTGGAAGCCATTATTACAACCGCCGGGCTTGAAGTAAATACGTATGAGCTAGGAATAAAATATTGAAACCAGAGAATATATAACATATGTATCGGGTGCTTTATTCATTAGATTCACTCGTTGGAATAATGTTCTATACTGGTATACATTCTACTTAGTACTGGCTACTGGTGGGTAGAATTCGAAAGCTAACAATTACTTCGAAGGTATTTGTATTTTTACTTAAAACGGCAGGTTGACTAAAACACCAAGTTTCGGGAACCAAGGCTGGCATGCTAAATGTATCTATGCAAATATGTAGTTGCATACACACTTAAATACAGGGATATTTGTCACTAGGACCAATAGACTTCACTTACGACAACAATGAGGCATTCGCTGATCTTCCACCAGGTACCACACTAGGATAGCTGAGAGTTTCGCCACTTATGGGACACGATTGGCTCTGGGGCTCGGATAGTTAATGTGAGGGTCTGGAATGGTGGGGAGGTTGTATTATGTTTGAAAAAGGGAAACGTGATGGCTGGTAGATTATATTGTATGGATAAGGAATGAAAACGCAAGATGACAATGAAGACTCCTTCTCATACAGGCTGAGGATTCAGAATAATATCCCCGCCTATACATATGAATTTTGTAAAAGGTGTAATTAGACATAGTACTGAGTACCTAGTCCTCATCTCCTCCATAGTTTCCATGGCACACCTTCCAATCTTAGCTATCCCTGATCCTTTCCTCTCTCTTCGAGTGACGCAATCTTCCCCTTGTCTTATTACAGACAGTGAGATGCTTCTCATGGCCTTCCAATACACACCTCTTCGGTCCTTTTTCATAGCCGATTAGACTTTGAATTAATAGCAATAATTTCCATCCTTGATTGCATAACCGATCCCCAGGACGGTAGCACGAAGAGATAGTGAAGATCATAGTCTACTCTCAGAGAGGAATAACAAGACCATCAAATTATCAGGAAATCTTTCGTTGTATGTATGTAAATGGCTCTTCCCCCCAAATAGAAAGTCGAGATACGTATTCTGAACAGTATTTTACCCACGCAAGTTCAGGCTACGAAAAATGGTTATCGAACGCCCGGGACGAGAAACTATTGACCAGACGGTGGAGGAGGCAAATTCTCTTCTGGCTTGACGTGCGAAGATCATTGCTAAGATGTTTCAATATGTCAAGGTTCAGAAGACTTTGTATATGATAGGGGCACAATCGCGGATTTTAGTATTGTTCCATAGCCCAAGCCTGGGTCCATTACTCACTTCCCTAGTTAAGTAGCCTGCCGATTAGACCCATACTAGAAAACCGAAATTCAACTACCTACAGCTTTTTTCTTATACAGAAGTGTACTGTCGTCTTATCCCGTGAAAACAGGAAAGGTATGCCTGCGCTTGTGAGTGAAGAATGGCAGAATGAAGTCGCTAGACTAGGCTGTTATGCGTTCGACTATCCACTTGGTAGTATCGGTACCATTTACAGTAATAGTAGAATAGCTCGATGAAAAAAGTCGAGCAAAATACGGGGGAAAAGGGTTGACCCTGAGAAAAGAGGCTCTGCTGTAGCATCATATGGCTGATTACCATGTATGGAGGAGTAGCCTGCGGGGTTTGATATGTACTAATACGCACTGCAAAGCAGGGGGACTAGCTAATGTCGTAGATGCTGAACCAGCGTTGAATACGACGCAACGTCATCACTAGTCTAATTCCGGCCTGCCAATTACGAACATTAAAACACATGTCACACACTGGGGTTATCGGCGGTTGAAACGAAGTAGATCATGCTGTCATTACTTTCCGTTTCTGTTATCCACTAAATATAACCGGAGCCAAGCGGCAGCTTGCCCTGCCATGCGTCTTCAATAATACGGCTTTACATCATGCGGTCTTTTCCTCTAGAGAAAAAGCAAAAAAAATAGGGAGGGGGGTGTGTTTTGAAAGAGGGGAATGTCCTGCCGTCCCTCAGGCTCTCGAATAAGCCCAACTAACCCGAAGCACTACTAACTAGACCTAATAATCCAAATTCGTGCCTCTCCGCATTGCCATGCTGTTTGATCAAGAAATCGTAGAATCAAAAGGTGTACTAGTTTATGTAGAGATTTCCTGCCAGGGTACTTGAGTTGTAAGAATGCGCGCAATATTACAAGCCGAGCCATAATACACCCGTGTAAGGTAAGTATCCGTGCCACCTTCGGTAAAGGTAGTATCAGAGTGGCATACGCGAGCTCCAATAAAGCACAGCCTGATGTGCTGGCAGATAAGCTGGTATGGGATGCCTTGGTTAGGGTCTGCGTGTGTTGCTGTTGGGGCGTGGGGTCTGTGTTAAAGTTCAAATTCATCGCCATCCAAAATTACCTTTCCTTTCCTAGCAAAGTAAGAGTATCTTTGATTCTCTAAATAATCTCGTGCAAACGTCGATACTCCTTCTCTAACTATAGAGAATCACAAGAATGGATTCTTTCGACCGTCTCAACCATCTCACTCGACCTGCGATTGAGGGGTTCCCCGTGCTAGAACATCAGCCCCCGGATATAAACACTCGCTATGTTATCAAAAGAGAGGAGAGTGCTTCCGTTGAGGCATCCAACCAGGAAATGCAGACCAAAATTTGGTTCAAATCACCGGTTCGTTCTTAGTCCGTAAATCTATTCTGACGTTAATGTAACCGACTCTCCCAGCCACTCACCGCCCAAACAATCCGTATGATTCGCGGAATTAAACTATTCGCAGAGTCGCACGATCAAGGTTTCATCGACAATTTGCGTGAAGGCAACTGGAGCTGGATTCAGCTAGCCATACTCGAAAACGAAGAAGTGACGTCTCCTAGGAAGGGTCGTAATGGTCAAGAGCTTGTTGTCATCAGCCATCCAAACAAAGTCAAATCCACAGAGTACAGTTGGCTGCAAGGCGAGACTTTTGACTCAAGCCATAACTTTTTGAAGTCGCTCGAGGTGATTATAGCTTTTCCAAGCCTTCTCGGTCTCTGACTAATGCCTGACATATAACACAGGCAGGAAATGTGATTGCAGTGCGTCTTTGTGCTCGCTTTGCTAATTGGAAGATATATGCGAAGGATGGACACCTCGTTATTGACATCGGCGATGACAACAGTGAGTACACGCATCTAGCAACTCGTTTATGTCGTATCCTAATCCAAGATCTAGACCCTGTACCGATCACCCCCATTCCGATTAATACTAATGAGCCAATTCCACCTCGGCGAAACGTCGAGGAGTGGTACGAAGAGGCGACGGCCTCCAATACTATGACACCCAACACGACAGGGCTCGAGCTATCGTTGTTTATCCGAGCCATGAAGGTCTTCCAGCTCCTTCCTCCTGAGGACCAATTATCGTACTATCGCATCGCCGGCATTCACGGCTATCCGTCCAACGTGCCATGGAACATGGGTAAAGGGCCAACACCACTCAAAGAGGACGAGAATACCAGTCAGGAAAATGGTCAAGACGGTTCCTACTGCCAGCATAACAATTACTTATTTCCCACTTGGCACCGGGCATATATGCTACTATTCGAAGTATGTAACATTCCTCTCGCATTAAATATCTACAGACTAATACCGTACGTAGCGACGAGTCAGCGACCTTATGATGGAAGAAGCTGTGACTCGTGCGAAGGAAACAGAGGAATGGGTTTTGGCTGCGAAACGTTGGCGTTTGCCATACTGGGACTGGGCTGTCAAGCCGAGTCTTCCTGACCTAGTCCGTGCTGAAAGGATTTGTATCATCCAGTCTTGGGACGATCAGGCCCAATCCCCATCCCAGATGGAAGAGGTAGATAACCCAATGTATCGATTCCAAATGCCTGGTCTTAAGCCTATGGGCGACACCGCATACGGTAATTATCGCATCAAGGCCCCACAAGAACCTGCTGTATGTATCACTAGCTGGAGCGTCGCAGATTCAATGGCCATGCTAATGACGCTTAGTGGGAAAAATGCATTGGCACCAGCCGTCATGGCATCAAAGACAGTGACCGCTGGATTCAAGGACACTCTGACGCCGAGCAAGCGGACGCGTCCCTGCGCGGCGTTCCCGAAATACTGAATCGCCTTACGCTCAAGGACGCTGTCTTTCGCCTTCTTACACACGACTATAGCAACAAATATGTGTATTTTGCTTCTACCAAGTATGATCGGAAATACACGGCCAAAGATTACCTGAATCTAGAGTATATTCACAATACTGCTCACGTAAGGATTTTTGACTTATAATACCATCTTTAATGATTGGGATAGCATTCTAATCTATTAATAGGGGGTCATTGGTGGCAGTATAGATGGTTCTCGTCACGGCCATATGCAGCGAGTTCCAGTGGCTGCATTCGACCCAATTTTCTGGCTACATCATTGCAATATTGATAGACTTCTTCACTTGTGGCAATGCTCTAACCCAGGCAACTGGTTTCCCCAGAAAAGAGGGCAAGAGGTTGACGATAGCCCTCAGAAAGATCTTCTTCCCTTTCATTCATCCAGTGAAGTTAATGACTTCTACAATTCTAACAAGGTCCGGCATATTGATGCGCTGAACTATAGCTATGATTACATGGAGGACATCACCGATGAATTCGGTGACATGATACCAGAGAAGAGTCACGAATATATCAACAAATTATACGGGCCTGTAGAAACGGCCTACAAATATTCCAAGGAGGAGTTGGATCCTGTCATCAATGTTGTCTATAACCGGTATGTTCCAAAGAGACTATCTCCCCCAAAATTCCGTTAATTCTTACTCTAACGCTCTTCGCCATAAAGATATGCCTTGGATGGCCGATCGTATGCCGTGCTCTTCTTTCTTGGGGAGGTGGACAACAAAGTGCCGTATAACCAACAAAAGAGTCTTGTTGGCAGTATCTTCACATTCAGCACTTACCTCACACCGGGTGCTATTACCTGTAAGAACTGCTATGAACAACAGCGTGACAAGATCTTGTCACGGGCGCAAGTCCCACTCACGCGTGTTGTGCCAAACGCAAAGCGCGAAAATCTTGAAACGGCTATGGCGTATTTCAATGAGAACCTGAAATGGACCGCAGTACTTGAGAACGGCGATGTGATTAATAGGGAACGCCTGCCAGATCTGACTCTAACACTATCGATTGGAAAGAATCAGCTTCAAGGAAGTTTGAGCATGGAGTCATTGTTCAAATTTGAGAATTATGAGGATCAGCATTTTGTCTGGGATGTACGCTACTTATCAAAGTGATTTTGTACTTGTGGCATACTATCTATACTGTTGTTTTCATTTGTCAGAGCATTGCCAGCCCTGATTTCCAGCCTTGCCTCAGTACCTGGGTTGGTAGGTAGGCTAGACTTAAGGCTCTCCATAAAGCCTTAAAGCTTAGCCTAAAGCTAATTAACGTTCGTTTCACTCACTCGTACCTCATTCGCTAAAAGCGAAGGCATTAAGAGAGGCCGCTATAAATATTACACGCGCCTAATATACACACGTAGGAAACGGATACATAAGACGTTAAACTTCGCAATAGTGATACAGTACTCCCATTGAATTCTATCTAGGCAAGACAAGGAATTACCAGTACCCTCAAGATTATTGTGAAATGAAACAAACTTCTAAGTCCTTGGCTCACTGGAAGCCCTTGCTATAATAAAGAAATGGGAGGGTTGATGCATTGGGCATATCCTACAATCGTGTAATTAATAACATAAAACAAGTTGGAAGAGCGAAAGGAATGGAAAAATTGCGAACAAAAGCAAATGGAAGAGGAAAGGGGCAAGGCTGGCGTGGAGGGTATGGTCGCGTTCTATCAATCGTGGTTTGAGGCGTTCGACACAGTTTAAATGACACACTTATGGCCGCCTCCCTAAGCCCAGTGACGATCTATGGTAGACGTTCGCTAGTCATCGATTTGCTGGTGGTTCTGTGGCTGCGTCAACAGAGACTAGCGCTTGCTCTTGGACTTCTTGGCCACTCCCTGAGAGATGCTTGGGAACTGCAGGTTCTACGGTGGTATCTTTGTGCGTTGTGCAGTCGTCAGCATTTGTGTCCTCACATCCTGCCTGGCTACTATTAGATGCACTGCTCTGTTTGTCCGACGATGAGAGCTTTTGCTTCTTCGAACCGCTTGTCTCAGACCCATCAAATGGCGGTTGTCGGGACTTTGCCTTCATAGAAACCATCCCCGTGCGCAATTCTATAATGCTACCCAAAGCTTGTTGAATTTCATCCAGTCGCCGGGTTCTTCCCCAGTCGAGGATATTCCTGACATACTTGCGCAATGTAATATATTGCTCAGGGACTTGGACTAGAAAAGGCGCCAATTTCTGTATGTAGTACTTTTGTTGGTCGTGTTTCCACGTGACGTAGAGCCGCGCTTCCGTACCATTCATAGCGATGCTAAACGCTGCAGTATTTATAAGTTTGTCGCTCTTGAGGTCCTTTAGCTGGGTATTTAGACGTTGGGCCACATTAACACATGACGCGGAACCGCCCATGCATTGGTTTGTTGCTTCCCACAGCTTTCCGTCCTCGCTCTTAAATTCAACCAAGAGAAACGGGAGGGTTAAGAGCCCACTAAGCCCACTGTTGACTATTGTTTCGTTTATCATGAGCCCAAGCTGCGGCTCTCTCCCATCACATATTCCAGGAAGGGTGTACCCATAGAGGACATCAGGCACTGGGTTGCTAAGTCTGAAGTTGGATCCCGGGGTGTCTGGAACCGTGTGTTTAGACATTGGTTGTTTAGTGCTAAGTTCGAGGACACTATCGGTTGGGTCGGTAAAAAGGTTTTTACGGAAATATGATTCTACGGCACTTTCAGAAACACATTCGTCCTCAAGGGCTCGTAAGCGTGTATCGCGCCGCACCCGATCCGCCGACAACTCAGGAGAGTTACGGTCCTTAGCCAGGTCACGAACGAGGCTGGCTATCGCGTCGGGAAGTTTCTCGTCCTGTATGCGCATAAATATATTGTTGCTTTTCAAGTTGAAATGCCTGTAGGTTTGACTTTCAACTAGGTTTTTTCCAGATGATCGACACCAATTGCCGGTTTCGCCGGTCATGTCTGACGGCGCGGTTGATCCAGACAACGACTTCGGCGTCGGCGGCTCTGTAAACCTAGTGGCATCCCGAGTGCAGGGCATCACTGGCGCGGAACTTGTGAAGGCCCTTGAAATGGGGTCGGGGTCTGGGTCTAGGACCGAATAGCAAAGATAACTATCCGACCGGCAGTTCTGATCCCGGTCAAGTCCAACAGACTCGAGCCACTCAGAAACGGCACATGAACTAGGATGTTCTAGGTCGACGAACTCTTGGAGAAACGAGGCGTACGAATGCTTGGAGAGCTGGGGCTTTGGGTGCCGTAGGGCTGTCTGAGTCGGCTCCATAGCGAGTCCCAGACCTGTGCTGGTTGGGGAACAGAGCCATCCCTTACCGCCTGTCTGAGGCTTCTCGTACCCAACTATAGGCTGCTGCGCGGCTGACTGCGCTGTTCGGGCTCTCTTCGCCGGTAGTAGACTGCTCTCTGGCGCGTCGAAGGACCTCTTCCCGGTTTTCTGGGGGGCGTCGCCGGCAAGATCCCGGGCTACTAGGGAGTGATTTGTATGTTCACCACTCGCAATAGCCTCTAGGAGTTGTTCCTGTAGGGGCCTGGAGAGCCGTAAATGCGGGCGGCCTCTGCGGGCGTTGAATATTCTGGCTGCCATGGCGAGGGACGTGTCTTTATTTGAGGGGAGACGTGAAAATCTATCACCGACCGGTGTCCTCAGGCTGGCCGATAGAAAAGCCGAGTTCGAGTTACATATCGGATGTTATATGTCGTAGGGAGGGAGGGATGGAAGGCTTAGCGCCAACCTCTGGGGGCGGTTAGGACTAGAAATCATTGGCCGCCTTGCCGTGATTAGGCGCCAGGTGCTGGTGAGACCTATCTACCTAAATCGTCGACGGCCAATACATATATATCTCTCTGCGCCCGTTGGCAGCGCCTTGCATTTTCGGAAACAAGACAAGGTTGAACCAATGCGACCCATATTATACGGTTGAACACGGCTTCACAATATGTTGCCTGCCGAAGCCTCTTAGGACTAATGCAAACCACGTGTGTGAAGCCAACTGAGACAACACTGTCTTAGTCTTAAACTTATGCGACACTCTAAGGTAGAATATGAATGGGCAAGAGGAGGAAGTAGGGGATGCGGTGAGCGAGCGTATTACCTCTCGCAGTTTTGAGCAAGTGGGCAACTAACTGAAGGCTCTCAATAATTCTCCTGCTAATGTTATTGTTATTGTTTATACAGCTTGACTTCGAGAAAACCGCCTAGGATCTATTACAACACTTAGAATTGGGGTAGCAGTATCGTCAAAGCTTTTTCGGGAAACATCTGTGCTGAGCATGCTAACATCAAGCTGCTCTATTTTAACAAATGCTGCATGGCTAGGTAGGGTGTAGCCTAGTTGTACAATGGTCATGGCGGAATATCTACAGTTTGAATTTAAATCAAACCATCAGTCATTTCGGGCTATTCTACAGGCATGGCGTGGGCTCTGCGCTCGTATGGGCATCTATACAGGGTAATTTGTGCAACAAAGTGCTCTTCTAAACAAGCCCTTCTAGGGCGTAGCTTCTTCAAGGGAAAATGTGGGTTCGGGTGACGCGAATTCGATAGTAGGACGATTACATCAACTGTACCAACTCCGTGCTCCCGGACCTTGGGTACTCTGTTCTTTGCGGTGCTCAATTATTGGCTCGGTGATATGAAAGGCGTCGATAATGTCTCGCCACATTTGCATGTCAATCGATAGCACAGCTTGGTGTCGCTGCGCATCACGTTTGATGGTGCTAGTATCTTGACTAGCTGTGGGTTCTAGTATCTGTCAGGGAAAATGCATGATTGTAATAAGAATTACGACTTACGTAGTGAGGGGAGTCCATTCTCGTCAAATTCGATTTGGATGGCTCCGTCTCGTATGAGGAAGCTGACGTAAAACATATTCTCCACCGTTTGCCCGAATGATTTTGGATTGACGACGAATTTCAGCAGGTCTATGCCCCCGGTGTCCCTTAGGCCATACTGGTTCATTAATCTCTGAGCCTCAGCATCGCCATGACTCTCGAAGGCGGCCTCGACTTTCGTTTGCGCCATATCCTGAAACTCCTGCAATCGCCGGAGGATCTTGGCGCAGATCGCTGTCAGGTCATTCTTTTCGGCTCGCTGTACATCTTCGGCATTCAATACTTCTGGTCTTGTCTCTCGGAGGGCATCGGCTCGGAAAGGCGCGCTGCGCTTTACTATTTTCCGTACTTTCTTCTCAACCGAGAGTGGGCCAAGCAGAAATCCGGGTACGGCCGGTCGCCGGATGTTGGGGATACAGGCAAACCGGCCGAGGTGCTCCCAATTCATCATATCACCCTCATCGCCAATCTCGTCTTCGTCGTCTGAATCGGCGGCATTTCTTCTGGATGGCCGCCTCCGTTGCTGCTGGGTGGATGTGAGTTCGGGTGCGTCATCTTCTGCAATCCCTGCACCGAGCCTCATGTAGCTAATACACTTGGAGACAAATTCATCCACATCGACGCCTTGAGCAACGTTTCCGTTCGCTAGACGGGCGGCTCTGCGGTATGAGGCGTCTGCTGCGGCAACGAGTAGTTTCGAATCGATGATAGCTTCACCCGTTTGTTTGACATGATGCGACAGCCGATTCGCTCGCTCTAATGTCTCATTTAGAAATAGGGATTTTGGATTAGAAAGTTCGTCTACATTCTCCTGCAGTCCGCGGAGGAGGTCCCGATACCCTCGCTGTACTTTGCGCCTCTCTTCTAGTGGTTGATCGGGATCGTATTGGTCTGATTCGCCCCCATCCTCATCCTCGTCCTCGTCTGTGATGGCCTCCGGCTCATGTGTGCGACGCCGAGAGGTCGAGGGACCAGATCCGTTCGTTAGGGTTCGTTTTCTCTTAGATGTACCATTGGAGGCCCTAGTCCTATCTCGCATAACCAAAGTGCTTCGTTGAGAAGCCGTCATGGATGAGGAGGCAGGGCTCTCAGCATCTTGTGATGAGGCCCGCGAAGACATGACGGGGCTTATCGGTGAATCTACTACTGTGGAGGTGTAACTTTTCTTTCTGGCATGCGTATTTTATAAGAAAAGGGTGATGTATAGCGGCAGCGATATCTTGAACACTCTAGACACCGACGATGATATTAGCCGATTTGGGTTGGTTTAGGTATGTGAGCTTAGAATTCAATAAAGTGAGGCGCGTCTTGGTTCACAAAAGACGCGACCAACCCACCCCAAGCCTGGTTGGGTTTAATTGAACCCCGCCTCTGTGGCTTGTGAAAACACATAGAGAGGCGGTTCTGTGGCTTGACATCATTGCTGCCTTAGAGATCCGGTGGATACGGTACCTAGCCGAGCTACCTAGCTACGGTACATAGGTACTTACTAAGAGGATGACCTCAGTTGCCCCACTCAAGCTTCACTTCCCCAGGTGACAGCTTATATGCGTACATGCATTTACTTTATCCTCCTGACAACCAATCCTCGACGACTGATTCCCTAACTAGACGGCCCTTTCTAGAACCGTATCCCGCTCTAGTTGTGTAAAATACTACAGTTAAGCTATGTGTTAAACGCCGAGAATGGAACCCTTTTCGTTTGGCACCTCCGATTCGCTCGATTATCCCGTCAATGTTCGCATGTAGGTTTTAGCTGTAGGACGCGAAAGTCCCGTCCGTGTTTGTTTGGCCTGTTAGTGGTCTAGTCGCTAACTGCCGCCGATCTCCAGTATTAACCTAGAAGGCGATGAAGCGCCGTATCTGTTCTCGACTCTCTTGAACCGACCGGAACTAAGACATATTGGCTCCAATACAGGGTACGTCTCTTCTCCGCCGTCCCTGTTGCCTACGATGGCGATCCTAACCTCCGGTGTCAATAGCCCACACTCTGACCTATACGTCACAGCGCAGGTCTGGGCCGGATCGAAACCCCTAACCGTACCTGTCCAGACGTCTTATAAGTCTTTCCGAAACGAGAGAAAGTGAGAATACCAGCAAATATGCCGGTTTCAGGCCGAGGCGCGCGCTGACTCGTATAGATGGAACGAATGGCTCACTATACCGATACCATATAAATCCCTCCCGCTCAACTCCTACCTCGCAATAACGATCTGGGATTTGTCACCTACCGGCGGAAACCAGGCTCAGGGCCATGCGATTCCCTTCGGAGGCACCACCTTACCCTTATTCGATAAGGATAACCAGCTGCAGAAAGGGCGACAGAAATGCGTAATCCATCGCCATAAACAAGCAGATGGCAACGATAACACGTCTACTCCATCGAGCATTACTAAATCGAAAGCGGACTTAGCAAGAAATGGACCGACTTCTGTTGTTGCTAACAAGGAGGTAGAGGAACTTGAGCGTATGGAGAAACTATTTAAGAAACATGAGATGAACGAAATCCCTCGAGTTGAATGGCTTGACCAATTAGTGTTTCGTGGAACTGAGAAGCGCGGCCTGCAGGCTGCTAGAAATTCGATCCGATCGACCCAACGGCAGTCAGCCTCCTCTAAAGACACAGAAAATGGGCGGGAGCAGAATGGTGGCGCCGAGTTGGGAAACGGATTGCCCCCAAGGCCTGGCCCATCAAAATTCTCTCTAAACATTGAGCTGCCTCGGTTTGACTTCCCTGTGGTTTTCGCTGACCATGAATATCCACCACCGCCGGTTTCCTCGTTCCAGCACCTTTCCGCTTCCCAGTCAAATATTATACTGAAACCACCCCCGGAGGTTTCGTACGGACCGGGTATTAATGGGCCCGAGGAACGCGATCGTATCATTCGTATTTATGACCCAGAAGTTGGAGCGAAGGACAACCCGGCTGAGAGTAAGCACAGACGTCTTGTGAGAAGCCAACACCGCCATGGAATACTAGACAAGGATCTAAAGCCGAATGCGAAAGTTCGCGATGAGCTGAATATGATAATGTCGTATTCTCCGACTCACGTACTCTCGCCTGAGGAAAAGGATCTTGTGTGGAAGTTTCGATATCATCTTACCAAGGACAAACGTGCTCTCACAAAATTTGTCAAATCTGTTAATTGGCAAGATCAGAGCGAATCGAGGCAAGCTATTCAAGTACTCGGGAAATGGACAGAAATCGATGTGGATGATGCCCTCGAGCTGCTCGGACCGACATTTGACAACCGCGTTGTACGAGGATATGCCGTGGATAGACTGAGGAAAGCTGGCGACAATGAACTTCTTCTTTACCTTCTACAGCTTGTCCAAGCTCTGAAGTTTGAACACATCTCTACGGACTTGAACCAGGCTACCATGCGAGCGTCTTCGTTAGCTAACTTCCTTATTTCTCGGGCGGTTGAGAACTTCACGCTAGGAAATTACTTCTATTGGTACCTCGGCGTCGAATACGACGACAAGAGCAACGATCAGGGTGAGGAAGTGCGCACCATGTACGCGAAGGTCCAGTATGACTTCATGAAGGAATTGGAGAGCCGCCCAGGGGGCAAAGAAGCAAGAGTCACAATACGAAGACAAGCCGAGCTTATTGCAGTGTTGTCGAAGGTCTCGGCTGACATTCAGGCGTCTCGTGACTCGTACCCGCGAAAATTAGAGAAAACAAAATCTTTCTTGGCCGATTCGAAGAACGAACTTCTCGTAATTGACCCCCCGATTCCACTACCATTGGATCCGTCTGTCATGATCATGGGTGTGGTCCCAGAAGAGACGAGAGTTTTCAAATCTTCGCTATCACCCATCATGGTGACCTTTAGGACGATTTCGGGTAGCAAATACCCCATCATTTTCAAGACTGGTGATGACTTGCGACAAGACCAGTTGGTCATCCAGATCATCACGCTCATGGACCAACTGCTGCAAAAGGAGAATCTAGACCTTAAGCTTTCGCCATACAAGATACTTGCGACAAGCACATCGGCTGGTGCTTCTCAATTCGTACCGTCACAAACATTTTCGGCCATCGCGTCCAAATTCCACGCCAACCCTGCTCTTGCCTACCTGCGGCAACACAACCCGGATGATCGAGCGTACATGGGAGTACGCAAAGAGACACTAGATACGTTTACAAAGTCGTGCGCGGGCTACTGTGTTATCACGTATATTCTCGGGGTTGGAGACCGGCATCTAGAAAATCTTCTTCTGGCGCCCGATGGCCATTTCTTTCACGCGGATTTTGGCTTCATCCTAGGTCGTGACCCTAAACCCTTCGCACCAGCACTCAAATTGAGCAAAGAGATGGCCGATGCGATGGGCGGCTCCAACCCACCCAGCGAAGTGTACCTGCAATTCAAGCAATACTGCTTTCTTGCATTTGCTGCTTTGCGCAAGTCATCGAATCTGATCTTGAATCTGTTTAGCCTCATGGTGCACGCCAACATCCCGGATATCAAGGCAGAACCGGACAAGGCGGTGTTTAAAGTTAAGGAACGGTTCCACTTGGAACTTAATGAAGAAGATGCAATCAGACATCTCGACCGGATTATGGAGGATTCCCTAAATGGTATTATGCCCGTGGTCATAGACAGACTCCATGACTTTGTCCAGGCGTTTAGATAACGAATTCTGTATGTTTTTTAATGAACCAACGACGGATATGCGCTATTGATTTGTAGACAAGAGGGCATTTGGGTGGCGTTTGGCAATGGGGTCGGTTCGGGGCAACTTGCGCGTTTGGGAGAGGTACATCAGTAGGTATTCACGAGTATCGCGGCTAATGCCTGGCTCTATGCACCATGCTTGAATGCAAAAATATTGGCCGCAATAATGATCGTCATATGCAAATCTACATAGAGCTAGAAAACAAGACAAGTACCTATAATACCTCTTTAAAATAGCTCTTTACAGCCAGCCCGTTATTGTCATCATCTCGGCATGATAGGGGATTCAGAAGTGCTTACATATACGCATAAGTACCTAAGTAGACCCAGATGGACTGCCACCTGCAGTAGGCAAAAGCCCCAGTGGAGTACGGGTAGTGTACAGTAGGTAGGGCAGGTGCCTACCTTAGATACAGACGAAAGAGAAAAAAAAAAGCTTCCAGAGCTGGCTACTCAAGCCTGAACTTTACCTTGTTAAGCAATATGACCCCCCCTCTGCCGCTTTTGCCTCTAGTCAGAATTTGGAAAGCCTTTTTTTTTTCTGACAATTCCAATTGCCGAATCATGCATTGACGGGGCGCCTGACTAGGTGCCATAGGCAGGTATCTCGAATGTGCCAACATTTTTATCTTATTTCTTCGGCTACTTTACCTTATTCTGTTCCATGGTTTGCTTGTAAGATTGTGAGAGGCTGCGCACGCACGACACTGCAAACGACGTTCAACGTTAGTTGTCCGGCGCTAGCTGTACGCAACTTAACCGTTGCCACTTTCGACCGCGCGGACCCCTTCCTAGGTAGCACTATAGGGTCAACGCTAGCCGGATCTCTGCACCAATGTCGGTACCTACACTACCCACGGTAGGTACCTAACTGCCCAAGACAGGTAGTGCTGTAACCACACTACTGCAGTACAACCAGGGTGACACGCGCTGCAAATAATCTTACATCTTGTCCAACCCAGCCACTCGTTTCGACGAAATCCTGGTCCAGGCCCTGCATCTGTGGTTTTAGTGTACGCAACTGAGGTGTAGGTTAGGTGATAGGTACCTACACTACTGACTACGTGCATGTACTCTCTATAACATATTACCTGCTACAGAAAGTATACCCATTGGACACGATCCCCAGGCGTACCAATCTGCCACTGGGACGGTCATTGCGGCATTCTTCTACTCTGGCCGAAACAGCGTCTTTTTACCTTACGATCACCTTCGTTTGCGTCGCTCCGGTAAACGCCTTGTTTGTGGAGGCTTACTTCCCCTCGCTCGCTGTTGTGCTCTGGAGTGTCTCGACTCCATTCCAAAGTACCCCAGATTCCTTCCAGTCTCTACGTACAGTAGACTACCTCGACTACCTACCCTACCAGGTACACTGCATACTTACACTACACTCACTACACTGCGCGCTACCTACCTGACGCTCCGCTAGGTCAGCTTATCGCCTAAGTAGTAGTAGGTAGTAGTTCCACATCGAACAACATTCAAGGGTCTTGCCGGTCGAAGAAGGGGGACGCCATTCTCAGCTTCAGATCTCGTGTTTATCGTCAAGTCCCATACCGTTCCGGTCTGTAATGGCGTTTTCTCATTGTTCCTACGTCAATTAATTAACCCGCCTCAATTGAATTGAATATTTGGTTCTATTCCTCGTCCTAGACTGACTCATCTCGGCCAATAGCCAACTGTGCCAACAGCCAACAGGTCCGGGGTCTTTTGAAACAAACCAAAGTTCCAACATCCACGCGTTCCCGGCCGTACCACACCCTCCCTTCCTCCTTCTGCCGTTCCCCCCTCAGATCCCCGATCTCCACCATGCCCGCAAAGAAGCCCACCAACGGCGTAGCCTCTGCGCAAACTGCGCCCGCCTCGATGCGCTTCGAGTTGCCCGCGCTAGATCTGAAGTTTGGCTCGTTGACGGATGGGACCAACATCCCACCGCCACTGCCGTCCCCTAAGGAGGAACAACCTCCACCACAACCACAGCCACAGCCCAAGATTGTTGCGAAAAAAGAGAAGGCGGAGGAGCAGCCGCAACTGAAGGTGGAAGCAGAGAATGGAGCTACTAACGGTACTACTACCCCCAAGAAACCCGACATATCCATCACAACCAATGTCGGTGTCAAACGCACAATAGACGAGGTCCCCATATCGCCGGCACCGTCGAGCCGCGGCAGCCTCCGGCGTCTGATTAGCAAAACACTACTGAACCATGCTTACGATGAACAAGGATCTACTACCGGCCAGAGTCCGTCCAGGCCTCCGAGCCGTACGGCTAGCGTCGTGGCCGCGGAGAAGAAGGCGAAGCGCAGCAGCGGCTGGTTCCGGAGGTTACGGTCCCACGACACCGCGAATGACAGCAAGCCGGCCGCTTTCCAGTTCGAGGATATGAATAAGAAACACGCTGGCCCCCCGCCGCCGATGATTCCCGAGCTTAGCGCCCTGGAGACGAAGATCGACACACAGTTGGGCGACGACCTCTTCAAAGGCATTGGTCGGGATCAATGAAGACAATAACCACTGCATGGCTTCTCTGTAATCATCAGCCTTGATCCATTGTATCAGTTGGGAGGGAGGACCCCTGTCTCGGCTTGATCATTCCTGCCGTCCTACTACTTGGCCGGCGAGCTGTTATATTCTCCGTAATATGGTAATCCTCTATTAGGACGGCCCGTCTACCAATTACTCGGAGCGGGCACACAAACAACAAGATACCCAGCTTATTTCCTAAGCTCGTTCATCGACTCTTACTGCGTCACATTTTCTTGTCATTTTTTTTTTCTCTTTTTCCCCCTAATTTTACTATCATCATTTGAGTCAGACTCAGCGGTATGTCGTATCTACACGTGCATTACGATATTGAAGCCGGTTTGGATTCGCTCCGGGGGAGGACTACCCCCGGCATGTGTATTCTCAATTTTACCATTTGAGATGTCCCATTTTCTTACTCGTCTTCGGAGTAGTAGCCGAGGATCTGAAGGTGAAAAGGCAAATTGGGATGACCTAGTTCGAACACGAGCCAAAACATTACATCAACATCAACAACAACAACGACCAAAACAACAGAAGTGAGACAATTGGGGAGGCAAGACACAAGAGGATTGGATTACCTGTCGTTATCTGTGGCTACTACTCCTCGCTTATGGGATATGAGAGCGGAGAGGACTCGTTTGGAAGAATATAAAAAAGCGCTGTCAGTTGTGTTATTGCCTGATCAACTATACCATGTTGCTAAGCAGGGAACTTTTCACCTAGGGTTCACGGCATGATTGCTTCTTCCCCCCAATGTTGTTATTTATTCATGTCTATTGTAGACGTAGCAATTATGATGCAATTTGGCGTTCGTTTCATAAGTAAGACATGCATTGCTGGTTAAGGTATAGGTATACAAACGGCTTATAGAGCTGTCTTCAGCTGCTTACTGCCTAACTAAGCAGGCTGTGCATTTTCTGCATAAGACTGCAGATGTCAATTTAATCTAAGTGCAATTTTTTCATGCCGGGTCCGGGCATTGACAACAAATACCACCTAAGCATTTTAAGGTGAAAAACCGGCTGCATGGGGCTGGTATCGATCTTAAATCTTGTTTATTCTTAGGCATAAAGAGGTATGCATGTCTAGGCTCCATTATGTGATGACGAAGCTAAATATTGTTGGATTGGCAAAAGGGTCTCTAAATCTTGCATTAGAGCGGCTGTAGTTTTGAGTTGTTGAGTTGACGACTATCGGAAGACATGTGAGTAGTCCAAGCAATGCTCTATCGTATCACGTACCCCCAGGTCTGCTATGGGCCATTCCAATTGGCTCGGGGTGTGCTCTGCCGTTTCGTTCCCTTGTACATGGCATTTCGGCAAACCTCGAGCTCGGCAACATGGGGAAATTCCCAATCGCGCATGGTGATTGGAGCTCGAGGAAGAGCTACATGCCGGGTGGGGCTGGGAACCGTTATGCCTCACGTCATCGGCTTGGAGCTATCTCTATCTACGTAAAGTATTATCGCATTGTAGAGCTAGCTGGGTACTCAAGCTCAAGCTCCCAACTCAAGTAATTGCTAGAGGTATATGAACCCCCGTCGAGGTACTTACACAAGACTCAAGCTTTGAGAAAGAGGAGTACCCCACCTGCATACCTTGCTGAAAGCTTTTCTTTTTTTATCTTTATTTCCCCCGGCCGGCTACCTACTTGCTAGGTGTTAGGTGTTAGGTGTTTGAGGTTGCCCGTGACCGGCAATGGCGACAGTCAGCAGAGCAGCTGACCCGATACTCCGGGCCTCGCTGAGACCCTCCCCCTCCGCAGTGCGGTGTTGTGGGCGAATCGGAAGGACGACGCCGTCGAGGATACCGGGCTCGGGCTCGGGCTCGATGTCGGTGCGCTGGAAATCGGGGCCGTACGGATACACGCAGGCCAAGGCCCTCGTGTTCAGCGAGTATGGCGAGCCGAAGGATGTCTTGAAGTGAGCTATCTCATCCCCTATTCCCCTCTTCCACTCCTCTCTCTTCTCTCTTCTCCTGTCTAGACGGTCTCGTTTCTTAATCCAGCCCCGAAACTGTGCAACTTAGGTAGTCATAAGGGCCACTGTTACGAACTATCCTATACCATACTATACTATACTAATAATAACTACAACAACTAGACTCCACACCCACTCCATCTCCCCCTCCCTCCCCTCCTCCTCCGTCCTCCTACGCACCCTCGCCGCATCCATCAACCCCGCCGACGTGAACACGATCCAGGGCACCTACGGCGCAAAACCCACCTTCTCCTCCCTCATCGGGACCCCCTCCCCCTCCGCCCTCCCAGGCAACGAGGGCGTCTTCGAAGTAACGTCCTCCCCGCCCCCCTCCTCCGGTCTCGCCAAAGGCGACTGGGTCATCCCCGCGAAGACGGGGTTCGGCACATGGCGCACCCACGCCGTCGCAGACGTCGATGCTGTTATAAAGATCGATAAGGAAGGGCTGTCCCCCGTCCAGGCCGGGACGGTGAGCGTCAACCCGTGCTCGGCATACCGCATGCTACGGGACTATGCGCACCCGCCGCTCAGAGAAGGCGACTGGTTCGTGCAGAACGGGGCGAATAGCGGGGTTGGCCGCGCCGCGGTGCAGTTGGGGAGACTGTGGGGGTACAGGAGTATCAACGTCATCCGCGCGCGCGCCGATGCGGAAAGCACGCAGGCCTTGCGTGATGAGTTGACAGCCCTCGGCGCCGACCACGTCGTCACCGAGGAGGAGTTCCTCTCCCGCGAATTCAAGGATCGCGTGGCGGAGTGGACGCGCGGGAGCGGTGGGGGGGTCCGGCTCGGGCTGAATTGTGTAGGTGGTAAGTCCGCGCAGACGATCGCGAAGACGCTGGGGACCGGGGGCACCATGGTTACGTATGGCGGGATGGCGCGCCAGCCCGTGGCCCTGCCGACGGGCCTCCTGATCTTCAAGGATATCCGCTTCGTGGGGTTTTGGCTGAGCCGCTGGGCTGATGGGGATAAGGCTGCGAAGAAGGCCACCGTGAGTGAGATCCTGGAGCTGGTGCGTCGGGGCAAGTTTAGGGATACGCCGGTTGTGGATGTGCCGTGGAGTTGGGAGACGGAGGAGATGGCGCTTAAGGAGGCTGTGCAGGGAACCCTTGAGGGGTTTAGGGCTGGGAAGGGGGTTTTTGTGTTTGGGGAGACGTAGGGGGTGAAGAGTGTATGATTGTGCATGTGTATTGATATGATCTACTGATAATGTACTCACGGTGGCATTGTTGGTGTCTGGCTTCACTTAGGTCAAGTTTTAATTTGCGGGTTTGGCATGAAGAGCATGCCTATACTCCCGGTAAACTATTACGATGGTCAAATCTCGGTCTGCGGTCTTGCCATTGTGCAAAAAGACATGCAATCATTTCAAGAGCTCCTGTACACCATTAAGCCCTCTAGACGTGCCCCCCGAGATCATCCCAAACGGTAGAGAACGGGTAGCAAAAAACAAAGCCTCCAAACACCTAGGTCCTCCCTCTCATGCAATCCTTCCGTTCGCTGGTTTCTTCTCTGATTCCTCCGCTGATGAGTGATACTCTGAAAATTCGCTCCTCCAAGGATAACTTCCCGCTACCTTTCCCGTCCCATCCCAATCTCATGTCTCGCGTCCTCATATTCCTTACGCCAAAGCCAGGCGGATGAGGCAAAAACGTAGTCGAGTAAGTATAGTCAGTCTCCATTCCCTTCAGATGCCGGGGTGCGAAATATCAATCTTCATTCGTTGTACGCAGTACGTAGTAGGCCTTGCGCCTCTTCTACTATTTCGGGGCGGGCTTGGCATAGGTCTTCGTCCACTCCTTGGCCGTGGCGATGGCCTTGTTCTCGTCCTCTTTCCAGCTCTTCGCGACATCGGCGGCTAGGGGGTCATCGGGATTGGGCGCGCCTAGGAGTGCTTGGATTGATAGAAGGATCGTGCGGATTTGGAGAGCAGGTGACCAGTTGTCTAGGAGAGAAGGTATCAGCAAGAGAGGCCGAACAATACTCTCCTATTACTGTTGGGTAAGGAACACTTACTCTTGAGGACATCCAAGCAGATTCGGCCGAGTTTATCGACATTGGGATGGTAGATCTTAGTTAGAAAACGAATCTTAGGCGGGACCATTGGGTAGTCATCTGTAAGAAATAGTTCGAGCTCGAAAATGCCGCCTGTGATGTTGGAAGATCGTATGTTAGTAACGGTTCGAAGCTTATTGATGCCTAATGGGCGGAATGGGGTCCAAGGTTGTGCCTGTGATTACTTGGCTAACTTACCTTCATATGGTGATCCGGACGGACCATGAATCTCGACATCGAAGTAGCGGAGGTTGTCCTCGTGAGGTACTGCGCTGATGCCGGGAACACTACAAGAAGAAGGACACGATCAACATCGGGGACATGAAATACTAGAGGTGTGGTAGGGAGGTATCTCTTACGGCTCTGTCATTAGGCGCTCCGTCTCTTTCACAATGCGCTTTGGCAACGCCATCTTTGCGGTTTTCTTCTTTAACAAGTTGTTGAGTTCAGCTTCTTCTGATAACTCTCTTCCAAATGATAACGAGCTAAGAAAAGAGGTACAGCTAGACGGAGTCAGAGATTATCAGCGAAAGCACCTAGAAGATGTGTGTGTATCGTTACTGAAGTTTCGACCTGAAAGGAGGGATAGATAGGGCTGAGAAACAAAGCTCGGAGGTCTCATGTGTTACTTAGGTAGGTAAGTACAGCAATGGATGGTACCGTACCTCTGAAGTATGCCAAGAATTACCGGCGAAGGAGGGGTAGGTATGTGGTAGGTAGGTATTCTGTACGTGCTTGCCTTGTATGGTATTGTTGTATGTAGAAGGTAGAGGGGATAAACCGTGAAAATGGTTGGGTTAGATAATCATAATCTTTTGAAGAGGGCCAACAAAACGCTGAAGGGTAAGGATTAGTAAGAGATATCACTTTCTACGAATGTAACTTTTGGGTACATGCTGTATTATACTTTGTTACGGTTCGTTTCAAAGTATCATAGAAAAGAACATTGAAAGTCTACTAGATAACGACTTTGTGAATACCTTAAGTACTATATCATTAAGTAAGTACATAACCTAACCCAACTAACTTTCTACAGATGTAGAGGTAGTTTTCGAAGCAGGCGATGGCGGGTTACAACAAGGATCATGCGCCTGAATGTCCTGCGCTGCACTGCCCCTCCTTCGGTCTTCGGTGGCCTGATAAGGGAGCGTGGACGCCACACTGCGGGGGGGCTATCTACAGGTCTCCAGGATCATAAAGGTTAGCGCCGCGCTAGTAGATCATTTAAACCGAAAAGATCGGTGTAAAGAGGTAGGTACTTTGGTACACGGGCAAGATTTTGCCACTAAATCTAGATCCTGACCCACACTAGGCTTCCCAATTTGGCTTAACATATCGGCTTTTACATATAAAAGAACTATTTGAGTACTGATTTACTACATATCTTTCTTTATTGCGTTAACAGATCTACTAGCGCCGCGCTAACCTTTATGATCCTGGAGACCTGTACTAGGTCGGCTGGGTTATACTGTATGCGTGCAATAGGTACTGTGCATGGTGATCCAGCTGCATAAGTACCTACATACAGCTATCGCGCTATCGAAAAACAAGAAGTGGGGCTGAACTGGATGGGGCCTTAACAAAGTACCCCTTTCAGCTGGCTCAAAGCTACCTAGGTAGCTTCCTTACCAAAGCTTCAATGTTATGACGCTGGGTGCATCTACCCACGTCTCTCATCATGGCTCACTAAGACTGTCTGAAGCTTAAATTTCAGTGAAACCTAATAAAATTCTCATCGTCTACAACCTCTTCCTGTTTGTAAAGATTTTGCTGCTCACTTGGGATGGGCAATGAATGACTTCCCGAAGCGTCTTTTTTAACGAGTTCAATCAATAGAGAGAGGCCAGCAGCATGAGTGGCGATGCATCCTGCTCGTGGTTGATTCATGCTATGAGTGAACGTCAAGGGTCCCAACTCCCCCTCTCCGACTATAGTATATAAGTACGCAACTATGCCTTCGGCTTTCGACCATTCGTTGGACACGTCAAAGAAAAACAAGTTCATCAAATCAGCCTACGATAGCGAAACCTTCGATGCCGATGTTACTATCCACGTCGATGGGCTGGTGGGATCAGCCACAATATCGCCCTGTGGCCGCGATGTGGCTTTAGCCTCGTACGTGCTACAACTCCATAGAACCAGGTGCTCATCACTGACAGTAGACTGTAGGCCCGAGGGACTCGCCATTATTGACCTAGACTCTCCCTTCAACCCGCCTCGGAGATTGAGTACCCATGGCCTGCCCTGGTTAGTCGTCGACGTTCAGTGGTCGCCCTTTGCTGCGCGGGACTACTGGGTGGCTTCCACTGCGAATCATCGTTGCCTCGTCTGGAATTTGAGTCTTAGGGAGGACTCAGCTAGTGGCGCGATTGAGCATTCTCTTCAGGGCCATACTAGGGCTATCACCGATGTCAACTTCTCCGCTCATCATCCCGATGTCCTTGCCACCTGCGCTGTCGATGGCTATGTCCATTCCTGGGATCTACGCAGGCCTAGGCAGCCTGTTCTGACATTCTGTGACTGGTTCGCTGGTGCGACGCAAGTGAAGTACAACCGGCAGGATTCAAATATTATCGCATCTTCTCATGATCGGTGGCTACATATTTGGGACGAAAGAAATCCCTCCACCCCTCTCAAGTCTATAAGTGCGCATACCTCTAAGATCTATGGTCTAGATTGGAATCGCACAGAGGCAACCAAAATAGTCACTTGTTCTCTGGACAAGAGTGTCAAGCTTTGGGACTATGCTGCTTCAGAGGAACCAGAAAGGATTATCAGGACTGAATTCCCAGTATGGCGCACACGCCATACGCCGTTTGGATGGGGGCTTCTCGCCATGCCACAGAACGATCCCGGGAACTTATATCTGTACGACTTACGTCAAAACGAAGATACTCCTCTGGACGATGTCGTGGACCCTGTTTTCGTCTTCCCCGGTCATGGGAACCATAAAGCAAAAGAATTTCTTTGGAGGACGCGTGGAGGCGTCTCTGATGGAATTGATAATCGAGAGTTTCAACTCGTATCGTGGGGGGAAGACAATGAACTTCGGCTACACAAGACCGGATCGGATATCGTCCAATTGGTAGGCTATACCAAAGGCGAAGTGGCTCGTAAAATTCCCATCACCCGGAAGGGAGCTGGGTATAAGACATACAGGGCAATCGATGACCATGCCCCTAAGGAAAGGCGAACAGCGAGCATGAGTGATCCTCGCCCGAATAGTAGAGGAAGCCAATATAGGCGTAGCGCCCTCACGTTAGGGATGCAAACCATATCAACTCATATTCCTAAGTCTAGCAAAGGTTCCTGGAAAGGGCAGTCTATGAAGGCACGGCCCACTACGGCAAAAGGCGTTGATCGCCACTTCGATCAACTGGGCTGGATGAAGGGGGTTACATTGAATAAGAGGAAGGCATCTATCATGGGACCGCCTCAGAGGAAAGACTCGAAGGATTCTACCATGTTTGGGCCCAGCTTTCACCATGGGCACTGGGGAGATCCGGAGACGCTGCAAGAGGAGATTATCCGTGTTAATCAGCAACTGCCCAACGTTCAATGGGAAAGCGTCGACATGGAATCGCTTACCCTGAAGGCTTCTCTGAAAGGGCCATGGGGTAAAGATGGCGAAACCATCTATATCAAGGTTAAAGTCGATATCCCGACGAGCTACCCAAAAGCTAGAGCAGCACGCTTTGTTATAGAGAAGACTGCTTTGATGCCTGAGGGCACATACAAAAAGCTTGATTTGGGTGTGAATCAGCTGGCGAGCCAATTGTCTAGGAGGAGCCAGAACTGCCTCGATGTCGCGTTTCGTTACTTGCTGGGAGAGGTCGACATCTCGGAGAGTGATTACCTTTTTAAGAACGTTAGGGATCTGGGTGACGACGGCCTAGACGATGAAAGCTCCAGCGAGGAAGAGGATAATAATATCCCAGCCGGTGGTTCTGCGGCCATGTCCCAGGAGCTTAGTGCTAGCACTGAGCTTGATGCTACCTTGGCACCTATTAACCGACCAACTGTCCCTCCAAATCCACGGACATGCGGTGGCCGATTCTCAAACGATGGAAAACTGGTTTGTTTTTTTCCGAGTAAGGAAGAAAAGGCACGCGCCCTCTTCACTCCTACTAGCGGATTTAGGGAACGGCCAAAGGATGAGCCAACGTTTGCAGGTTTTGGCCGCTTACAACAGGATTCGACTCCCCCACGACACAGAAGCCTAAACGACGAGAACTCGGTAACCGATGACCAATCCGACTCAGAAGCATCTGATGATTCTTCAAGTTCCAGCGACTCCGAAACTACGTATCTAAATAAAATCCATGTGTGGCATTTGCCTGGTCACCGATTCAAAAGAGCTGTCAATAGCGGTACATACTCGATACACTCTAGTGGTGGGGGAACTGGTATTGGCACTGGAACTAGTACCGCAGCCAGCAGGCGGCGCGCCGCGCGGCCAAAGAACATTATATCTATACATAATCTTGCCGAAGACCTGCCGTCAAAACGAGAGCTGGCCGAGGAATACCGGATCTTTGGAGACGGGGCTGAGGTATGCGAACATAACGCCCTTGTTGCCCAGAAGCATGGCCGTCACGATCTAGTAGAGGTATGGCGATATTCTGCGTTACTGCTTCGCAAAGATATTCCCCTTGAGCTTCTAGAACACGAGAGACGACGCGATACGATCCTCGTCATTGCTAAAGAGGCAGTTGGTCGTTTTAGCGGTGAAAAAGCGCTATCGGGTGATGAGTCAGGTAATCATACCCTTTCCGGGCGAGTTAAATGGGGTCATCATCCCCTAGCCAAGGATCTCATAAAGGACCTTTTTGAATATTATGAGAAGCTAGCCGACATCCAGATGCTGGCTATGCTTTCATGCATATTCAGTGAATCGACCGCGGAAGATAGTGTCGCTTATGCCGAATCACGACTTCCTCAGCCAGAAACACCACTCCCTATGAAGGCCCCGTCGTTTTCCCTAGATTATTTCCCTCTTGGTGCATCACTATGGCATTCATCTCACGGTAACTATAAAAGCCAAGCCAACTCTGCAATATCTACTCCAAAGACCCTCCATACACCTCATATTGTTGGTTCATATGGATCTGACGAGCTCTGGATGGGTGAACCAGAGTCGACATCCTACTCTTGTGGGGAGACGCCTCCAACTAGAACACCAAAAGACCATCTTTCGGATGGGGGCCCAACTCGAAGCTTGTCAACTTCGCCTAATAACAGGTTGTTGCGCCGAGCCAATACAGCTATAACTTCTAGCTTGGCCAGCATCCAAAGGCCTTTTACTAGCATGGCATCTACCTCTCCACAAGGTCGTAAGCGTATCAGCCCAGGGGATAACTTCCTCGCTAACCTCACACCATCCAACATCACCTGGGGTAGTTCCGCCGCGGTGGCGCCAACTTCCGAGCCACCTACGACTCGTAATTCATTATCCGATGATGAATACCGAAGAGACGAGGCTCCATATTTAGTATGCTATGGAATATCTACTGAAATGGAAGACCAAACGATCTTTGATGACGATGGATGGTTGGCTGTACCATTCTTAGAGCCATCTCGTAATGCGATATATGTCGGTTACCGGTATTCATACGCCGAAATGTTGCAGATGTGGGAGCAGCCATTAGCTCGTCTAGAGGTTATGAAGTTCAACGTCCTTAAAGATAGCCCGTCAACAGCTCACTCCACCTTATTTAGCGGTGTTGGTACAGGTGGCTTCTATAGTTCGTATCACAGTACGGATAATCTGGGCAGCGCATCACATACCCACCCTACCTTACACACTCAGATAGCCGTCGGCAAGAAGGAACAACTGCAGGCTTTGGTCTCATCCGGGCGCGGCATCGATATCCGTGGCATTTGTCGTGTACACGAGATTCATCTCGACCCCATTCGCTCAACCCACGATCACGCTATGGTCGGCGGTGGCGTAGGCACCTGCGAGCGCTGCAAGCGCCCCCAGACGCAATTGCTATGTGTGTTCTGTAGAGAGCCCATTGACGCTCTCTACCCGCCTTGCCTTTATTGTGGCTGTACTATTCACGATGTATGTCTCGCCGAATGGCATGACGCGATGGAGACAGAGTGTCCAGCAGGCGACGAATGCAACTGCGTAGAAGACGCCAGTCGCGGGCAAATCGAAACCATTGCCGCCATGATGGGTGCCTTGCGACAAGGCAAGATTCGTAAACCGTCGGAGGACAACGGCGAAATCAGTCCCTACGGCAAGAGGGGTTCGATAGATAAAAGCGACTGGGAAACTGTCGCTAGTGGTGCCAGTTTACCCCTCGCTGATGGTCAAGGAAAGCCGCTCCTACAGGACTATGGCCGTTCCCAGCAGCCTTTATCCGCTGCGAGAATTAGTCTAGGAAACCGATTGCGTAAATCCGCAGGAACTTGGGGGAGTAGTCCGTCGTTGAAGAAAAAGCCCACCGGTGCGAACTCGAGCTTGGCCAGATAATGAGATCTCCTCGCAGTGCTCTAATATGTAGCTTATTCGGCGTTTGATGGTGGCAAAAATATTTGTACTGGTTTTCTTCCTTATACATTGTATTACGACATGAAGACCGCGACGCAAGACAGAATGTATGATATGCCCTCACCTTGTATTGAAGGCTTTTTTCTAGCTGGACTTTGGACACTGAGCAGCGATACCCAAATGTATGTTTAAAGATAGAACATCTCCGATCACTCGTCGGTAGCAGGCTTTGGTTCTGAAACTAACTACTTGTCCCCTGTTTTATCCCACATTTCGACGTCACTCCGCGCTCCCGGTCTCACAGTCTCTCAGCTCAATTGGATGGACATGGGCTCTTGGCAGATTACGGTCAGATCCTTCTGCTAAGCAACATCCCCTGTTGTACAGTGTTTTGGCTAGTAATCTCAGTCAAATCCCCAGTGTCAAGACTGTGGAGCTGGATATAATTAACGGCGAGGTCAGCTTGCGGCACAGCAGCGTATCCGCGACGTTACAATGGAATTATCGTTCAACGTCCAGGTTAGAGTTTCTAGTTTACTTTTCACTCTTTCAACATTGACAATGTTGTCCATATCTCAATCAATGTGTACTATATATATATCCGCTACAAGCTAGGTGAATCGCCAGCGACGATGGTTAGAATACGATTCCGGACGCCGGCGGTCCTCGCGGTCTTGGCGCTCACAGCGACGGTTGCACGCAGCAATGACGTTACACTTCAGAATGGCTTACCGGTTGGTCTGATTATGGAAGAAGGCACCACATTCGTGCTCAAATGGGACTGGGACGGGGGCGTGAGCGCTACCGGCGTACTACAACTATATTCATTCGATACCAATAACACGAATTCGCTTGAAGTCGATACCCTGGAAAGTAAGCATCAAAAACAAAGACAAAGAATTTTCCATCCAATTTCCAGGAAATCTATCTAACTCTATAAGCAGACAAGTTAAACCTAACAACTGGACACTATCCTTGGGTCGTGACGACAGAAAAGGGCCGTAAGACCCTTGATTGGTACTACAGCTTGGGAATCAGCTGGGGCACTTCCTCCGTCTCTGGGAGATCGTTTCAGATCAAGGCCAAGGACGATCCTTCAGCTACCACCTCTAGCACCGCATCAACATCAACAACGAACACGGGCATCATCGGGTCGGAGACCTCCACGCCGAACACAAGTCCACAGCCCCAAACGACATCAAGCAGCACCTCGGGTCTCAGCGGCGGGGCAATTGCCGGCATTGCCATCGGCGCGCTAGCCGGTATCGGCATCTTCGCTACACTAATCGGCCTCGTCGTGTACTACCGAAGGAAATCCCAACGAGGGAAAAGAAAGGAGACAGCATCGGAGTCTGGGTCTGATGTGGATAAGGATAAGAAAGAGGCGGTAGAGGCGCAGTACCTGAAACCGGAGCTAGAAGCTGCTGAGGCGGAGAGGGCTTGCTATGAGCTTGATGGATCGCATCAAATACAGCCACCCCTGATGGAACTTGACTCGAACGCTAGATCGGAGCTTGGTAGCGATACTACGACTCTTAATACGAGTGAGCCAAAAGAACATACAGAAGCATCCACGTGATGCGAGTGATTGCTATGGAGTTCAGGGGGGAAAGGGTATACCAATCTTTAGAATGTTTACAGGCTGCGCGGCGCCGGGACATAGACTTATTCCTAGCCGTGTTTTGCTAAATAAAAACGTTATCTCAGTTACGATACATGTTACCGCCACCGCCACTTTATCCCATAGGTAGAGCCACGACGAGCTCATCAAGGAACCTTCACATAGCGCATCGCGCATATATCTCACAATCCCCCGATTCTACCGCCTCTCCCCTAGCTCCGCACAACCGACACTAACTCAACCCTCCCAAAACCGCGGCCCTTTTTCTCGGCGAATTGAGGAACGCAGTTACACATAACGCGGCATCGAGATGACGGGTCTGCATGGCAATTTACGTCGCCACTACCGCAGAAGCAGAGGGAGCCACAGAGGCTGTCTAAGCCTCCGCCGCATTGAATGGAGTAGCCCGTCAGTGTTGGCGTGACCGAGGTGGTTGTCGAGGTTGTGGTTGATGTCGTGGTAGTAGTGGCCGTTGTGGTATTGAAGGCCGTCAAGAACGTAGCATGCGCAGAGGCTGCTAAGAAAGCAGAAGCGATAAAAAGAAACTGAGAGAATGTTAGCGATTTGATGTTTAGAAAAATCGCAGATATACATTAGCCTAAGATGCTTGTCGCCTTACCTTCATATTGGCTTAGGTTCGCTCCCGGTTACGAACACGACTCATATAAATAGATCAATAGATGTAATGCCTAAGCCAGCGTGATTTATGTTTCTACAGAGCGACTGGTAGAAATTAATGATTGAGTTCGCGAGGTTTATACTATCTTTATTCCACGTGGATAATTGAGGACAGCGGAAGCACCCCTCGAGGAAGTCGATATATATCCAAGTTGAATCAGTTTACCCGAGTTGGACAAGAGGCACAATACGGATGCGAAGAGTGCAACTAGACACAATCACAGTTTTCCAGTCACAAAATCATAGTGCAACGAACAGTTGTGAGTACGATTCGTTCATACCGCTGATCACTCGATTGATATCCTATAATGTCTGCGCAGTACCACAATATGTTCATCTAGCCAGGGGTTTGTATCACGTATTGAGACTTGTTAGGTTGAGCAAGGGCATCTCGCCTCCGAATATACTACACTGACGGCAAAATCTCAGTCGCCGTAGCACGCATTCTATTCTGCCGGTTTACCACTGTGCCTGCCAAGCCAGACTCCGGGAACAAACTCCCTCGACATGGAGATGATCACCATCCGGAGTTCGCGCCGCTCCAATCCTAAGCCTACTATTTGGCTATGTCACCTCACCGATTGATAGACACACACACGCAAAAGTTTGAGATAATTAGCGCCAGAGCGATTTCCATAGCATAATGTGATTACAAGAGCGATCACAATGAGACGTAGCTGGTCTGACAAGGAACACCTAACACACAGTCCTGTGTATACCATCCTGCAAGCGCTTGACCACGCCCTCCACCGTCTTCCGCTGCGACTCCTTCAAGTCGTACAGCATGCCCGCATTGCCCGCATCCCTATGCTGCAGCGCAGAAACCCCCGCCTCCTGGTTGTCAATCAGCGTCTGCGTGACAGAAACCAAGTCCGAAATCAACCTGTCCAGCAGATCCAAGCTCAGGCTCTCGCGGACGACGACGCGCAGGATCTCGGTCTGGTTCTCGTTGGGCGGCAAGGCGTAGTTGGGGATGATCCACTGGCGCGCGCGCATGAGCAGCGAGACCGACTCCTGCTTGACTGCGGGGAACTCTTGCATGAAGCTGTCTGACAGCCGGAAGGAGACGACGGGGAGTCCGGCGATGTAGGCTGTGGATGTCTCGCCTGCGCTACCGGAGACGGCTTGCTTGGCGCCTGTGAGGACGCCTGAGACCCCGGATTTCGGCTTGTGGATCTCGGAGACGCAGGTGTACCAGCCTGTGGCCTCGAGGCTCTTGGATAGCAGTCGGGCGTTGGTTAGGCAGTTCTCCATGATCTCGCGGTAGCCTTTGAAGCCGAGGTGGATTAGATTGTAGTACTGCACGATGACTTGTGCGCCGGGGCGGGAGAAGTTGAGGGCGAACGACTTTTCGGTACCGCCTAGGTAGTGTAGTTCGAAGATTAGGTGCTGTGGTAAGTAGGACTCGTCGCGCCAGATAATCCAACCGACTCCCGCGTATACGAGGCCGTACTTATGCCCGGATGTATTAATGGATTTGACACGGGGCAGCTGGAAATTCCTACATATCTTGTGAGTAGTTAAGATAGCTAATACTAGTTTAACGGGGTCTTACCACTTCGGCCCTCCAGCTCCGGCGTGGGTAAAGGGCGCAACGAATCCTCCGGATGCTGCGTCGACGTGGATTGGAATGTCGATTCCAGTCCGTTCTTGATACTCATCGAGGATCTTGGAGATCTCCTCTACCGGCTCATAATGACCGGTGTATGTACTTCCCATGATGACGAAAACACCAATTGTATTCTCGTCAATGTTCTTCTTGACGAGCTCGGGATCTAATCTGTAGTTGCTCCCCTTTGACACAGGAAGTATCCGCGCCTCGACTTCGAAGTACCGCGCGAACTTCTCTAGAGCCACTTGCGCGTTGGCGCCCATTATGATATTGGGTTTCGAGGCGTCTAAGCCTTTTGCCCGACGGTGTTCCTGCCAGCGACGTTTCATCGCTAAGCCGCCTAGATGAATGGCTTCGGAGGATCCCGTAGTGGCTGTTCCCACGGCCCTCTCGCCTTTGTTCACTCCCCACAGCTTGGCGATGATGCTAATGCATCGCTCATGGATCGCCATCATCGCAGGATATTCGTCGTTGTCGGCGAAGTTCTTGGACACTTCAACGTTGAAAGTCAGTAACTTTGACTTCTCCAGAATAAAACAAAAGTGAAAAAATGCTGTCGGCACTAACAATTCTCTGTCATGAGCTGCGTCGCATTAGGCTCCATGTAAGTGCCGACAAAACTAGATACTATCAGAACAGTCACACATGCCCAGTCCTCCCGGTTATGTATCTACCTTGCAAGGTTCAAGTTCGGCCGGCCATCTAAGTCTAGCTCATCTCGAATGAGCTGGTAGACTGTGTCTGCCGGTGCGCCATCTGAAGGTATCTGATATTTCGGTACGTTGACTTCGCTTGCATACTTGGACCCGTAGGGAGTCAGATGAGAGGTGGTTGTCAATTTGCGTAGATGCCTGCCCCCTTCCGTTATATGGGCATCGTGAAGGCGCTCGATGAGCTCTTCTGGGTCAACCTATGATTCAGTTAGAGGCAGAAAACTATCAGGAACGTGCAGATACTAACATGGCGGGCGAGCGGCATCGTGACTTTCGCAACGGTAGTATTACTTGAATTACTTGACTGACTTGTTGTACATTAGACTGCTCATCGAGAAAATACCAAAAGAAAACATAGCTATGGGAGGAGCTCAAATACTCCAGAAAGCGTTTGCTGCTTTGAAGACGTGCTCTATGACGACATGACGACGTATGAAGGGCGGGAATAGTCAATCGCGCTGTAGCTATGTAACTTAATCATATGGACTCGCTTCCACACCCGCGGTTCATTGGTCCCCCTGTCAAGAAAAACAAGCTTTCTTGGCGGAGCTTCATCCTGCCAATCCCCTGTAGATCTAAACTAAATTCATCTAGATATACTTGACGTAGACGATTGCGTGGAGCTCAGCACTAGCTAGCCAACGGTCAAATCGTAGTGCGGGGGAGCTGTCTCGTCTCTGGCAGTCTCTAATAGAGGCGGTGGATCAAAGGGGCTTAGGTGCACGTTTCCCCTCCCTTTGTGTGTAAGAATAGGGATAAAATTGAGATTGAAACTGAAATACAACCATTCTATTCGATGGTTAGACAAACCTTTACTCCTGGCCCCTTTCCGCCCTCTGACTAGACTAGTCTTAGCGAGTAGTTGACAAGATCAATAGACCGATCGTGTATGGCCGCGAGAAGGTCAAGACCAGAACCTATAAAACTCCAAACGCAATAGTGTTGAGATAGTACTAGAGTCTTACCCGAGACAGAGTGAGTGGCTACAGTAAGTAGTTACAAATTTAAAGAAAGCTGAGAGTATCTGCATGTACCTAGAAGCTGACTCGCATTGAGCGCATGAGAGAGGTATTTATTTGGGTATCATATAATCGATATATTAAGCTTACATTCGTATCATTGCTTTGATACTGTGTAGTCTTGCTTTTATCCTTTGCTTGGAGGATCTGCAATACCTTACCAAACGGACCTTAATCGATAGCTTCTCGTTCAGAATTCCGCGAGTATATAATGCTGTTTCTTCAATATCAGGGGGAGACGTTTCATTGCTATACGGGCAGTCATCTGGGGCTCCAATGATACTACTAGAGTGTACCTCTTCCCGGTCGACACAACTTCCGCTCACTGGCTCGTCAAACACACTGTCATCCTTCCAATTACTGCTCCTGTCCTCACAGTCTGGGCCGGAATCCGGGCCAGGGAAACCGCCGCCAGGAAGACGCAGTATATCATCCTGGTGCTGGCTGTCGCTTGATGTTTGACTCATCGTGGTCGGGGACCTGCGCCTCCTAACTGACGACGCATCTGAGCGCGCCTGTAGGTACGAAGTCACTATTGTGGCTGTGGGTTGGCTAACTAGTAGTCGTGGTCTTCCGTGTAGGCCTGGGAATCCTTCTCTCGAGAAGGTTCGCGCGTCCGCGGCACCTAGTACTGGCGGAGTAGGAAGGCCGTCCTCGGATGCTACGTCCTCGGCCGGGCTTTCGCAGTAGCGGTCTGACTCGCCAAGAGGTGATGGTAGGTCGCTGGTACTGTGTTCACCGTTGGATCGTGGGCTCGGTTGGATATCCCAATCGTTATCATCCTCTTCGTCATCGTCATCTCGAGTAGGGGTGACAGCCAGCCAGTTTCGCACGGCTACCTCGCTATCCTCGAATGGTAATTGCGTCAGGCGAAGATCCCCGACATCCGTAGACATGCCTTCCCTCTCGTCGATATTGCTGAAGAGATCCGCGACCTTCTTGTCCGTCTCCGTCTCTTGATGCCCGTGTTCGTGGCAAGAGCGGCAGCTCGATAAAACATCCATCGAGGATCCCCTATGTGAGATTTTCTCGAACTTCAGCGGGGCATCGTCGACGGTAGTGGTCTGGTAAGCGGCTCCATGGTGACAGTACTCGACTCGAGGGCATTCCTTTAGGATATCTCTCAGACGGTTGTTCACTTGTGCCATCTTCGCTCGCTCTTTAGGCTCTATGACGAGCATTTCCGTCATGATAAGGTCGAGGAAGTCGTGCATTGCCTGGGAGCAGAGAGGAGAGGCGTGTAAGCGTTGAGCCCACTGTCGGAGGGTGTTAGGTTAGTATGATTTGACATGATTCGATCAGACGGCTGAATAGGTATATGGAGCCCTACCTTAGTCACCGAATCCTTAACCTTTGCGGTAGGCCCATCCCGAGACGCACCGGTGAGTACATTGAAGAACTTATCCTCTCCGTACCACCAGTCATCATCATTGATACGTGCGCGCCTAAAGTGTTGGCACTTTTCGCCTCGCTCATTAAGGTAGTAGTCCCTGCTATAAGCAGTCTTGTTTGTCTGTTTTGCCTTCACGTTTGCGGGTTGGCCGAGAGCGTGGTAGCCGAGGAGATACCAGACCATAAACTCAAGAAAAACGCAGCCGAGGCTCCAGACATCGTATGCTTGGGACTCCTTCTCTCGAACTGTGACATTGACTTCAGGGGCTCTATATGTCATCGACATGCCTCGGCCGCTGAAGGTGGTGTCGTTAACCGTGTCGTCCGAGTGGAACCGTGTCATTGTCAAGTCCGCGACAACTAGGCGACCACGGCCGTCGCCGCCCTGGAACCATAGAATGTTCCCGGGCTTGATGTCGCCATGCCGGCCCAGGCTCTTCTCCGGGAATGAAGTGTGATGATGGATTTTCCGAAAGGCGGAGGTCAGGTCAGTACACTGCTGTATGAGCCACTGTGCATCCTCGAAGAGGGGTGAGTGTTTGTGGTGCTGCCTCCAGTAATCGTTCAGATCTCCTTTGGCAAGTGGAAACACTAGATACAGCCCTTTACCCTCATGCTCGTACGCTAGCAGTAGCTGGATGACGTTTGGGTGTCCTGATCTCGGGGCTCTGAACTCGTTCAGTGCAGCGATCTCGTCTTTGCATCGGAGACGGCTATCGCTGCTTACAGACATTCGTTTAAGGGCAAACACGTAGTCCTGTCATACCATTAGCACATGTTCTCAGGTTATTACGAGCGAGGCGCCGTGTAGTGACATACCGATGATGATGACAGTCCGCGAACGTGAGCTGGGTGAATCTTGATCTCGCTGATTCTTCCCTGTCCGCCTCCTCCTATCAGCCGTTCCTTCAGGAAGGGCATTCGGACATCGGACCGATACTTGACTTCTTCAATCTCGCTTGCTGCCAGGTCTAAAACGGGAACGTCGACCAGCCACAGGTAGCTGCAGAAACTGTCTGCCTGGCTTGGTCTTAGGAAGTTTAAACGACTGTGAAGCTCCGCCCTGGGTAGTAAAGAGAGATCCTTATCTGAAATGCCAACATCGATGAAGTTCGGCATCCAGGCCGTCAAGTCGGTTAAGACCAGGATAGCGAAAATCTTCATCATGCATCTCTCCAGGTTGGTGTCTAGGATCCGCCTGACCGTATCCTCTAACGCTTCTGCCTTGGATTGATACGTCTTATTCTGTCCGAGTACGACTTGGATGACCTCTCTGGTCAGGGTCTCTGTGAGGGCAGAGTATGGGAGGAAACCGCTGACCTCATCTGGAGGATGGCATTTTCCACGTAAGATGCGGCCAACGAAGTCCTCAGGGTCTTTGCCATCCGGTACGATGAATTGGCGGCCGTTCGATACGGCTAGGGTCGATTGGTCTACTTCGGTAGCGTCCATGGCCGAGAGCAGTGGTAGCCAAAACAGAGTACTGTAGCTACGGTTGGTCTAGGTAGTCGGCTTTGCCACCATCTGTGGTATGATTTGTTATGAGATGCTTGGGCTCAATCTATTAGGCTGTGTCTTAGTGTGAGGGCCGCTGATCGGTCGCCTGGTCACAACACTAGGCTAATTAATGGGATCTAGAGTCGGAGCCGCATGGGCAAATTCATATATAAGCTCTCATTCATCTCGAAACATGAAAACGAGAGGCTCTGCTATCGATATAACAGCTCCTAATATTAGGATCTGAACGTTGCATTCTTTCGCATCGTGGGGCTTTGGTTCCTGACTTAGGGTAAGAAGCCACCGAAACCTTCCATCTCAAACGACCTCGGAACACACCAAAATTAGGTGTTTTTATCATGTATCATCGGTAGAGCCTTTGCTGAAAAGGTGGATGCTGACCTAAGAGTAGTGGTGGCGCGATGAATGAATGGGTGTGATGACCCAGAGGCGTCGCGGCGGGATCCTCGATCGCGTTTACCTCTCGCAATATGAGTGTGGTAGCACCAGTCGCAGCTCCAATTAGGCAGACAGGAGACTTAGTCAACTTGCAAGATCACCCCTGACGGCTTTTCGAAGAGGGGTGACCACAGGATCCAGTCAAGGGATGATGAACAGCATGAACCCCGCAGCAGCATAGCCTCATTCTGGCCTCAGCCTGCTTTCTCACCGAACTCTATGCGCCTATAAAAAGGATCTGATCGAGTTCCGAGTCTTGGCGGCAGATTGGCCCCCAATATGGCCCCTAAACCCAACTGATTAATTTGCTCCCAATCCACATTCGTTCGAGACCATATTGTTCTCATCCATCTCTCCTCTACAAATTAGTTTGACACTCATTATCATTGTATTTTTATTGCAAGAATTTCACAGACATGGCTACCATCATAGAGCGCCACATGCCATGTAGCTCCGTTAGCTGTCCTCGCGAGCTCTCTAGGAGTCTGGACAAGTTCTGTCGGGCGCGGAGTTTTGAAGTCGACAGCCTGGAGCTGCAAAATGACACTTACATCATTCGCTTGAGGAGACCAAGTCCTAATCGAAGCAGTTCGGTAGGCCATACGATGAGTCCACTGTTGGCGGTTTGGGATCCCGTACTGACGTCGGTCTTTGACAGAGCAAAACAGATAGTGCCGAGCCGCCGATGGATGATCAGAAATCTGTACGATTATTGAGGGCAGTTGAGGCGTAGGCAAAGAGCCTTCTTTGTTGGTGTGGAGATAGATAGGAGGAGGCGGCAATGAGCGACAAGATCAGCAGACACATATAGGGCAAAGTGCGTCTGCCATGTAACATGCCCACACACACACACAGGCGTTCGCGCGCATGCTTTTCATAGTCGGTACAATACTCACTTTCATGATCCGCAGCTTACAACTTGTGCTCCGGGGCTGTGCTATTCGACTTGCGTGCATGTCTTTCGATGGGATCTTCTCTCGAGCCAGTCTTCATCAACTTCTCTATTAGTGCAAGCACCTGGCAATATGTTAGGTAGCGCTGCTAGTAGGGAGGAACTTGTAGGAATTAACCTCTCACTGCTAGATAAGTGCTAGGCCCTGCTTTCTGATCTACCAACTATCATCGTTGTCTGAACTATTGCAGGCTAGAGCATCCTGGGCGCAGTTAGGATAGGCTCGCAATCTCATGCCGTTCAATTAGTATACTCGATGCGCTAAATGTCTTTCGCGCATTGCCTCCCGGGGTCGACCGATGCAGAGGCTTGGCGGTGGGTCATTTACGGGCGACATATCTTTTAAACCGTATTTTCAGGCTTTTATTAATAGATAAATCAATGCAATAGACATTATTGAGCTCCGAAGTAAGTCTGCCTGCTCAAAACATGGCTGCCTCAGGCGTTGGCAAAGCTGTTAGTACAATGTCCAACAAAGTCCAGCTGTTAACCTTCTTTGCACAAAGCTTCGTTACGTAAATGATGTACCAGCTCTTGGGTAAAGCTTCGTAAATTTGCTATGTGTGCATGTGTAATATTTTGTATGGGAAGAAGTGTAGGGCAATTCTGGAATTCTAGGATTCCCAAAATAGAAAACACGGAGTTGGGAGTCCACCTATATCTACCACCTTACATAGCTAGAAGCGCCAAAGTCGCAAAGAGTAAATCTTTTATCCAACTGCAAAGCAACGTAGGCGTTCTTAAACAGATTGCTATATAATGATATTAACCCTGATAGAAAGGTTTTTGCTTATTGAAGTAGAATTTATCCCTTAAAAAACAGTAAGATATTGTATATATAGTTATAAGAGTTAATACCAACCTACCAAGGTAAAATAGAAAGTTAGGCACTTTATATACCTATTTGTTGTAGGTCTGCCCTTGTTCTTACCCTTATGGAATCGTCAAAGCTAGTCCTAAATAAGGGCAGCAGGGGTGGTGCTCCAGCTAGAAATGGTAGCAGATCTAGCTGGCTCAGAATTGGCGGGCAGAGTGGGCGGGCATGTGGTAATGGCATCCCGTAATGCTAACCTTCTCCTCATTTCTAGCAGCTCTTCGAATTAGCGCGCTACAAGCGGAATGCATCTTCCCGAGGAGGCATAGCCAGACGAACGCCATGCATAAGCGAGTTTTCTATCGACCTATAATGCTTTTTCAATAGCCCCTCAGATGACTATCTGCAAGCAGTCTGCCTCAAGCCAGTGCTAGTGCTAATGCTTACCAAAAGCCTTGTTGATCTACGGCATCTACAATCATGCCTGGGGGCTGCCATTCGCGAGCACTGCACCATGTATGTGTCTCCGCTCGAGCCTACTTCCGCGTAAGTGATAATAAATGTCGTGAAACGAAGAATAAAAGACTAAGCTAGGTATCTTATGAAATGCCAATGTATTCACGTTTCTCTCTCTGGCAGCTAAGTAGGGGCTATGAAAGGTCTTGTTCTTTGATATAAACGTTACTCTATTTGCTCTTCTCACAGATTCTTCTACTGCCCCTCCCATGGCCAAGTACTCCGATTTCATCAGCTCTCTTGCGTATTTTGAAGTCGAACAGTCGACATTCACAAATCCGCCATTCTTGAGGCAGTATTTGGCAGATGGCTTTTGCGAAAAGTCGAAGGTGAAAGCGACGTTGAAAGGCGCCCTGTCTATACGCTTCAAATTCAAAATCGATAGACTCCTCACCTACGTCTTAAATGGCGCCGAGAAGGTCTTCCTTACACTTGTGTACATGGACGAACCGGGACTTATCAGTACCCTGAGAGATGGAAAGTTTACCGACAGAAACCTTCCCGTGTTCAGAGATGGTGATCGCATCTGCTCACGCGACCGCGGGCTTGACCAAAGGAATCAACGTTTCTGGGAATGCTTCGACAGCGGAGGATGGACGACCAAAAAAAGGGAGGAATTCTGCGACAAACAATGGGCGCTCCTTGCCCCAACGCTCGGGGCAGACTATGCCAACTGTACGTTCAAAGCAGACCAACCACTGCCTTTTATGTCGAACGGACGGAGTCTTAAACCGTCGAGGGGCGGATTTGGCTTTGTCGTCCGGGCTAGGATCCCAGCTGAGCATCAAGACTACGTGAAAAACCTGGTAAAGTAGTGCAGCAGCCTACTATTTGAGTAGCACATTCGGAACTAATCTTTACCTACGTCCAGAACCGGGGTGGTACACTTTCCGTCGCTGTAAAGGTCCTATCGATCAACGACCCAAACGCCACCGACGCTAGAGAAGAGTATTTCTTCCAGCGGGAAAGGAAAACCCTAAGAGCAATGGTCATTGCGAATAATGACCATCTCATCAAATTCCACGGAACTTTCAAGCGAGAGAAATCCAATAGAAATACAGTCAAAGAGTACAAGAGAGGATTTGTGTTTCCCGTGAGTATTTGCCTACTGCTCCAAACGCTAATACTTCAAATTCCCATTCTCGCTACCACCTTTTCGGGGTAACAACGACTCTTTTACTGCTTATTCACACTCGGAGAGATGAAAATGCTTACTGAATTATGCGTTTGAAGTGGGCTACGGGAGGCAACCTTCTTGATTACATGGAAACACAGACAGTCGAGTCAGACATAGAAGGCAAAATTCTACCTTCGGCTCTCTGTTGGGCTTTTGACCAGATTCGCGGCCTAGCAGACGGGATCCGAGCGCTGCATGCTATCAAAGCTCGTCACGGAGACATCAAGCCAAACAATATCCTCTTGTTTCCCGTCACAGAGAATCAGAGCAACTATAAATTGGTGATTGCGGACGCCGGCTTGGCCAAGATCCACCAACTTTCCACTAGTAAACGGTCCAAATTTACTACAACGATACATGCAAGTATGATGCACCAGCCACCCGAGTCAGACGCAATGGCGGTGAAACTTTCTCGGCGATATGATGTTTGGTCATTTGGGTGTGTAGTGTTCGAGATCCTAGTCTGGCTCGTACGCGGCCCGAACAGATACAAAATGTTTCTCAAATCGATGAAAGGTTCTCCGAATGGAGAAGTGCTTCCTTTCTGGTTCGAGGAAAACAAAGTAAAAAAACTGCGTCTAACCGTAGAAACCTTGAAAAGTGGCTTGTTAAAATCCATCCAGGAGGACGGGGGCCGGGTTCCGCTGGAGTTCAAACCTGTTCTATCGAAACTACTGAAATTGGTTATGACTCGGCTCCTAGTCATCGACCTAGGAGAGAGGGGGGGAGCACGTCGAGGTAGAAGGAATGGGGAGTATCGAGGCACGCCCCATCGAGCCGACGCGGTAGAAATGTGGCAGGATATTGATAAAATGTGGCGCGATGTTAAGGAATTGTCGGGGGATATTAGGAAAGTATCTGGTAATGACCCTCTTAGTTTTGACTAGCTTCGCGTTTCTATGTTACATGAGTTAACACGACAGAGAGGCTCGAACAAACACGGATCACGACTTCAACAGAATGCCAGAGGGCCTGAATAACATGCATCCTTCAAGGAATGTGAGTAGAAATCTTATGCCCTTACTTGCTTATTATCCACGTACCGATATCATGGACTAAAGCGTGACCTTCGCAGTATGTAAGTTGAAGTATGTCCTTACGAGCTAGAAATGATACTTATCAGTCGCTTTTGGTGCGAATAATTTAGAATGTTAGTTGATATCTGGTTCGCTACGTTCTGCCTTAGCACACACTAACACTTCTTAGAGGGTATGTCATCAACATCAAATAAACCTAAGGGTTCGTCGTAGCCACAATAGCTAATCGATGCAGGGAACAAGCAAGCTCCGAGACCAATGGGAAGACGTAACCGACAGCAAAGTTGCGTATAGCATCGCATCCAGGCTGAAGCTAGCTCCGCCGGTGCCAAGCGCTGATCACTCCCAACTGTCGATCTGTGACAAATGCAAAGCTATCAACTTCCTGTCCAACGAGATCAACCTAGACCGGGATCTTGAAACCATAAGGGCTGAATCCGAGGAATGTAGCCTGTGTAAAGTACTTTATATGGCCCTTTCGAAGACGAGCACAGCGACCGGCGGTGGTTTCCAACTCTTCCGATCTGAGTCTACATGGAGGAGTGTTTCTTCTTCAGAACCGGTCCTGACTGTCTACTCAAGCCTCAGTCCGTATCCATTTCTTAAGAGTATTTCTAGAGCTCGTCCTTTAGCTAACAATGCACACGTCACATAGATCCATTAGTTGACACCTCGTCTTACGCGCGGATTGGTTTGCCACAATTACCCGGAGCCGGTAGCAGAGAGCAATTTGCCCTGTTGCGCGAATGGATTCACCTCTGTAGCGAAACTCACGCATGTAATCTACAGGGACAGGACGGAAAGGGGGCTCGCATGCCCATTAAATTGCCAACGCGCCTCATCGAAGTCGGCGAAGCCGACGACAACTCATCGGTACGTCTAGTGGTGAACCCTTCAACAACAGCCGATGACCCCACCAAAGACCGATACGCCGCTCTAAGCCACTGTTGGGGAGCTGTTGGCAAAGACGCTTATTCTTGTCTTTTAAACATCAACCGCCTCACCTTTGAGACACGTATTCCGGTCGAGAGGCTGCCGAAGATGTTCCAAGACGCCATCACAGCAACAAGGGGCCTCGAGATCCGATACCTCTGGATCGACTCGCTTTGTATCATCCAAGACGACGACGATGACTGGGCCGCCGAGTCGAAGACGATGGAAGACGTGTACAGTTTGGCCCACGTCACTCTTGCTGCAAGCTCGGCCCCGTCATCTCTAGTCGGCTTCCTCGAGAGACCGAACAGGGCTTTTGCTGTGATACCGAATCCTAATGCTGAAGATCGCGGTGGCGATGGCTCACGCTCACTTCTCTACGTAGCTGAATCTATAGATAATTTCCAGACACATGTCGAGGACGCGGTTTTAAACACTAGGGCCTGGGTGCTGCAGGAGAGGGCGCTGTCACGCAGGACGATCCATTTCACCTCTACTCAGGTCTATTGGGAATGCGGGCAGGGTGTGCATTGCGAAACCTTGGCACAGTTGCGCAAGTAAGACCACACCTTTACTGAATATTTCAATTCGACCGTGAAAGCTGACTATGGCACCTTTAGCACTGTGTCCCATTTCCTAGGCGACCCCCACTTCCCGGACAGCGCGCTCTCGTACTTTAAGAACGAGCGCATCCTACTGATTCAGTACTTGTACACGAGATACAGCGAGCTCTCAATCAAGTACGGCACGGACAGGCCAGCCGCTATCCGGAGCCTCGAGGCGCGTCTCGGCCATACTTTCGGCTCCTTGGTGGCCGGCGGGGTCTTCCGGAGGTTTTTCGAGAGAACGATACTCTGGCAGGCCCATTTCGACGGTAGCCTGGCGCGGGTGGACTATAGTGACGCGAAGAGCGGTCAAATGGCGCCCCCATCATGGTCTTGCTTGGCGTACTCGGGGAAGATCAAGTTCCTCGAGATCCCGTTTGGAGACGTTAATTGGACGGGTGATCTCAAAAACCCCTTGCCTACGGCTGACAACGATGATGGGGCCCCCATTCCAAACATTACCAGTCTCGACGCGCGCGCCAGAAAGATCACTATCAAGAGGTTTGACATGTTCATCAGCGTCACGCTCGATACGCTAGAGGCGGTCGATAAAGAGTTTCGCAGAGGTCTCTGGAGGTGCGTCACAGTAGGCAGGGATAAGACTCCAAATGCGAATGGTCAGACGGCAAATTATGTACTCTTGATACGACCCGTCAATAGGTCTCGAGATACATACAAGAGGGTTGGTGCTGGTGTGCTCTACACATCAGAGTTCTCGGATGAGGCCGAAGACGTGCGGCTTGTTTGACGGCGCTGAAAGAGGGGGGAGCTGAGAGCAAAGAATGAGGCAATGAAATAAATGGATTGTTCAATGGGGGGGTCGAAGTCAACAATAAGATTGAACATATTATTCAGTGACATAGAAACGAATGCGATGCAGAGGCATCCACAAACAACTTCCATAAGGGCCAATTCGCGCAGGCTTTCGCCACATGACATGTCCTTTTTCTAATAAACTTGTCGAGGTTAATCTCAATGAACGAATATGAGCCTTTAGAGATTTGCTCATATAGTTGAATCTATGAGCCTATAAATATTAAATGCATGGTCCATCTAGTGATCCCTATAGAGATGCTCTGGTTGTTGGTTTTGCTTCCATATACTGGCAGGTACCTTGCGACTTAAAAGCTTACCAGGTAGGGTAGCGATTTCTAACATTTTGGGAGATATATTGAAACGCGAGCCATAAGGACGTCGAGCGACCGATGAGTCGACATGACATAGTATAGAATTGCTTTTAAACCTCATAGAGTAGCTCGAAGGAGCTACTTATTCTAACCATAAATCGAGGGTTCATACGTTTGTTCTAGACCGTCAAAGAAGGTGTGGGTATCGATGTGCCCGAAAAACAGCAGGCTGCCTAATAGATGGGAAATTCTTTGCTTTGATATATGATAGCTCAATTTAGAGGTATATCACCTATCCGAGTTGGCGAGCCAAGTATACATTGAGAGTATATAGGTCCATTGCAGGGGGTCCTTATTTGGGGGTCACCGACCTTCAAGTCTCCAAGGGTCCTCTTGGCTTACCATTATAGTAAAGTCTTCGCCTAAGAATCATAATTATTGGCTGTCTTCTTTGCTAGGAATGCCCCCAGTCCATTCAGAGACTAATAAACCATACTCTGAGGAAAAAGGAGGCTTTGGGTGGTATTATACTAGCCTAACACACCGCAGATGCATAATAATCGACCGGTTTGAATTGGTACGAGTTGGAGCAGGCCTCGCGTGTCAATTGGCCTCTCTATTAAGCCCTGACCATACTCTTTGGTATATGTCCTTATTAGGTATCTAAGCCTGGCTGAACGAAGATTATCTTAATTGGTGCAATTATGGAAAATAGTGTAGAGAGTACTCGCGACCGGTTATGCCGGGAATAACAGTTGTTTGAGGAATAAGGAGATAATCTCCAACTGTGCTAGCGGTGTCTGCCCTCTTAATGTATATAGCCTAGGCCGGATCGGGGCCGGCCTAGTGCGGTGCGGTGCGGCCCGAGCCCGAGGCGGACCTGGTTATGTGACCGGGTATGTTTGCTTCGGATCTCTGTAGTTGCTCTGTAGACACTCGCCTAGATTAATGGCGTCTACTGGCCACTTGTCTTGGTTCAATAATATGGGCAAGCTTTCCTCTTCTAACAGGGTATGGTTGGTTATAACGGATATAGGATATAGGACGGGATTACTGGTGTTCAATATGGTGTAAGCGCGCTCAGCATGTAATTATACCTCAGCCTTAAATGACAAAAGTACCTAGGGAGTATCGAGAAAAGCCCGAGGGCCATAGTAGGTCAATGATTATGAAGGACCTAGCACGTGAAAACCCAGACCATCTTTCAGTACTATTATTGTTAGACTGGTTTGATGCAGCCAGCTGGTCAGCACTTCCATCTCACTAGGCCTTTTCTTTAAATCAGCAGCCCTAGCTTCAGGTTATTTTTAAGTCTGTCTTGACAACAACGATGCTGCTTCAATGTCCGGTCTCCATTTGCGCGTATTCAAAGAGGCGAAAGTCTATACAGCTAGTATTGCCTAGGCGATCGACATAAGCCGTATACCTCACTCTATGAGTGAATTTTGCGCCATCTGCATGTCTTTACGATTTGATCTAGCCCTCTCTATCTCTATTAGTATGACGTTTATAGCATGCAGTGAGACACGAGTAGAGCCTCTTATCAGGGTATCATATGCGACCTACCCCGCGGCCAGCCCCCATTTTGCCACGATGGTCGATCCGCTAACGACAGAGGGCTGAACGGCCAAGCCTATTATATGTGTAGAAGCTAGTGAGATGAAGTGTTGGTCTGACTAAGACGGCTACTAACCTTAGATAGAACTTCTGCACTCTGTGAGCCTGGTAACTCTAAAACCGGTTTTCTAACGAACGACGTTGGGTGACACTCGGGCGGATAATGGGGGAGCGTGATAACGGCATCGAGGACCGTCCAATGCGGAACCGTGGCTCCGGTCGCATCCGGCCAGAGAGCCGCATTTGGATATTTATTGAGTTGGCAATTGGTTGCAAGCAAGGTGATCGTATTACCCACCTAAGTGATGCGAGGCAACCGAGGCGTTCGCTCTAAATTTAACCCCAATAGAAGCATCTACTATCGATCCGTTGGTGTGAGATGCAGTAGTCGCACACCATCATCTAGAACGCCAAGAACATAGCACGGCGAATGCGGTTGGTGGCATGCAGACCCTTCCTCTAGCTGACCGGACTTTCTCTATCTCTATCTTATGTGAAGAGCGAAGAGCCCTAGAGTCCTCGAGGCTCGGTTATTAAGAGCGGGGGACTACGTTTTCGTGATAGTTTCCCTTCGATGACTCTCTTGCGGCTTCGCAGCGCGGAAAGATAGGCATGCTAACTCTCGAGCGATGGCGTACCCTCATAGCAATAATGAATATTTCTACAGCGGACAGGGACATATAATTCCCCCAAACGTTCAATCCATCTCTGCGGCCTATGGTGAACAGCCAACGGCGCATAAGGAGTTCGGTTCCCAAGGACAGATATCATATTCTCCGTTACCTCGCGCCAATGCATATGTCCCTTCCCACCATCGAGACTACAGTGAAAGCTCGACATCGACTCACGTTTCTTCGGGGAAGCCTTTCCTATCATCTACTACGAGCTCAGTAAAGAAGGGTCGCTTACCTAGTACCGATGGCACGTGGATCCCCGAGATTATCGCCATCACAATTGCCCTAGGCGCAGTCGGATCTATACTGGGAGTCCTGGCAAAGTTCAACGGACATGCCCTCCCAGAATGGCCGTATTCCATTACACTTAACGCGCTTATCGCTTTTCTAGCCGCTGTTATTACTGCCACGATGAACCTCTCGATCCAGAATAGCATGAGTCAGCTTAAGTGGATTAGGTTCAATGAATCTAAGACTCGGCTCTCTAGCATGGAGGCATTTGATGATGCGAGTCGCGGGACTTGGGGGGCTATTAAGCTATTGTTCACAATTCGCGGAGGGTAAGTTCATCGAAACACTAGTTCGTCATGAGTTTACGTGGTTGACATGGAAAACATAGAATCATCGGTTCATTTGGAGCGACCATCTCTATCGTTGCCCTGTTGCTGGGACCCTTCGCGCAGCAAGTTGTCACATATCAAACAAGGGATGTAGATACCCACCAACCAGCATCAGTCACCCGGGCACTCAACTATACCGGGGCACTCCCGGGAAATACATCCTCAAGTCAGTCTCTCCTTTACCCTAGCCTCTCATCTGTAGCTTCCGAACTAACTGACGGCATAGCCGGCTTTGTACCCCTACTACCTGTGAAGTCAGCCGTCTACAACGGCCTCTTCGCTGAGAATGGCCGGCCGGCCTCAGCGCTAGCATTCGAATGCCAAACTGGAAATTGTACATGGGATCACTATGACACGCTTGGTGTATGCGCTGAATGTATAGACTTGACCCCTTTTATACAGCAATTCTGCGCTCCAGGAGCGACCTCCGATGATTGCGGATGGCAAGTGCCTCAGGGCGGTAGACTAAACGACCGCACAGAAGTCTTCAGCTTGGCGTCCCAGATACCATCAGCAAGCGGTGATCAGCCGCATTCGTCAATGGTGCGTCTCATCTTCATGGGAACGGAAGAGTTTGATGGACAACCCGGGGAAATAAAACCCTGGTCGCGACAATGCACAGTATCAGCGTGCCTCCAAACGCTACAGACCACTGTCTCGAACGGCATCCTACATGAGAATATCATCGGTACCCCTCAGATAAACAACACTGTTCTAGACAACACTAACCTCACCGATGGTCGTGACCACGGCATTTACGTCGTTGGGGGTGATGGGACGGAGTATTTGCTTAGCATCCAGGCTATGCTAGGTATCCGTGGGTGGTTCTCCTCTTTATTCGCGAACGGGTCCGCTAGTCGCAGCGCCTCGTCATACGACCGTACTATCACTGACAATAGTGTTGTCGTGAACCTTACTGTCGGCATCTCGAGTGGCGAGACGTTCTTCGACTCGGACATTGTGACGGCTTTCTATTGGAACTACTACGAATACCCCAACGGCCTCGATCTGCTAGTTAATGACTTGGCGACATCGATGACGGTCGCATTTCGTAGTTTCGTCGGCGCTGTGCCAGTCTCCGGACGCGCGATCTACACGGAATCGTACGTCCATGTGCGCTGGGGGTTCGCTGTCGTTCCCATCGTTGTTGTCGTTGGTGCCGCATTGTTTCTCGTCGCCGCGATGTATCAATCTAAGAGGTCGACTACGCAGATTTGGAAGAGCAGCGCGCTGGCGATGCTATTTCACGGCCTTGACGATGGGACCAAGAACCATTTCGCGGATGCTGTAACCTTGCGAGAGCAAAAGGCAGAGGCATGTCGTATAAAAGTCAAACTCGAAGAGTTAGATAATGGTACTCTGCTAAGGATGTAAGATTACACTCGATTACTTAAGTAGTATAAAAACTATTTACCTTCGTTTTTAACAAATAAAGTATAAATAAATAAAACAAAAGTTAACTATAGTTTATAATTTTTTGCTAGCATTATTATAACTTAATTAAGAAATGTTTTTTTTATTTAGGATACTAGAGGCCCCCGCGCCTGGGGGCAAGGAAGCCCTCGTTTCCAAGGTTCTTACCCTCCCCCCCCCCTTTGGTCACCTGCCAACCTGCCTGCCGACCTGCCTGCCAACCGTACGGCCACCTGTACTGCTAGGGACCCCCCTTGGTCACCCGCCAACCTGCCGGCAGACCTTCCAGCCAACTGACCTAGTGGCTAGGGCTAGAAGGACTGAATTGGAGGGGTCTAGAGGACCCAGGGACCTGCCAGGGCCACCAGGACTGCCAGGGCTGCCAGGACTGCCAGGTTGGTAGGTCTGCCAGGGCCACGGGTCCTGGCAGCCCTAGCATACACCTCAATAGAAGCCGTACGACCTAGCCACACAGCCCAACCACTTCAGCCACTCCAGCCTAGTCCTCCTAGGTCCTCCCAGGTCTCCTGGGTCCTCCAGACCCCTTCCAATTCAGTCCTTCTAGCCCTAGTCAGTTGACTGGCAGGTCTGCCGGCAGGTCGGCAGGTGACCAAAGGGGGGTCTCTGGCAGTATAGGTGGCCGTACGGTTGGCCGTACGGCTGGTGGCAGGGTGGCAGGCAGGTCGGCTGGCATGTCGGCTGGCAGGCAGGTCTGCCGGCAGGTGGGCAGGTGGATCAGGGGAGGTCCTTGGCCGTACGGGTGGCAGGCAGGTTGGCAGCCTTAGCGCTAAGCCTTTTCTTAAATAAGAAAAAAGCATTTCTGAATTAGGTTAACGAACATTTTATAACTATAAATAACTTATTAAATATATTATTAAGCTAAAAAATTAATAAATTAATTAATTATTAAATTAATTTATATATTAAGTTATATTTAATATATTTTTTTAAATGTTATAATTTTATAATTATAATATTTAATTAATTAAATATTGTTTTTTTTTTTTAAACTTTTTAAAAATTATTTATATATTATAATATTTTAAAAAAATATAATATATTTATTATTTATTAAAGTAAATTTTATAAATAATTAATTATTTTAAATAAATAAAACTTTTAATTATTAAATATATTATTAAATTAAAAAATTAATAAATTAATTAATTATTAAATTAATTTATATATTAAATTATATTTAATATAACTTTTGTTTTATTTATTTATATTTTATTTATTAAAAATAAAAATGTTATAATTATTATATAATAAAATATTAATTTATTAATTTTATAAATAAAAATTTTAAATTAAAAAAAAAAATATAAAAATAATTTATAATTATATATAAATATATATAATTATATATATATATAATAAAATATATAAAGTTTATTAATAATATAATTATTTTATTATTTTTTTATTATATATATAATTATATTCCACCTGGGCAAGTGGATAAACTGCAACCAAATAGCTAAGCCGAGGCTTGGCAAGCAAACAGGAGGGTGGGCGACGACCCTCCTGTACGGAAGTGGGGGGGTAAGCCACACACAAGCCACATGTGGCTAAGCCCCCTGCTTATGTAACCGATTACCTATTACCGTGTACTAGCAGCTGCACACAGCTGCCAACGGCCATTGGTACGGCTCTTGGCAGTATGCGCAGCTGCCAACAACCGAATTATTGTGTATCGGCCACTCTACCGCTCCGCCAATTGCCCCGCCGGGCGCGACACAGCCGCAAACGGGCCGCCGACGCGGAAATACAGGCCGCCGACAGCTGGCAAGATATTGGTGCGTCAGTCAACCTGCAGGGCGCAAAAAGGCACCTCCAACCACCTGTATACTGTATACGTACAGCGCTGCAACAGGGCAATCGGCACTTACCACCCCCCCTGGAGACCTGGAGGAGGCCTAGGTTTAGGTGGTTTTCACTATATACAGCCTGTAAATGTGCCATAGGGCTCCCTGTAATATAGTTTCCTCCCTACGTACCGCTTTAGGCAGCAATAAACCCGAAGTTTAACCATCATATATATAATTATATAATTTATTAAATATAAGTTTATTTTAAATTATTATATTATTTTTTATTAAAATTAAAACTTTAATTAAAAGTTAAATTAAAATTTATTATTTATAATAATATATTTTTAGTTTTTTAATATTAAATTTTTTAATATAATTATTATTTTTATAATTTTTAATAAATTTATTTATTATAATTATATATATTTATTTTTATAAATATATTAAAAATTTAAATTTTTTTAAATATTTTTAATAAAATTTATTTAAAGTTATAAATATATTTTTAAAATTATTAATTAAATATTAAATATTATTAAAATTATAGCTTTTTTAAAAAATTTAATATTATAATTTTTTAAAATAATTAAATATTTTAATTTTTTTTATTTAATTAATTTTTTTAAATAATAGTTTTTTTTATAAATATTAAATATATTTAATATATAATTATATTTATATTATTTTAATATAATAAATAATTTTATAAATTATAAATTTAATTATATAATTAATATTATTATAAATAAACTTTTTTTATTTAAAAAAATTTTATTAATTATAATAAAATTTATAAACTTATATTTTTTATTTATTTATAATTTTTGTTTTTTTTAAATTATTATAATTATTTAATAAATTATTTTTTAAATTTTTTTTATTTATTTTATTAATTTAGCTATTTTTTTTATTTATTTATTATTAAATATTTTTTTTATAATATTAATAATTAAATAATTTTTTTTTTAGTTTAATTTTTATAATTATTTTTATTAATATTATATTAATTATTAAATATTATAAAATATTATATATAAAATTTAAAGTTAATAAATAAATATTTTAATTATTTTAATATTTATTAATATAAAATTATAATTTTTAATTAAAATTATAATTTATTTTTTTAATTATTTTTTATATTTAAAAATAATAAATATTTTTTTATTTATATTTTATATTAATTAAATAGTTTATAATTATATATTTATAATTAACTTTATTATATAAAAATAATTAAATATAAAAAAAAAACAAATATTATATATTTAATATTTTAATAAAAATTAAACTATAATATTAAAACAATTAATATATAAACATGTTTTTTTTAATATATAAACATTTTTTTATATAAATATATTATTTTAAGCTTTTTATTAGTTTAATAGTTAAACTTTAAGTTTATTATTATTTAAAATAATATATAAAAAAAAAACTATATTATAAAAAGCTTTAATAGTATATTTATAAAGCTATATATAATAAAAACCATTTAAACTTAAGCTTTTTTTAAGTTTTTTTAAAAAAAATAATAAAGTTTAATTGTTTTATTATAGCATTTTATATAAAAAATAAATAGTTAAAAAGTTTTTTTTATACTTTATATATTAAATAATATATTAATTTATATTAATTATTAATAGCTTATATTTTTATATTAATAGCTTGTTTATATTAATATTATATTTAATAAAACAATTAATAAAACAATAAAATAATTAAATATAATAAATTAATTATTAATAGCTATATATATTATTAAAAACTATATTAATAACTATTAATAGCTATTTATAATTATTAATATATAATTATTAAAAATTAGTTATATAAAAAAAAACTAAGCTATATATAGCTTATATATAGCTTGCTTTTTCTTTTATATAAAAAAATTATTATTTATTTTTTTATTTGTTTATTAAACTTTAGTTTAATTATTTAATTATAGTTTATTTATTTACTTAAATAAAAAAAATTTATTAATTTAATATTTTATATAATTTTTAAATTTTTTTATTATAAAATAAATAATTTTATTTTAAAATTAATTAATTTTTTATTTTTATTAATTATTAATTAAATAATAATTTAATTTATTATATTATTTTTATTAATTAATTTTAATAAAATATTTTTTTAAACTATTTTATTTTAAAATTATTATTAATAATATTAATTTAAATTTTTTTTTTAGTTTTAATAAAAATAAATAAATTATTAGCTATTTATTTAATTTATTTATAGCTATTATAAATTATTAATTAAATATAAAATTTAATAAAATTTAAAATTATAATTATAATTAAAATTAAAATTATAATTATTAAAATAATTAATTTATATTTTATTAATTATATAAAATAATAAAAAATATATATTTAATTAAATGTTTATTAATAAATAAATTTTAAAATTTATTTAAACAAATAAATAAACTATAATTAAATAGCTAAATTAAAGCTTAATAAACAAACAAAAAAGTAAACAATAATTTTTTTATATAAAAAAAAAAACAAGTTATATATAAGCTATATATAGTTTAACTTTTTTTTATATAACTAATTTTTAATAATTATATATTAATAGCTATAAATAGTTATTAATAGTTATTAATATAGCTTTTAATAATATATATAGCTATTAATAACTAATTTATTATATTTAGTTATTTTATTGTTTTATTAATTGTTTTATTAAGCATAATATTAATATAAACAAGCTGCTAATATAAAAATATAAGCTATTAATAACTAATATAAATTAACATATTATTTAATATATAAAGCGCAAAAAAAACCTTTTAATTATTTATTTTTTATATAAAGCGCTATAATAAAGCAATTAAATTTTACTACTTTTTTTAAAAAACTTAAAAAAAGCTTAAGTTTAAATAGTTTTTATTATATATAGCTTTATAAATATGCTATTAAAGCTTTTTATAATATAGTTTTTTTTTTATATACTGTTTTAGGCAGCAATAAACCTAAAGTTTAACTATTAAAAAAAAAAAAAAAAATAAATTTTAAAGCTTAAAATAATATTATAATTATTATATAATAAAATACTAATTTATTAATTTTATAAACAAAAATTTTAAACTAAAAAAAAAAAAAAAAAAAATATAAAAGTGGCTTACGGCCGTACATAAATATATATAGTTGTATGCATGCGTAATAGGGTACGCAAAGCTTATCGATAGCACGATTGTCCTGTTATTTCTCTATTACGTGCGTGGTCACGTGATCCACCAAGTGTGAGTTCGTTCCGAATCGTCACAGAGGGCATTTATTAGAAAGCTATGCTTTTTCGACTACGTATTAGCAACAACAATTAAGTGTAAAGGAAAGAAAAGCTTTAAAAATTCTACACAATTTTATAACAGGCTGATTGGCCTATACTGACTTTGTAAGAAGCTACATGAACTATAACATAAAATAACCTATATATTTTGCGCACTGCAATAGTGCTAGGGGAACATGGAGTAAGTAGTACTTAAATCAGAGTGCTTTGCCGTTTTGATTTACAGCATACCAAAATGCAGCTTCGCTGGCAAGGCCTTTCATTTTAGTGACAGATTGCCTAGCGCCACAGAGTACTTATCCGAAGGTGCAGATCCGGCGGAAGGTTTATTGGCTGAACGAGGTCACAAGGACTCTTTCCAGCTGCACGAGGGTCCAAAAGCATATACGGAGGTCGCACTGATTTAGAATACATGCCCATCTTTTTTTTTGTATGCATTATAAATGGATTTAGATAGATAAGGATGGATCCAGATGGCCACGAGTGTAAATAGTGTTCAGCAGATCAAAGGAGAGTATCATGGACACTTTAAGACCCTCTAGAGAATTATTAGTTGAATTCCAAGCCCTACTACTCGAGGCCTCCGATGACCCTACCCCTAGATCATCCTTTTATACCATCTCTCAATGATCCAAACACAATCGGATCCGACCCTCGGAACCGCAAACCTATCGGTTGCCAACCATCAAAGCCACCCGAGCCCTGGTTTAAAATCTGTATATTCCTGATCGATAATAAACCGGCCAGGGCTTTTTTATATTGCAACGTAGAGTTAACCGAGCGGACCCGATTGGTGATAGCCATCAGCCTTTGGACGCCGAGAGGCAAGAGGGAGCCAATATTACTACATGGGAAGGTACTATAGGATAGCGCTGACAGACTTCGGCGGTTAAAAGTCAAATATATGTAACATGTACAAGTAAAAGACACACAATAAACAAAAAGGATCCCGTCGTGTGTACATAGTTGCTCCTCCGAGCCCACCGTGTAAATAAGTACTTACACAAGGTGAATTTAACACTATATAACTCCAAAGGGTGCGCAAGCTGCTTACTCTGAAATCTTGTTTAAAAAAACTAGTTAATTCTTACTCATTGGCGCCTCTCCCTTCAAACCGAGAAGGACGCTTAACCAAGTCATGCAACTAAGAAGACAGTCGGTATGAGTCATCATATTGTTATCGCGCTGGATGGTACAGGTCGAGAAGGGAAACGTGGCTTCGAAGTTGAGAAAAACACAAATGTTTATAGAACCAAGATCTGTATCGATAATGGTGACAAGGCCGGAATACATTCTCTCTACATACCGGGCGTAGGAACAAAGGGCTGGCGGGGCCGGCGGCTCTTCGACCAGGTTACTGGATCTGGTGTGTTTCTGTCGTCCTGTGCATCTTGGAGTTGAGCTAACTGAGTTTCACAGGAACCGACAGTCGCATTCTCAAAGCCTACAGATTTATCTGTGACAATTATCTTTCAGAGGCTGACAATATATACCTGATTGGTTATTCTAGAGGTGCTTTTGCGGCACGGTGTGTTGCGGACCTCGTTTTCAAGATCGGCATTCTTGCAAGTGCTGATTCCCACGGCGGTGTTATGGACGAGATTTTCGAACGATGGAAATCGGGAGATGAAAATCCTCGAGGCGGTTTCAATCCGGTCCCCGTCAGCGAAGGAAAGCGCGTCAAGATTTGTGTCTTATGGGACACTGTTGCCAAGGTCGTCGGCGCCCTTCCTCGAGTAGTTGATTCCAACGTCCGGGGTGCCGATTATAACTTCCAGGCCCTTGCCATGCACGAGAGGCGTGGGGACTATTTGCCAATCGTAATGAGGTTCCCGGGCCGGCCTTCACCGAGAGAATCAGAACCGCCGATAGAATCAGAACAATGTTGGTTTAACGGCTATCATGGTGACATTGGAGGAGGGAGGGCAGGAAACGCACTTGGAAATATTTCCCTGGCGTGGGCTCTTGCAAAACTTCACGACGATCTAAGGCCAAACTGGGCACCACTACAGGACGAAACCCCACAGAGAACTTGGAAATGGTACGGAAATAAACGTAAGGTTACTCGTATGACTGGAACGAAGTTGAAAAGAGCAGAAGGACTGACAATTCGCTAGTAAAATTGGACATACGGGACACAGCGAAAGGGGTCTATGGGGCTAGAATCCGAAACCGATATCCAAAACGCCAGTTTTGGAACTCAAAGACGCCTTCTACACTCCCTGTCAACCGGGAAACATATGATATCAACTCCAGAGAAACATTTCATTCCACATTGCGCTACTTGTCGGAATACATACCGGAAAAGCCGAGAGGACTGAGAGGGGCCGTGCGGCCGGTGCCTCCTGGGAGACATTGGGAGTTATATAAAGAGGATTGGTTTCGAGTAGATGAAGCAGTAATGCTGCAGACAGAGGGGGAAGGACTACGGGGGTGGTTGGACAGCAGTATTAGGCAATTACAATTACTCCCAGTGCTAGGGCAACCATCACCACGCACTGTTATAGCTCAGCTGAAAGCAGAGCTTTCATTTAAGTCAAAGTAAAAAGTAGATAATAGGTTAATAAAATTAATTTGAAAACGAATAGTTTATAAAAGAATTAATAAATATATAAAATAAATATAATATTTAATTGAGTATAATGGTTTGATCCTTATCAAGACGTCGAATGCGCGACGCTTGCCCTTTCCTTGCACCCAGTTATACTTACACAGTAAAGTCGGTAATATATATACAGTTATTGCTACACAGTTAATAATTAATTGAGTATAAGTATCAAGTAAAAAAATAAATTATATATAATAATATATATATTTAACCTTCGTTTTACTCATTCGTACCTCATTCGCTAAAAACGAAGGCAATCACGCGTTGAAATCTGACAGAATCCCGATCACTAACGCACTCGCCACTTACGCTTGGGGACTGCCTAAGCGGCTCAGGATCAATTGGCTGTTTGACTATTTTCAGCTATTCTCGAATCCTAATGGTCGAGGACCACCGGTCTCCATCCTCCCAGGATATTCGCCGGGTCCTTATATTCGGCGATAATCTTCTCATCTTTCGGCAATGTCAACTGCCTAGATACATTCAACCTCCGAGATGTATCAACCGGCCGACCCTGTAGGTCCGTAGTGTTGAACTCCCAGAACTTCACGTTACTACTGTCAAAAGGAGGTCCTTGCACGGGGCCCCAGCCCTCGGGAGAGATCTTGTCCGTCTTAGTGTTAATGAGTACCATCTCGGCGTATGGCCAATTGTCCATTACGCCACCCGAGTTGCCAGGCAGACGCGCTAGTGTTGTGTCGCCTTGCAAGCCAACAATGGTGCTATCGACGAAGATATTGCCGTGAATCCCTTGAACGGTGCGCGTCCACGTCACAGCGCCAATTGATTCGACTCTACTGCGCAGCCAGTATGCGCTCGCATATCCCAAAACAGTGTCTCCTGTACCAGTCAATGTACTGTCAGTGACGTACAGCGTGCCGTATGTCGTCAAGGCATCGCCGGCCCCGTTGAGAATCATGTGGTCCAGAATGATCCGCACACCGTCGACTAGCAGAGCCTCGGCCTGGCCTGGGTAGTAGTTGTTGATGGTGAAGCTGCTAAGTTGCAAGTCTGCGCCCCCGCGAAAGGAGAACGCCGGCCGTCGGGAGGGGCCCTGTCTATTCGGCGGATTGAAAGCGCTATTGTTGGGGTACCCGACGATAGTCTTATTGCGGTTCTGGCCGCGGATGAGCAAATTCGTCTTATACTGCCAGAACACAAGTTCTTCGTAGTTTCCATTTTTGATATAAATGGTTGTGCGCTTAGTTGGGTTAGCGGGCGCCCAATCGATGGCCCCTTGGACCGTGTTGAAGTCACCAGAGCCGTCGGCTGCTACCACAACCGTTGTCGTGCCGGTCCTTGGGCCGTGAGCTTTCGTTGAGAAGCTCCACGGCCGGCTTAGAGTAAACCCGGTGAAGGAACCATTAGCTGGCTTTAGTATACTAGGCTCGATGCCGATAAGGTACGTGCGTCCGTAGGTCAGCTTGTTGTTGTGTAGGTATATAGTAGCTGTGTTGTTTCGAACGATAATTGGATAGAAATAGAAGTCTAAGCCGCCAATAATGTTGGTTTGGTACTTCGTTGTATCAGTATAATTAGCTTTGGTCGACCCGTTACCGTAGGGGCTTGGAGAAAACGGAATTGACAGATCTAATGTATCAACGAGTTTGTAGTCTTCTGAATCGTAGACGTTGATTTTGCCGGACGAACCAATCTCTGGCGGTGATGGGAATGTAAGCTTTAGCTGTACATCCGGATTGACGTTACGTTGCCCGTTCGTAGGATATAGGCGAATATCTTTACCGGAAGAATCGGCCTCCAGTGCAATTCCCCTTGTTGCCGTTAAGGCAGCGGCGAGGAAAAGAAGAGCCTTCATCTTGGTTCACTAAGTATTCACTCACTTAAAGATACGACAGTGATAAACCATCAGTATATGGAACGTTATATAAATCTTCTGCTAACTAATATTCATCGCCAAGTCAATGGGTGTCGGCATAAAGACGCCCGAAATTGGACTTGAATATTTCCCATAACCTTGTAGGATTGCGATGACTAGGTTCTATGGGCCTCAATATTTATCCATATGCGGGGGAGTGTGTCCCTACCCCAAGAATTTGGCATGCACGATAGCGTAGCATGGTTTTAGTTAGCCGCCGCCGTTCAAAGGTGTAATTACTATCTCTATCGCAAAGTTGTTCTGTGGGCTAAAGATCAAGCTTAATTAAATCGAAAATACATCTTTTCTATATAATGCCCACTTGTAGGAATTCAGCAGCGAGTCCATTACAGGCAAGGTCGCCAATAGAAGAGGATGTCAAGCATCTACCAGCATACAATTAAAACTCGTGTTGCCACCCGAGCAAAACAACCAAAAGAGCGTGGGGACTTTCATATTTGTATTTTATTTTCAATACGATTGAGAGAGCCTACCTTTATAAATAGATCTAGTGCGCGCTGAGACGGGGTCTTTCTCGCTTGTCTAGAAGGGCAGAGCTAAAGAAGGTATTGTGATAGGCTCACTTGAACGACCCGGATGGCAGTGTATTAAAGGGGAAGAAAGACTAACATATATGGTAAAAGAATGTAAATTAGTTTGTTATGTTTAGTTGGACTTAAGCCAATATCAAGCAAAAGAAAGATATTAATGGGGATCTTCTGGTTGTAAGGCTAGACACTCGGTAATTTAATTTCGGTCCTTTTCAGGTTTTGAACTTGTCCAATATGCAAAAACCAAGTATTGACTAACGTCTAACTAGGGTTACATCTTACGACATAAAAACGTCAACTTATCTCGAACTGGAGACTATAATAGTAAATCCCGCTGCAGCTCGGAGGTTGGGAAAGCCAAGCTTACAAACAGCATCATAACGGAGACTATTATTAATACTGGCGATCTGACTGATACGGTATATAATGTGTTGGTATATCTCTGAATTGAAACCTGAGAATCATCAGCGATCCCTCAACTCTTTTCATCACCATTAGGCCTCTTGTCCAGCGACAGTCTCTCCATATTCACAACTTCTTGACACGAAAACATGGCGCCCATCACTTTCGGCGCTCTTGTTTACCATTACCAGGCGATAGACGTATTGGGGCCAACTGATCTCATCAACTCAGCAAGCCAAAGGATCTTAGAAGCTCGTAGGTAATGTTTCTACATGCTATCCCCAAAGCCCATGCTATAAAAGCTCTGCGTTGGCATAGTCACTCCTGGTGTCGGATAAGCATACATTACAACGCTAATTTAGTGGTATACTAGTAAAAACCTATACGCCGATTGACGAGGAGACTTTAGCGCGAGCACCACAGGTTACCTTCCATCACATTGGGCTTACCAAGGAACCTGTCGCTATTCTTTCAAGTAACCTCACTATTGTACCGACGGCCACCGTCGATGATTACCCCGAGCTGGACTATCTGATTCTAGGAGGACCGGTCCCGGAGACCTTTGAGCTGCATCCCAAGTATGCTGAATTCATTCGCCGTCATGTCGCAGCTGGGAAGGTTCTGTTCACCACTGTGAGTGATCCAGAGTTATTTTCACCCTCCAGTACCAGAATACTAACTCTAGTTGGTTAAGTGTACCGGCGCATATGTGGCCGCTTTAGCCGGCGTCTTAGACGGCAAGAATGCAACGATTAACCACGTCGAGTACGAATGGGTGAAGAAGCGCTTCCCTCAAGTCAAATGGACGTTGAAACAGTGGGTTGTCGATGGTAATATCTGGACTGGATCAGGTGCGGTTGCGGGAATGGACATGTTCGCCTACTGGATCAAGGAAAACTTTGGTCAAGATGTCATGACTGCCGGCGCTATGGGTCTAGATTTCGAGCCAAGAGATATTAACGGCTTCTTGACAGTCCTGCCTAAGAGATACGACGCGGATGGGAAGCAGATCTCCACGCATGTGTACAAGTACTACGACCAGTATTAGGCTTTCCTGGTGATGGGCATCGATGATAGATTGATGGTATAATTAGACTGAAGGACTATTAGATAGAAAATTTGCACTGCTCTTATTCGACAAGATACACATTGGCTTGTGTAGTGATGTAGTTAATACTATTAGCTATAGTGTATGACGCCGATTATGTCGGTGAAAGGTTATAGAACTGAGATACTGGAAGCAAGCAAGTGTGGCTTAACACTCTCGGTTTTCAAGCCAAATAAATATTGAATGTGATAGTGAAATAGCTCTATGACTATTCCCCCCTGATTTTGCGCTCCAATCGTGCTAATTACTAATGGAGTAGGACCCCCGCATCCAACAGAGCCCAATCAAGCCCAATTCGTTCATTCATTCAACATTATATAAGTGTAAGCGCGTAATAACTTAATTAAACACGGAATCTCCTCTTACTCTATATCGTAGGTTTGGGTTGTAAGTGATTTGCCTTGGTCTTTTAAACCCTCAATCTCTCCATGGCTACGAGCTCCTTTGAGATTAAAAGTAGAGCACTCGCCGAGACTCCACGATGCTCCGCCTGCAACAACTTGCAAAGACTTGATCGCAACGGCCGTCCTTGGAGGCTAGAAACAACACTTCCAAAGCTTGAATCTTCTATAGAATCGGGATGTCGGTTATGCGAACTGCTTCTTCGTGGAATAAATATTTTTATGCCACAATGGGACACCCAAGAGCGGGCCAGAACCTACGTATACGAGTATGAGGCGGAGCTCCCATTTGAAGGGCTTCTTCTTTGCATTGACTGCGCCGCAACCAAAAGTGGCGTCCGTGTGCAGTTGGCAGTAGACTTCTTTAATCTGGAACGTAAGGGGATAGTCTCATGCGTTGCTCTGATATTTCGCTGACCCCTTCTCAGCGATTACATGCCCTTGGACGTCCATCGGCGCAGGCTCCGAGATTTGTGGCGATACATCTTCAGAGGTCGCTTTCGCGAAAACATCACAGTGGCTACGAGAGTGTAAGCAGAATCATACATGCTATAACGATGATCGGCCTACTCGATTGCCAAAGCGTGTGGTCTATGTTGGTGACTCCGACAATGACCAGCCCAGGCTATACGAGACGGAAAATGAACCGGCGAGATACATGTGTCTTAGCCATTGCTGGGGTACGGCGCAAATAATCAAGACGACGACTGCAACAATCTGGCAATACAAGGATAGTATCCCCTGGGCCGACTTATCAACCACTTTCCAAAATGCCATCACTATCACCCGAAAGCTTGGGATTCAGTATATTTGGATTGATTCTCTTTGCATTATACAAGATAGTACCGAGGATTGGCGCACCGAGTCTTCCAAAATGGCGTCAATCTACGAGAACTCATACCTAACGGTCGCTGCGACAAAGTCTGGCAGTGGTTCTGGTGGTTGCTTTTCAACTGCTTCTCCTGAATACAAGGCAATGCAGCTGAATTGTGAGGATAATAATGGATTATTGCATTCGATATATGTTCGCAGAAATCTGCACGACAACTATGAAGTCGGGCCTGGCAATAACCCGTTATTGAAACGCGGCTGGGTTTTCCAAGAACGGCTTCTCTCCCCACGCGTCCTTCATTTCGGGATGCAGGAGCTTCTGTGGGAGTGCAGGGACGCCGTAGAATGTGAATGCTCCTACGTAAACAGTAATAAAGAGCTGCTGTTATCATCGGTCTCTGAATACCTGTTGAGACAGATGCTTGGAAAACTATCCCATGGCATGAAGCTAGCGTCTAAATCGCCGCAAGTGTTGAGGGATAGATGGCACGAGATTGTGGCGGAATACACGTCGCTAGACCTCACATTTGAGAAAGACATGTTCCCCGCCTTATCCGGTGTTGCGAAACAGATGCAACGTGTCAGAGGTTCGAGATATCTAGCGGGACTTTGGGAAGACAACTTGATCGAGGACCTTTTGTGGGGGACCTTCTCTTTATATGCGGAAAGACCGGCGAAATGGAGAGCACCGACCGTGAGTACATCTCGGGGTTATTTTCTTCCTGTTTGAGCGATTCCGAGAGCAGAGACTTTCCTCTTTGGTGAAAGTTGTGCCTAGAAACTTCCAATATCCTCTCAAATCATACTCAAGATGGTAATAACTAACTCCGAGTGTTCTAGTGGTCATGGGCTTCTATAAACGGCAGGATCGAGTACAATTCCGATTCCAGTGAGGACAAGCAGATATTCGTTCGGATTTTGGATGTCCAATGCGACCCTCTCGCTTCCGATAGCACTGCAGAGCTGGGATCTGCAATCCTTGTCGTATCGGGCCATATAACAACGGTAGTTCTTTGCGTCAACCTGCAGAATGATGCGAAGGGCGTGTATCGGTATGGCATCGAGGCCGAGGATGAGCAGAGCTATACTTTTAAAAGCGACTATACGCTTCCTGATGGTAGCATAGAGGCGAGAGAGGTGTTTCACTGCCTGTGGGTACGTCGAAAGGGATCTAATAGTCCATATTGGACTTGTAGTTGCCTTGTTTTGAGATGTGTGGATGCGGCTAAGCAGATCTATGAACGGGTTGGTTTAGGATCATTAACGAAACCCTACTTATCTATACCTGCCGGTGACGACGCCTTCCGTAGTATTCTTGAGACGGAACGGGTAACGATTAAGATTAGATAGCGGGCATCGAGTGATTAGAAACATCACCTTTGCTACAACCCCTCATAACGCCTAGAAATTTGTGCACAAGGGATATCTGCGATTTTCCCCTTAGAGATGCATTGCCGGGCGGATATCTAGCGCACTGACATGAAAGATACGAACACTAAACGTCAAGGGGCTATGAGAGTTAGTTGGAAGTATTTGCTGGTGAGCTCGCTTTTCTTAGTATGGTATAATCAACATCGGAGAAGGGGGCTCGTTTGGGTGTGTAGTAAAAATTGGCTGCGAGATGGTTCGGATCATGGAGTGAGGATAGGTGGGCGAAGGCGTAGTGTAAGAGCTAGGTAGTAGATAGATAATCGATCTGTAAAACCTTTTGCCTTGGTTGTCAGCGAAGCTGGCGCATCTCTAACCGAAGCCACTAACCTTAACATGTCGATTTATGTAGTATCTTAATATTAGTAAACTGTACTCCGCCAGCACCGATGGAACTTCTCTCGTGTAATAACTATAGTCGTCTCTGCAATTAGTCCTATGACATATCTCGCATGCGGCGACATTTTTGGCTGCTTGTGCTATACAAGACAAGTCATAATGATAGGGGAATCGCTCAATGGAGACACGGGTATCTGCACGCGCCAAAAATTTGCGGTGACCGAAGCTAGTTGCGTGATAATGCATCTGTCACAGTGGCCCGACACGACAGAAAGCCTGGGCAGGGGTACGACTGCAGGACTCAATTTGACACTGACTTATCTCATCGCTATTGGAGTCAATGCGAGATTACATACTCCTAGAACTCACCGTCGGTGAGCGTGTTGCTATATTGTATCAAAATATGCACTTTTCCTCTACTCTTTCATACATTCTGGCGCGAAACTAATGGTCTTCACGCGTAGCTCGGGGCACGCGACGGGTTTTGAAAGAAAGACGATCATTTGCATCGGGTATCCCTTGACGCAGGACTAAAATGACTACAAGAAGGGGCCTAATGATGTAGGTAAACAGATTTTTTTCTACGTAAGAGACTCTTCCTTAACTAAGCTTAAGAGAGCAGAGAGCTGAATCACGTGGTAGGTTCGAGTATAAGACAACTGCTGACTCATTTATGTGTGAAGCTCACAGTTCTCCCTTAGGTACTATATTATCGTCCGGGCCACTCCCAGGCCCTAGCGCCGGTAGTTTTTTCGGTTGGCTTAGCCTGTCGATCTGTACTGTTTTGGGGGAGCAGGGCGCTATGATCAGCCTTACCTAGCGAGATTTTGGAGGGGCTGTGGAGGTGTAGCTGAAAAGTCAGGCAATGCGTCGGCGTAAAGTTCGCCTTTCTTACATATTGAATGAGTGGTAGCGTGACCAAGCTATTTTCTAGGACTAATACTGCTCATGACTCTCGAACCCTTATCTAAATACCCTAAATATATCTATACATCTTAACGCGTCTTTGCCTATTAGGAAGATTAAGATGAATGAGATGGGCGTCAAGATCCTGCTGCTTAACTTCACAGCGATAACTAATTGAATTAGTGTTGTAGTCGATCACGACCGAAAGGAGCTGGCTAACGTCGAAGGTAATTTGTGTCGACGCCACGAAGCTCTCAGCCGTGCCGTAGGTCTTAGGTCTCTGCAGTAGTGGAAACTAGTCACGGTTTGTTTAGAAGATTTCGAAGCTTTCTGTGTCCTAGCTGAATGCAGGTCGAGCATACTATGATACGTTTTTGCAAGGTTGATACCTTATCCCATGGCACCCCTTACACGCTTCAGTTTGGGCTAGGAGAAATTTGATATGGCGATCCCTTCTCGGGGATGGCTCCTCAACGGCTCTAGATATATTAAAGAGCGTCGATGCCTCGAGCTCTCGAGTCTACTTAGATGTAGAACTCATCAAGCATTTCTTCGATACCCGTTCATCTTACTCTTCATTCGTTCTCTTTATACACTTTCAGTCTCTCCTTTAACCCCTTCACTCATTCACCTCGTATACATCTAACCTAGTCACTCTTTCACCTCCTTCAATCACCATGTCTTACTCTAACGGACAGCCAAGCGCCACCCGCGCCCTTCTTGACGATAACGATGTCCAATTCTGGACTGATGCACTCAACGATGTTGCCGCTCGCCCTGCTGAGGTTCTCATGTCCGCGTCGCCTGAGGGAGCTGGAAGCTGGTTCACTAGCTTCTTCTCTTGCCTCGACCCCATCGATGAATGCGCAGTCACTTGGTGTCTGCCCTCAGTCACCTTTGGCAAGACACACCACCGCATGACCAAGGATGCCAACCTTGCCGGCTACAAGCCCGTGAACACCTCCGTAATTCATCTCTCTCCCCAGGACAGACTAGTAAAGAGCATTGGTTTTAACAGCTATTCTGTAGTGCCTTTTCTTCTGCGGCGCCTCCCACTGCGGCGGTTGGTGGCTCCCTACTCTCCTCCAGCGTGTTGAGATCCGCAAGCGATACAACTTGCAAGGCAACTTCCTCGTCGACCTCGCTATGTCCTGCTGCTGCCACACTTGCGTTCTCGTGCAGAACGGTAAGGAGGTCGCCCATCGGGCCACAGCTAGCAAGCTTGATACCACTGGCTACCAGGCCAACTCACAGAGCATGGTCTACCCCACGGAACATTAAGCTTGAGAACATTCGGCATAGGACGGAGGATAAGCCACACGCCACGACAACATGAAGCAATCTAGACCGACGAATACATCTCGTTTATTCATTTGGGAATCGTTTACGCTAGGGTATCAATCTAATATGACTAATGAGGCAGTGCATGCGTGTAGCACATGCATTGTGGCTATAGTTCATGGGGACTGCTATTCTTATTTCTTTGTTTGTTAATTTCGATATACTCCTTATTAGACTATCCTCCTACTTAGTTAGGCTGGTCCTCTCATCCTGTCCTTCTTCTCATGAATTGACTATTAGAGTAATATGAATCGTTTTTTAATGCTATGAAGATACTTACGGGATATTCAGTTTCAACTAGGCCTTTCATGCGTGGTGTTATAACGCATTGTATTCTTTATATCTTATTCTTCACATACCGACGGCGCCGATTCCCCGGCGGGAATTGGCGATACGGCTTCCCCCTACATCACACGGTGAATTTGATTGAAAAATGTTCCGCTTCAGAGAATGAATTACTACTTAGAGAGCAAGGAGTGACTAGCATACTAGGGGGCAGTTTTGATGCTACGCGTCGGAATGCTATTCACAATAAAATTGTTCTACAATAGTAGACAAGTATCTAATGCCCCTAATGGACGTGCCCCGCCCCCGCAAAGCTCCTACTATGTGCTCATCTCAACGAGTAGTGTCGCGAAGTAAAATCGGCGCCGTTAATACTCCACGAGTACTAACGATATGTATAGACAGTAAACCTCTGCCGCCAAGTAGTATAGAGAATTAATTGTTTATAGAAATTGCGTGGACTGGTAAAATTCGGTAAGGTTAGCGTGCACGTTGCTTGCTTCACTTCAGCTAACTAGCTAGTTTCGGAGTCGTCGCCTTCGCTTCTGAATTTAGTTCTTAGCACTAAAACCAAGTCATTCTTTTAGTACCCATTGAGTGAAAGCTTCGATGAAATGATCCCGTAAGAATATATGGCTGGGGATATTGGGGTAGTAATAGCTCCCTCTCGGCCGCCGCCTCCCAATGCAGTAGCTGGATATAAACTGTCGAGCTGTCTATACTCCCGGTAGACAGGTCGGCAAGGAGCGGTTATCGTGTAGCGTGGGATGGGCGCAGGATGAACCGAATCGTCCGGATTGATACCGGGGCAAAGCCGGAAGAGGGAAATCGGAGCTCGGCAGCAGGTGGCCATGTAACCCACACAAGTTACAATACCAAACTATATCTATCTAGACCTACGATGTGTATTTCCAGAATACGTGTAGTGTTTACTTGACCCACTTGCAGCACCCAGCTCACCTATCTAACACTGCATATGGCCAATCTAAATGCATAGTACGTACACTCATCGGGTAAGACCTAGATACGTGAGGACCCCTCCCGACGAGCCTGCATTGCATTTTATACTGCTACCTACCCGACATCGGCAACTTCACTTTTGATAACTACCTAGGTTACGGGACAATCTCCACCCCCGCAGAAGCCTTCATGTCATAGGTACTCCGAGATTGGAGTGGCATAGCAACAGAACACTGCTGATCATCTACCTCGATAGAAACATAATGATAGTGACAAGAGAAGGGTAGGCGGTTCATCCAATGACGACATCCAATGACTACGTCATGTTTAGCCATGTTGATACTCGTCCTGACTCTGCCTCCTTATGAGTGCCTACATAGTTATATCTCGTGCTTGCCAAGTAACTGCTTCAATACAGTGGAAGATTAGCTTAAGCCCCCTTCCTAAATTTGATCCGATCACATCATTAAGTTTTTCAGATCGTATTGTACTTACCACACGCCGTTGTTCCCCGGACCGGCTAGCGCTACTGCCACTAGAGTGTGGGTAACTCGATAGACTCACACTTAAAATCGTCTGTCTCGGAGACCGATACAACCCAGCCCTACCCATCTCCAAATATAACCCTCCATCATCAATTGACCAATTGTGAACTTGTCTAGTATCAAAGAAGAGTCGTAGCTGTCTTTTTGCTTTTAGTGGTGTATTGGGAATTATCCAAATCTCGATTCGATCTTGATTAACAGAATAGACTAAACCAATTGCTCCCTTCATCTCGTGGGAAGCCACATACATTCACAATGGGCGCATTCTTCGAAGAGATCCCAGAACATGTGATGGAATGGATCGTGAAACAGAAGATATTTTGGGTCTCGACCGCTCCGCTCTCTAGGCAGTAAGTGATGCATGACTCTGCTTTGAGTCCGTTCCAAGTCGCCCGTTGCTGGAAACATGTTCTAGCTGCATACCGGTGATCCGGGCACAGCGGGGCCCCAAACGGAGTGGAAGAGCCGCGGCTAACATTTGAACAGCGGCCATGTCAATGTATCTCCAAAGGGCGGCGAGTGCTTTGGCGTTCCGGATAGAAGAACCTTCTGGTACATGGACATGTGAGTGGTATCCTCCTATTCCGCTTCTAGGTTCACGCAACCTCTCTTCTATAAGAAACACTGACCTTAGCTACGGTAGGACGGGATCGGGAAACGAGACAATATCACATCTGGTAGAGCCCGGCAATGGCCGTATTACGATTCGTGAGTCGCTTTTTTGAGAGTCCGTGCTAGACACTCGACCATTGGAGGAATGCTGTCGCCTCCTGTCGTCTCTCATCGGAATGTATAGACGATAAGGCCAATTATACTAACCTAGACTTGATATAGTGTTCAATGCATTTGAAGGACCACCCCGCATTCTCAGACTCTGGGGCAAAGGTAGAGTTCTAGAATACGGCACTCCGGAATTCAACGAGATCGTGACGCGTGAGAGCATCAAAACAATGCCGGGCACGCGGTCCGTGATCGTCGTCGATATTCACCAAGTCGGGACTTCCTGCGGATACCAAGTGCCGTTCTTCTCCTTCGTTGAACACCGTCGCGTGCTCGAGGACTATTTCAAACACAAGGTCGCTAAGTTCGAGAGAGGGAATGAAAAGGAGAGCATGGACCGGTACTGGGCGCTCAAGAATGCTTGGAGCATGGACGGACTGCCTGGCATGAGCCGCGGATTGAAAGCCGGGAAGGAGTTTTCCATCGAGCCTGTCAAGAAGATGGTTGGGAAGTTCGCGCCGAAGAAGGTTGGCGCGACGGGCGAACTCCATGTTGCCTACGTGATCATTGCGCTGCTTATCATCCTGGTCGCTATCCTGGCTGCGACCCATCCGGCGTTTGAGTATTTCCCTGCCCAGAGACGCATGCAAGACCTGCTATCACACGCTACTTCTATACCCAATGGCCTCTTTCCAAGTGCCGCAAGGACCCTGTAATAGCCCTTGCTTACGTTGTGCTATTGACCTGGGCCACATAACATGGTGGTTTTATTACGGCTTTTCCTTTCTGATTAGCTTTGATACTGCATTTTACATAGTGGGAGAGTTGGGAAATGATGATACACTCGCTCGCCCAAGACGTGTGTTGTTTTGGAAGGTCCTGTAATAACGGACAGTTTTTATTGATAGTTACGCTCTATGATAACGAGTTTATGACCTTTTACGAGAAGTGCTTGTCAAGAGATTGGTCGCAGTATTTTATAGGCGGATGGGTCGAGATACACTGTTTAGTGCATCGGGTTTCCTTAATCACGAACTCTACAGCGATAGGAGTGAGGCAGAACCCCTGAACTGGTCACTGCGCCATGTCCATAGCAATTGATATCACGTCTTTAACTTAACTTTTAGGATTTAATATTATGAAGATCCGAAATGAAATACTATACGCTAGCTATCAATTCCGTGCTTCATCATTCTAGCCCTTGCTAGCATGCCTTATTATGTTTACCTATCCATAGCCAATACCGTATACCGATCCTTAATAACCGGAGAATTATATAATGAAAGCCTTTGACCCGGCCACCAGCCTACTTAATCATCACACGCTGCTCGCCCCCTTCTTTCTTCTTCTGGATATACCTATCGATACAGACACCCTTGATCTTATAATTATCAAGTGGGTGCCTCCGATATATGAGCAGGTTCCCAGCCTCAGTGCGCACATACCCGTAGTTCCTCAGGATGTGTAACATCGAGTTATGCGTGAAGTCCGACCCGATCAACGCTCTACCTGTAGGGCAAAACTTGATAGGTTGCACCCACTCGCCGTCCTTTGTTCTCCGGCACAGCGTGGCATAGCTCCGGTGGAAATCAAGATCACCCCCAAAGGCCACTAGGTTGAACGTCTTGCCCAGGTCCCCGATCTGCACTAATCCCAGCCCGTCGTTAAGCGTGATTCTGTCGTCGCGGTCAGCCCGCGCGCTGATATCGCCGAGGGAACTGTGCTCGACGGCGGTCAGCGCCTCGAAGATCAGACTGAAGGGTGCGGTGATGGTACACCCGCAATTGATGCGCAGCTCGCAGGATATCTTCGCTGTGCTCCCGTGCGCGAGGCGGGATTCGCAATAGGCTATAGCGCCGAACCGGTAGTTCATTGAGAGATTATGCGGGCGGAGGAATAAAGGGCAATTGGGGTCTGCCCAGGGCGTGCCTGAGACGCACCGTTCTGGCCAGCGCCAGGGTCGCGCGGAAGGGTCTGTCGTCTCCCATTGCGGGTCGAGCTTGCTGAGCAGCCGCATCTTGTAGTCGAGCACGTTGCTTGCCGGGTCTAGGATACAGCCGAGGATGGTGGCGCACTGAGCTAGTGTCTTACCCGTCTCATCGCCTGTCACGTTGATCGGCTGGTCGTAGGTCTGGATTATCTTGCTCTTCTTGAAGAGCCCCGTGTTGAGCTTCTTCCCGCAGTTGCACCCCTTGAACATGAAGTGGAACTCGGGATTCTCTTCTTTCAGGTGGATGCTCATGAACTTCCGCGGCTTTCCGAGCAAGCCTGTAAGTCCCTGGGTCTTGGCTCTGCCTTTGCTTCGGAGGAAGCCGAGGTTCGTTACCCCGGCGAAGATATCTGTCTTGATTGTATTCTTCTTCTCCTCTTGCTTTGGCTCTATCTCCCTGTTCTGGACTTCCTCCGTAACTGCCACCATGCTCACCCCTTTTTCATTGCTCTCGTTTTTCTCCGCCTCCTCTTCCTCTTCTTCTTCCCAATCTGAATCGTCTTCCAATTCCTCGTTATGTTTTTGTTCAGTCACGGGAATCCAATCCCACTCACCCCTTTCTCGCGAGCTGATAGAGAGCTTGGTCCACGCGTAGCTTGTCCTGGTGGAGAGCCGCTTGAAAAAGGCGAATGAGATCTTCTCGATGTCGTCGCCGGCTATCTCCGTCCTAATTTCCTCTGGTGTGAAGAGTCCGCTGAAGATGCCGAGGAGTCCTCGAAAGAGATCGCACATACGACTGCATCCTCGCGGTGTAATAGAGATTGCTGAGAAGATATTGCTAATTCCCTTCGGGTTCTCTCGCCACCAGAACTGGCCGCCGTTGATAATGTCTGTTCTGGCGGCATTGATACCCCTGACCATTGTTTGCAGCATGCGTAGGATGCGTATATCGTTACTTATAACCGCCAGGATCACTGTAGTATTGGTTAATTCCCGTCACTCAGTGTGTGATCCGTGAGTGTTTCAGGCGTGGAAAGGTTCCGATGCACTCGTCTAGCCCACGAAGGAGCAGCCGCAAGCGCAAGGGGCCTAAAACAATGAACTTATGTCGAAAACTGCTCACCATTGATAGACGTGGTATTCACCGCCCTTGGGCTATTGATCCAATTATACAACTTGGTCGCCTTGTCCCTACAGTCGGAGGCTAGGTCCATCCATTCCTGAAGGGGCCCTATGCCCGACATCTGCCCCTTTGCTACTCCTATGATTTGGATGTTCTTCCCCACTGTAGCATCAGATATTAGTATCTGAGAATATGTAGTTGCTTGAGGAGAATGTAGAGTGTCTGGGATACACTCTCTAGAAAAGTCGAGTCTAAAAACTACTTACGAATCATTTCTTGGAAGGTCCAGACTCGAGTGAAATACCTGTTTCCGAACAACGAGTGGACCTGCGTTACGCATGTATTGTAGCAGTTCAGGACGCCGAGATCGATTCCGGCCGTTGTCACCTTTGATTTAGGCAATTCTTCTCGTACCCAGGGCTCATCCTCAGCCCACCGCCGACGGCGCTCCTCTAATTCTCGAGACAGTCTCATTGTGTCTGCAACTAAGGATGCCCCTCCGATATTGGATAGGATGTGGTCGAGGAGCTTCAGATCACTCGCGATCTTATTCGGATCGAATAACGCAGGCATGTCGATGAGGAGATAGCAGTTGCTGGCGTGCTTGTAGTATTCGAACATTTTGGAGAGTTCTTCGGCTTCGTGGCCTTTGTTCGTCTTGTCGATACAGATAGAGTCAACCCATAGGTACCGTATGCCTTGGCGACGCATCAATTCTTTGAATCGGTTCACTTTGTTCTTGTGTATCGTCAGGGGCCAGTCTATGCCCTCGATCTTCTCCTCATAGTACGGGGCGACTTCCTTCCCCCAACAATAGGAGACGATGTCGTAATCGTAGGAGTTCCCATTGGTTTCGAAAACGAAGAATCTGCCATTTTCATGGCAGAGAAGATATCGTGGAGTAAACGCCATAGCTATGTGCTCCTAGAAGGATAAAGCCCACAGTAGACTATAGGGCGAAGCGAGTATTATCACATAGGGTCCGAAATCGATATTACGCTCAAGAAGTGAATCAAGGAGTCAAGGTGAGAGGGGGATCGGACGACTGATATTTGAGGTGTGGCATGTTGAGGCCAGGGTCAGGCAACTTGATCTGACCTAATTCATACATGGTGCTATGAAATTGGGCGCGCCCCCGGTCGTGGATTGGAAGCATGACCCAAAACGGCCGTGCAGCTGAAAGTGTGAAGATAGCAGATTGACTATCGCGTCGTGAAGGACCAATCCCAATGCCGGTCTTTTCAGCCCCAGATGCATGCCCCTAACCTTTGTCAAGTCTGGCGCTTGGACAACCCACTAGATATACCTATTAATACCTCGTCGTTTCATTTGCTACCTACGTAATTAGGAGATAGCGATGTCTTGTCACGTACCCTAGTGGTGTCGATTACCTTCAGCTAGTTATACACTCATGACTAGGCACACTGACTAGGCATACTCACCAAGCAGTCTAAAGTCCGACTACCATGGGCGATTGTGTAGTGCGGTAGTCGCGAGCGCTTCTACTAATTCCTGCTCGTGACGTGACGAACTGCTTTTTCGCGTTCAAAACAACGGCGTTGTAGCTGAAGATCATACGGAGACGAAATAATTAGAATAAAGTGTTTATACTGTACATAATCATTGACAAGACTTCATACCCCGCGGCTGACTGACTAGTGCGAATTCCTAGTTCGTGATATTGAGCGGCCGGCAATGGCGCTGTACCTAGTGCCCGGTACTATGTAGAAGCGCTAAAAGATTTGAATCAGGAGTGTCCATACTAGGTAGAGCATACTAGCGATCATTGTGACGGGTGGTCAACATAATAATTTGACATATAGAATATAGACAAGGTCTTAGTATATCACTAGATAGTCAGGTAGTATTATAGGAGCGTTGCTGCCTGGTAAACTTGAACTGGCCTTCGTATTCTGTATGTTCGGCATGTCCAATCTAGCACACTCACTTGCATCGCTTTGTTTTCAGACCCCCATGGTAGTAGCTAACCGAGCCAGTCCCGTCTACTCCACTCTGATGGCTAGGCAGATTTGGGGAAACATGAGATTCTTCTAACGAGCGGGACGACCCGTAAGCCGTTAGGTCCGTCTAGTCAAGCATGCAAAAAAAGAAGAAAACGATTCCGAGAGATCAATGGACAGATAAGATGAGTACAGTACAGCTGTAGATTATACCTGTGTTAAACTGCTGTGGACTGACACCAAACAGTTACCAGGAATGTGGAACGTCTGGACCGAGAGCGGGATTCAATGCACTGAGCTAAACCAAATCGGCTCGTCGCCAAATATGAAGGTGACAGGGCAGTGTGTGTGTGTGCTTGTGCTTGGTGTCGAGAACCACGTGGTGCGGTGTCTTTAAAGATTTAAGACGACGATGCGATAGGTAGATCACTTTTAATCACCAAGCTAGAGGAGCTCAAACGAGTATGATGCCGACAGTACATCATACGGAATTGGTAGACACGGGAATCGGGGTGATCTCTCCGTAGCTCATGCTACCAGCTTACGCCCGCCGTGTGGGGTACGGATAGATATATGAGACAAAACAAGAGATGCCTCGGTTCGATCGGTAAGGTCCCAATTAATCCCTTTGAAGCTTTGCTTCGCCGTCACCATTCTTTCATAGATCGGTCTTATTGCTACCGATGTAGGACAACTCTCTCTTTTCTGTCGTCCTACAATGTTTGTAGAAAATCTTACCGACTAGCGACTTGTACAACTCACACCAAACCACAATTAAAGTTTCCCTGGCCTAACCATGTCGCGTAAGTTCAACGTTTTATCTCGCAATCAGTACCGCTCTACATAGGAAAGATATTAAACCTAACATGCCCCAAAAGTGGCGACGATCGCGGGCGCCGCGGGCGCACTTGCGGCTAGCATGTACCTTGATGCCCGATTTATGATTCGAAATGACCTTCGCCAGGGAAACAGGAAGCTCGTCGCGAAGCTGGGCATGATGTATCTCGCCAAAAAGGCGCGTGAGAACAAGTTATTGATATACAATGTACTCGAGGACAGGGCGGGTACTCCGGAAGGCGACCGTATATGTTTAATATTCGAGGATCGCCAATGGACATACACAGAGTTCTATCACGCCCTCCAGCCAATTGCGAACTGGCTTCTCAAGGATCTGGGGATCAAAAAAGGCGAGGTCGTGGCACTTGATGGAGCCAATACGCCCGAATACATTATGCTTTTGCTCGCCGTAGAGGCTATCGGCGCCTCACCGGCGCTGCTCAATCACAATCTCACCGGGGATTCACTCATTCATTGTGTCAAGATTTCCGAATCACGCTACATGATCACAGATAAGCAGGTTGAGAACCAGGTTTCGCCGTTAGAGTCAAAATTGAAGGATGATGGAATAGAGGTGATATACTACTCCCCGGCCTTCATAGAGACGCTCAAAGACACCGAGCCACTACCCAAAGAACGCCACATGGGGTTGGATCCCACGGGCAAGTTTGCGGTATTATACACATCTGGCACGACAGGGCTACCGAAAGGTGTGGTTATAAGCCGGTCGCGAGTCTTGATGATAGGTCATGGCGTCGTGGGATTTCTCCCTCTCAAACCAGGCGACCGCATGTACGGCTGCCTGCCGCTGTATCATGCCTCGGGATTGGCGATGGGCCTTATACCTTGCATTTTGTCGGCGGCTACGTTCGTAGCAGCTAGAAAGTTCAGCCATTCCACCTTCTGGCCAGATGTGCATCGGACCAAGGCCACACATTTCCAGTATGTGGGCGAGCTATGCAGGTACCTTGTTAACGCGCCGCCCGGTCCGCTAGACCGCGGCCACAATCTGCGCACGGCATGGGGCAATGGCATGAGGCCAGACGTGTGGGGGCGCTTTCGGGAGCGCTTTGGCATCGAGTGCGTCTGCGAGTTTTACGGAGCGAGCGACGGTGTCAGTAGTTCGATGAATCGGAATAGGGGTGACTTCTCGCAGGGCGCACTGGCTGTGCGCGGCCCGATCTGGCATCTGCTGAACCGCGACGAGAGACGCATTCTCGTCGACCCCGATACGCAGGAGGTGATTAGAGGCAAGAATGGCTGGGCGATAGAGGCGAAGGCGGAAGAACCCGGCGAGTTGATCAACCGAAGTAGGTTGTCCGGACATCGAAACAAGACGAGAAGCTAACCTCGGCCTATCATAGTTGACCCATCCACCCCTAATCGATTTACACCTCAGTACTTCGGTAACAAAGCCGCTACGGAGAAGAGATGGTATTCGGACCTATTCAAGAAGGGCGACCTCTGGTTCCGATCCGGCGACCTCTTCAAACTTGACAGCCAGAACCGCTTATATTTTGTTGACCGGTTAGGGGATACCTTCCGCTGGCACTCAGAAAACGTGTCCACGTCAGAGGTTAGCGACATCGTCAGCAAATTTCCACAGGTAGCCGAGGCCAACGTCTACGGCGTGCTAGTGCCGAACGCAGATGGGCGGGCAGGCTGCGTAGCCCTAGTTCCTACAGAGAAAGCCCTGGAGGGAAATAATATCGACTTTGCGGCGCTTGCTGCACACTGCCTCGCAAGCCTCCCGAAGTACGCCGTACCACTCTTCGTGAGAGTTACCAAGAACTTGGATTATACCGGTACACACAAGCTTCAGAAGCAAAAGCTACGCTCTGAGGGTATCGACCTTCCCGCCATCCAGGCGTCGGGTGATGATCAGATGTACTGGTTGCCCCCGGGCGCTAGTACATACGTGCCATTCGCACAAAAAGACCTAGATGAAATCAAAGCAGGGAGGGTTCGATTGTAATAATAGAGCAGTTGAGTCCTTGCGGAACGAGCAACGGGATATAATGATGGGGGACGCTTGGTTAGTAGAAATACTTAATCATGCTTATTAGAGCTAGCACTTATCGTACTACAATCCGAATAGAGATACAGGCATGCAAATGAGAGAATGTAAGGGGGTTATCAGACAGGTAATACTCATGTGGCGCATGCATTGTTATCTCTCCGCGAAAGTTAGCCGAAACCCGAAACGGCTCGTCCTCTAATAATAATATCCTACGTGTACCCTAGTTTTTGGTGTATCTTACGTGCGCCGGAGCCGAGGGGAAGCTTTTCCCCAATGCTTTGGTAGCAAACAGTGCCGCCCTATGATTACTCATGTAATACCATGACGTATCACAATGCTGCAAGGGCGTGTTATAAAGCTCTAATCAAGCACCCTGGAAACTACTCCCACCATTTAAAGCGTACAGGGCTCTTCGACTCAACGGGCCGGCGATCAGCGCTAGTGTATCCTCTACGCAAATCATATTAGCAATTTTCATCATGGAGAACAACCACACCGAACATGCAGGGGACATTTATGCCCTCGAGAAGGCCGTCCGAATCGTAGATCCTGAGGTCGTTGCGAGTGCGAACACCCAAAATCAATTATATTGAGCACAGATGCTTATCGACGATAGAGCTGCCTTCTGGGACAAACGTGTCGGGAATAGTTGCTCATGGCACCAGCCTTTGGACCCGTACTGCTCGTCTCGATGCAGAATTAGATGGGGTTAATCATACTTATTTCCTCAAGGTACGTTCATTCTACTGTCATTGGTTTGGGCGTTGGTACTGACTCACCAAAATACATCACTTGGTGAGCGTGGTAAGACGATGATGTCGAGCGAGTTCCATTGCATGATGAAGATCCATGAAGTCATGCCTGATCTCGTGCCCAGACCTATCGCATGGGGTACCTATTCTCAGATACCTGATGTACACTTCTTTTTGTGCGATTTTCGAAACATGACAGGAGAGCTCCCCGATGTTGAAAGCTTCTCCGCAAAAATAGGCGACATGCACCGTGCTAGTGCCTCTCCAAATGGCAAATTTGGCTTCGATGTAACAACCTTTCATGGGAATATTCCTATCGAGCATGGCTGGTCGGATACATGGGAGGGATATTTTGCCAGAACAACTAGAGTATTATTTGAACTTGAACAAGAGGCCCAGGTTAGTCCCAATAACGTTCATATTAATTCCGCGCTGCGTTTTAATCACACGATTAAGCCGATTGAGATGCTACCCCCTTTCTATTTCGTACTTCCCACGTGGTTCAGCAGAGGAGCGAAGATGATATATCGGTGTGCTAACTAGTCGCCGCCTGTAGGGACCAAATGAAAATATTAGGGAGCTGATGATCCCATACTTTGAGAAAGTTGTCCCACGCCTGCTTCGACCATTACAGACCGGTGGACGTTCTATTCAGCCCTCGCTTATCCACGGAGATCTATGGCACGGAAATGCATCTATGGATAGAGATACCAACCTACCAGTCATATTTGACGCCGCCTCTTTCTACGCTCATAATGAATGTAATATTGGTTTCAAGTTTGGATACCCGACGATGGCTAACAGGAATAGATGAACTTGGAGTCTGGCGTCAACCTTGGAATAATATTAGAGAGGACTATCGAAGGCGCTACTACCAACATTTCCCGAAGTCGCAGCCAGAAAGCGACTATGACGATAGGAACGCCTTGTATGCGACGTACGTTTTGATCTGCCCCTAGAGACTACTTCAAAAAGGCTTCGGAATTAGTTTCACTTACACTCCTTAGCCGAGTCAACCTCCTCGATTCTATCCTATACAAGGAGGAGAGTAACTACAGGGAGGCGTAAGTAATTCTTAAATTTCTGTGCGCGAAGATGTCTGTTCCAGTGGCTGACTAGATATTCTTTAGTCTTATTAGGGGTATGGATGAGCTTATCAGGAAATTCCCAGGAGGACTCGAAGGGTGGGAAGGTGGATCACGAGATAATACCGACGGTTTCTAGTGGCGATCATATCAGACATAGGTCTCATGAATAAATATACCATCACATAGATCGAAATAAATTCTGCGGTATTACTAAGTCACGTAAGACCGGCATCATGACGGAATGGCAAAGGAGAAGTTCATGTGCCGAATTTGCGAATTGAGGGTCAAGTGGTTTCCGTCGTCGGAATGGGGTCTTACTGTAAAGTAGGATATGCTATAGCTGATATGGATTTCTATCATATCATCTGAGCCGCCCTCTTCTAATACCCCCTTAGTACTAGCCCTTAGAAATGATGATATCGCGCTCCTTTTCAGAAACTCTAGCAGCAGCCCTCTTAAATGCCACAGCGAGAGATTTGAAAGCTGCTTTAGCCGTGTAATGAGCAGTTCTGGCTCGAGGCTCGACGTCTGGACGGGTGTCTACATGCACAAAAATACCCGCTCTGAAACTGAATCTCTTCATGCACTTAGGGATATCCCGAGCACTAAGTTCTTCAGGCCAGGTGTCTCCAGATTCGAAGGTTCCGACAAAATAGCCGGGATGAACAACCTTTATGTCTACGGCAGCCCTTGACAAAGCTCGCTCAGCGGGAACATGAGCTTCACCAAACCGGGCAATCCCCTTTCTATCGCCCAGTCTATCGCCCAGTGCCTTCCTGGCAGCCTCCCCGATATACCCCCAAATACTCTCAGCTACGTAATTATCATCAACTAATATTCCATGTCTTGAGAAGTCGTCGGGCCGAAATCGATTGATGCACCTGGAATATAGGGCAAGCGGGAAAAGGCTAACAAAAGAAAAAGAAGATACTTACGAGAACATTCACCATTCGCGCGTACTCTCAGGCTCCAACCAGCGTGTTTGGCAAACGTATAAATCATTTTGTCTAGAAACTCGTCTTGGGTCCGGACCTAAATTTGCTGAGATGTCGAAGCCCTACTCTTTTTATTCGGTAGGGTCTGGTCATATACCGAACCTTGTTTTATACGCACTTGGTCCGAGAGGCCTGGAAGAGGCCCTCCGTCGAGTGATAAGATAATCTGAATACGCCTGCTTCCATAATAATACTCTTTATCGCCTATGCGAGCGGCTAAAGATGAATTCTGTGTTTCCGACATAGCTCGTAAGTGGATGTAGACAGGTAATAGCATTTAGTGTATAGAAATAAGAGTGTGCGGAAGATGGAATGCGAGAACTATGATAGGGAAGAAAGGATATCTCTAGTTCACTTTAAAGAATCCATGGTATACGCAACGTGTCAGATATACCACTGCGCCAAAGCGTGACCGGTCAATTATTAGTCGTTTTCCTATGATGGCTGTTACATAACACAACGGGAACTAAGATGGTTGGACAGATCTGTGAATATGCTACGGTGTTAGGGCATGCGGATTTCTATTGGCTGGTCAAAGTACAATGATAGCCAATGAACACTCCATTAACATGAGATGTTGGTAATCGTAAGACCCTTGCAAGGTTACGGTGCTGAGGAATGTATGCAAGGGATGAACTTATGAGGCTTATGAAACAGCTACTACTGACAATCAGGTTCGCTTTTGGCTATGGCTAAAAGATAAAAAGTTAAACTAAATATTTACAACAAATACCTCTTGCGTCAGCCATCTATCTACGAGCTACCTGCTACCTTAGGTAAGTAATTAGGAAAATATGCTTACATTTATCGCCTCCCCAGGGACAAAGGCTTTTCCTCCATCTTGAATTACTGTTTTTTTCCATGGCTTGCTAACGCGACTGATCCCCACTTCGCTCGAACATTTAATTTTTACCTACATTCTATACCCTTTCGTTCTTCATATGAAGACCTATTATCGCTAATTGCCAATCTGAATTCTCTCTTTGTCACGGATTCTTAGATATGGATAGTGATGTATAGGTAGGTCCTTAATAGTTGTTGACGCACGAGGAGCCCTAACTACTACCTTCAAACAGCAGGGTATCTATATACAAAAGGCCTCCTTTTTATACCTTAGGACGGATATATGTGGCGGTAGGTAGCCTGGTCCTAGCCGGGATCGTGATATATACTAAACGATACCTTGAATCACTTCAAAGTTAGCCAATATTTGTAGTATAGCAACGTTGATGATGTCTGTATCAAGAGCGATAAGTAACAATCCGAAGAAAAGACAGGAAATCACAATATGAAACGTTCATTCTGAGAGATAGTTGAATGTGTCGAGCGTTACGAGCTTTCCGAGGGATCTGTTACGATGTTTTGTATGGAAACCCTGGCCAGTTTTGAGGAAGGACCGGAAACTCAGACCGATTCTTTCGCTCGAAGACCGAGATAACAAATTAGAATAAACTCGTCGCCAAACTACATACGCGTTAAGCTGTATGTTTATATATGTTTAAAACAAACAGTCTAAAAAATTGCCAGGCTTCAAAGCAAGCCAATTTAGGCCAAGAAGCACTACAACAAATTAGACTAGGGTAAGAATGATAAATACTACGTTACCATGAGTACGGAGGGCAATTTTTTGGTTCCATAAAATAAGATACCAAGATAAATCCGTGGTAGAGGCTCATACTTCGACAAGAAGCTCCTTTCAATTGCAACTCAGCCTTCATTATGCCCAAAGGATAAACTTCCTACGCTAGAGTAGGAGCTTGCGTAATTCCTGGATAAATGATCACCAAAAGACCTGTTTAAATATGTTGAGCTCCAAAGTAATTTACGTAAAACGTAAATATTGTACTATTTGCTATGGCGATATGTAGTTGTCTCCTCCAACCTGCATATGATTCCCTAAAGCCAATAGATGTTCAATAACAAGAAGGCGTGGTAAGCGCTTGTTACGATGGTTGAAATGCGGCAGCTCAACTTAATATAGAGCACGGGATCGGATGATTATTACCGGCCTGTTGGTGAATGGTTAGCTTGTATGACAAGGGCTGGGTTACATTTCGGTACCAGCGACGTCTCTACTCTGGTTGAGTATCGGCTGTTCTCCCCTATATTCATTGGATGTTAAACCGCCCCCACGTGTGTTGGATTCACTGCCAAGTAATGCATGTAAGCCCCAACCAATTACCAGCGCAGGACTCTTTAGCCCAGTGTTAATACCAAAGAATAGTACACGCAACCATCCAAAACCCGAATAATGCTTTAATTCCATGGCTTGGTGAATATACGTATGCGTAGAGGGTACAAGAACTGTCAGACCAGGTAGGAAATAGAAGGCGGGGTATCGATTGGTTAAACTATTCCATCTGCAAATGATACAGAATGAATAACCTATATAAGGACCCTCAGCGAACCTGCCGCTGTTGTCCTGTTACTACCTTGCTATAATACATAATCCTATCGCGTTCACGACACAGGTCACCCATATTTACATAACCTCCCCAACCTACCAGAAATCCTTAACCGCTTCCAGTACTACTTTAGAATAACCTGTTGAAAACTATCCAAATGTCGTCTTCATACGAGCACCTACCTCTTCCCTCGCCAAGGTCTATTCGTGTCCTGATCCTAGAACCAGCTATTTCGCCAGAAGCCCGCATTAAATGCTCGCTAGAGCGCGTTCATTTAGACAATATTCATAAGTCCTCATTGTACGAAGCTTTGTCGTACACATGGGGCCTAGAAGATGCAGTTGACGAAATCATGTGTCATGGGAAACCACTTGTGGTACAGCCAAATTGTTATCGTGCTATTAAAAACCTACGGCTGCCGTCTGAATGCCGCCGGCTCTTTATTGATGCTATTTGTATTGACCAAGGGAAAGGGGAGGAGAGTGTGGCAGAAAGAGAACATCAAATAAAACTGATGGGCGAAGTTTGTAAGTTATTATTTATTTTCACATCTAGATACCACGATACCGAAAAAATTCCGAACTCTGCCAATTAATTGACGAATGTGTACAGATGAGAAAGCCTATCGAGTTATAATATGGTTAGGCGAATCTCATCCCTCAACTGGAAGATTGTTTGGACTGTTACGGGTGATCTACTCGATAGGTTCTTTGAGAAGGGCTACCCGAAGAATCGCACAGAGTATTACAGGGGGCACGAATATAATATCGAGTGGAATCGAAAATTTGGAGTTGGTAGCGTCAGTGAAGCTTATTCGGCGGTTTTTAATCTTGCAAAGTGAGTACGCTTGCGTCGTCCTTGGTTCATACCTAATGAGCATCTAGACTTGTTATGGCGTGATTTGGCCGAAGTCAGCCAAGCATGCGCCCACCTTGTGAATAATACCTGGTTCACGCGTCTGGTAAGTTTGCATTTAATTTTCTGCTGTAACCTCTACTGTCTATCACATAGAGGTACTTTCTCCCGCCTAGTTCTCTGGCCCCTCAAGCTTCAACTAATTAAAATAATGTAGTGGACGTTTCAAGAACAGTTTTTCGCAAATCCAAACACTTCCATTTTAGTTTATGACCGCCATGAACTTCAGCTTTGCGTCTGGAAAGCGACCACTGTAGTTCTAGAACTCCTTCTGCCAGATGAGCGCTATACGCCTATCCTATATTCAATTGGTCAACGCAATGTATTCAATATAACGCATCCATCGCGTCGTCAGGAAAGGAATCTCCATCCAACCGGGCAGCACAGCATTGTTAGGTTAATGGACCCCGATCTCTTCTTGGTCACTACGCGCGATCTTGACTCGAAAATTGTCCAAGACAAGATATTTGGGATTTATGGTATTTTCGCTCGAGCGGGCCTACCCCTTCCCGAGCCGAATTACTCAATGACTCCCGCTCATCTATTCGAAACTACTACGAGGCAACTAATTCAACAGAGCGGCTCTCTGGGAATTCTTAGACGGTGTACTCGACAGATCAGTAAAACCGACGGCGTTCTATCCCTTCCATCTTGGGTGCTAGATTGGTCGATGAAGTCGCCCCCTCGAAATCTCTCTGATTCAGAAGGAGATGGGTTTCTACTTCGACATGACTACGACGCTGCGAGAGGCACACTCGTGCCTGCTATCGATGGCCAAAACTCAGGCCGGCTTGCCTTACGAGGCATTATTGTTGGGAAAATTGAATTTCTTGCCGTATCTTCGACAATTGGGCCGATAAGTGCGCATTTAGACAGTGAATCAGAGTATCCATTCCAGCATTTTTTGGAAGCATGCCAAAAGTGGTGCAAGCACATATCCGTGTCGCCTACCTATTGTACTGGTTGTCCGACTATTGAGGCGGCGAAGCGCACTTTACTGCTCTACGGACACGAGAAAGTGCCGGATCTAAGGCAAAAGATCCCGTTAAAATCTTTCCCAGAGTGGCTTGACATATTGCTTTACCCTGACTGCAAGATATACAGCCCGAAGACGGTAGAGGAGGTGAGAGATGGAGTAAGGGAGCGCGTTCAGCGCCATAGGCCAAATGTTGACCCAGACATCGACCCCGGTGTTGCAGCCATGTCATCTGCAGCTGTGATGGATTATTCTAGCCAAATCGATAAGCTACGCGGCAAGCCCTTGGTCGCATGGGCGAATTACGCGCTTATGGTCTTGGATACCGGACACTTCGCTAGAGGCCTCTATTTATGCAAAGAAGGCGATGTGGTGGCGGTTTTGGCTGGGTGCGAATTCCCCGTTGCGCTTCGGTCAGACGGAAACGGCCAATATCAATTCGTGGCACCATTATATGTAGATGGAATCATGTATGGGGAAGAGTGGCCAGATGTTGAGTCTGAGCTACAGGAGATTGTACTTGTTTGAAGTTTACAGCGATACTTCTGTTCTTCGGTTGGAATAAGGGGGTGCAAGCTCCAAAGCAGCATCCTAAACCTGTTGTCAGGTGACAACAATACAATTAGGCTTTAGAGCAGTAAGTACATATGGTTATTTTAATTATGTATATACCTCTACTAACCTAGAAGTTTAGGGGATTAGTTGATCTTCTATTGAGTCCTACACTATTACAGATGTATTCTACTTTTACGCTCACACCTCGCTACAAACTAGAGTGACACGATCCGCATCTCTCAGTCTGATTAGCATCACCAGATCCACGTCGTTGCTGCAGTCATGTGCTCTCTTTATTGCCGCAGCATCACTCTCGCCAGCCAGCTTTTTTATCGTCAAGCGATGTGTTTCCAACAGGCCGGCCAATACCGCAACCGCCTCGAGCTCGGCGAACCTCTTTCCGGGGCAAATCTGTGGCCCGTCGCCTCACGGGAAAAGTATCCTCTTACTTGGTACAACTAGCTGCTCGCCAGCTAATTGATCCGCTTTAGCAGATGTTGCGGGCGCGGGATTCGAAATCCAACGCGAGGGTATTCCACTGGTTTGCGTCAGGCCATTATGCTGGGTGCACTTGCATGGCTCGTAGGTTGACGGTGAGTTTCACTCCTTCCGGTATAGTAAATATTTAAAAGCCTATCTCAATCATATAAGCGTGGTAAGTGATAATAGCTGGCATGCCAAATACCGGCGGGGAAAGGCGCAAGACTTCGTACATGGTGGCTCGACAACGCTTAAGCCGCGGGTACAATTCTTTATAGTCTAACGTCTCTAGGGGCTTACCTCCAGTCACGAGTGTGATTTCCTCAGCTAGCCAAGCTTGCACTTCGGGGTTTGCTGCTAGGAGTAGCATGCCGAAGGCCAGCGTGTTATCTGTTGTATCATGGCCGGCGAAGTTGATAACGAAGAGATTGCCGAGGATCTCATCTGTAGAGAAGCCTCTTTTTTGGAGTCCATGTGTGGCTCTGTAGTAGATTGTTGACGGTAAGCATTAGCGGCACGCACGAAGGATGCCATAATTCCTCCAGAGTCTCGTCTGTCTTGCGAGTGCGCCTCCTCTAGTACCTTCACCATGTGCTTCTGGAAAGATACTCTCGCCCTGCCAATCCTAGCCCAGCTCTCTGGAAGCATAGATAGAACGGGAGCCGGTATAAGCATTAGGAGAATGATATTATCGAGTACCAGCTGGAGGGAATCTCGGTAGTCTCCGACTTCACTAATTTGGGGCTCTGTAGAGCCACGGAAGTTGTACGCCTTACCAAAGCCCGTGGCAGCGAGGACGCTGAGCGAGAGTGTTCTCGTGTCTTTCTGGTAGCTTGCTATACCGTTTGTAGATGCAGCAGTCCAGGAATGTACCATTTCCTTGGCCTGGCGGAGGGACTCGTCCCAAACAGACTTCATGATCATTTCATTAAAGGGCGTGGCCATTACCCCACGATGGCGATGCCAATCTTCCCATGACGCTGTAGAGATACATGGCCCATAGAGTTCCAAGATCTCTGTTCTCATTAGCTAACCGTTTTTCCTAAGTTACCTAATTGGGACAACGTACCCAGCTCTGCATAAGGTCGTTGGAAGTCCCCACGGCGCTTCAAGATGTCACGGATAGCATCTGGATCCGCAAAATGTATATTGATAGCCATAAGAGACACAAGCGCCCACATAGGCCCTACCTCTTCATAAATCCTTGCCCTTTCGTGGAGTGAGAAGCGCACGAACCGTGGGTAGGAAGACCATTTGATAGGGAGCCTGTCTAGTATTTCCCAGACATGCGGTTGAAGGAGAATCCATATGACGTTGTTCGAGTCAATTGGGAGACTTACTGTAGGAACTTTGAGGGCTTCTGCTTTGCGCACATTCGCTTCTAGGCAAGCAATAGTCCAAGTAACGTAGGCGAGACAGGCGTTAACGATAAGAAAAGCCAACATAGCGACAACCTTGAGTGAAATGCTTCTTGATGCGATAAAAAGAGTGATCTACTAGCTTCTTTGCTCATACGGATAGGTCGGATCGATTTCTTAGATAGATAACTTGTTTGTTGGTTTGCTATGCAGATTCCACCGTACGGCATAATATATCGACACCGTTTATTGTCCCTATACATGATCTTGTTAGGTCTGAAGACATTTCATATACTATTACCTATAGTCTCTGGAATTAACATTGTACACGGATTTGGCGAGTTAAATGCTAAAACCATCAGTATCATGACACTTTGACCCCGCCCTAAAAGCGCTTTAACACGTCTCTCTTATTAGTACAAAATGAAAGGCTAACAGGGCTTGGCCAATTAGATATACCTTCGCACGCGCTTCATGCTGGAATTAGTAAGGGAGAGCGGCTGTGAAAATTTGAGCTACACCTCGAGCCATTGAAAAGTGTAAGATAAGGAAGCATAAGCGAACATTGGCCTTGGTCGAGTGCTCCTGTAGCTGTACTCCGACGAGGTCCAGACATCACCAATTTGCTGCACAGTTATTCCATCGACGTGTCAGAACGGCATCTTCACATAGGTTATGAAGTAGATTATTAATTTTCGAAGTAAAATAACTATTTTCAACTACTGCTATGAAAATCTATGGAGAACCCGAATACGATGTTTGAGTCTAATACCTAGTTTCTTTTTGGGCCTACCCCGCTAAAGCGAATACGCGGGGTCTCTATGAGATGACTTGTCGCAAAACCTAGCTCTCAGGGATTGTGACGGATTCGAAGCTTCTTCATGCGATGGCGGCTAGATATATTGAACGTGTAAAACGGGAATTTACAGAAAAGCTTGACTTCTAGTTTGTATACTTACTCACCAGGAAAGAGCTTTTGGTGAGGTTACTACCACGCCGTTGAATCTGAGCTAAGTTGTCAGCATTATACTAGTAATGCCTCCGTGTACTATCCTACAGGCGATTAATACAGCATTTCGCGAAATATATATTCTCGTTGAAAAGATCAAAACGCCCGCGGCTAGCTATCTATCGGCACGAACGATGACCGAGGCAAATATCACTATGAAGGCACGGGTATCAGGATCTATTATGAGTAACATCAATTCGGCCGCGCACCGGCTATGACAAAACTGTCTGTCCGCTGTAGATCGCGGTCAATGCAGGTAGCTATGTCTCATGCAAATTATACGTGGCGATCGACCCTATCAATTGCAAAAGGAACAATGCTGTTTCCGTGTGGTGAACCATCTAAGATAGGCATCCTCGAGTTCCTACTAACAAGATACCTGATCGCCTCTCACTTCTACCTTGTGGATAGAGGACTAGCCGCCAGCACAGATGCGCTCAACCTTGGCCGAGATAGCCACTAGCCTCTGCCATCCCGTAAGGATCAATTAGATTCCTTCCCCGCGTATTCTGTCAGCGGTCTCAATTTTTTCTCTCTTGAAACCTGCTTCGTCCTGACCAATCCCAAAGTCGACGAGGGCGGTTAGAAAATTATATTCATGTCTGCAGAAGGGCGGCACACGCCAGAACCATCACAGCCATAGTAGCCTAGCATTGTGCCATTCAGGAGACCTTATACCGTAACAGAAGAGTCTTCACAGATGAACTCGTTGAGGATAAATGAAAACGGATCGAGTTATCATAACTTGACCAAGCTTTCGGTATTCATTCGCATCTGCTCGTAACAGGAATTTACACGCTCCCCAATGTTGACATGAAAATGAAAATGAAAGTCCGTGTGCGATGCTGCGCCTAGGAATATTTGACCTGGGATCCTAACCCCATCATACAAGAAAACCAATGCTCGACATCACCTTAGTCGAAAGATATCTCATTCTTTTCAACTCATGTTACAATGGCTAGAACCTCGCCCCGCATTAACAACCGAGGTTTTCGACCATATAGAATAGATACAAAGGGAAAGAAAACTGTCGCTTTAGTATGCCTTGATGCAAAACAGACGCAGACGAAGGTAGCATAGGAGGTTTATCAGCTTCCCAGGTAAAGGAGGTGTTATCATCTCTCTAGTTTGGGTTGAGGCTGCCATCCGTTTATATAAGCCATTAAACCCATGCCAATTAAAACAACACCTATCATTGAGGCATAGGGAATGCTGTTTGCGAATGTCTGATTGGGTAAAAGGGCCCCAGGGGATGCTGTAATTGGGGTTATTGTGGCGGATTCTGATAAGATAGGGTGATCGAGAGAACCGCCGGAAATTCGTCGACTTTGCCGAGAGCTTGTCGGGAGCTTGCTTACTGCCTCGGAGCTTACTGGAAATTCGCCCTCATCATCGGCATCTCTATCCTCGGTTATTTCACTGGCTGTGTCCTTTTTGGCAAGTTCTTTTGCTTCGGCGTCTTGTCGAATCTGCAAAGCCATCTCTGCCAAAGTCCTCCGCTGGGAATCCCTCTCAGATTCTGCTCTCTCGGCGCGCTGCTTGAAGATGTCAAGCTCTTGTCTGAGATCCTTCATTTCTAACATTAATGACTCTATTTGTGCGTGTAATTGAGTGGCCTGTAAGTGAGTGGCGGACGCCTCGAGAATCTTGGCATCTGGAGGCGTAGTCTTATCAGCTTCTGGCATAGGGGTATCGATAAGCTCTGTCGCATTCGTTGCATCGCCAGGGGGCTCAAAGGTTGCGTCAAGAGATGTTTCTTCGGTTTCCGGCTCCGTAGGTGGCGAGACTACAACACTGGAGGCCGCTTCCTCCAGGCTCTTTTCTAGACGTCTAGCTAATTCCTCCGCAAGTTCTCGGGCTCGTCGTTCTTGGTGGAGCATTTCCTCTAGATCTCGCACACGTGATGTTTGAGACTCTATTTCCTTCTTCGCGTTATCCAGAGCTTGAGTAAGTTGCAAGATCTGGCTCCCATTGCCCTCGTGACGAATAGGGGATATATTTTGAGGATGTGATTTGGCGCGCTCGGTAATGCCACGCTTCAAGGATGGTATATCTGGTTTTTCGGGTAGAGGCTGTTGTGGAGGAGGGGCGGGCGGGTCAGAAAACCTAGTCTTATTGTCCGATCTGAATGACAAACCACCTCCATTCACGACGGGCTTTGCAGGTTCAGGGATATCCGGCCGTTCCATGTCCTTGACGTCTTCTTTACTCATTAAGGCGTGGACAAAATGATCGGTCCTTCCCAGGTCCTGAGACTGAAGACGCGCATTTCGCATCTCAATCTGCATATCGCATTAATGGAGCTGTAGGGAAGTCAATGCGGATCAAGTAGGACATACCTGTAACTTCTTGACGATTTGTTCTGTGGTTATGGTGGAGAAGAACACGCCGCGCTGGTGTGGTATTCCGTTGGCCTGAGGTCCCATCATCGCGCCTCCCTGAACCATACGTCCATTATTAGAGACTGATGACTGGCTTCCAGTTCGTTGGCGTAAAGGCACAGCGTTTTGAGGTCCCATCATCATCATGGGGCCATTACTAGGATCGAGGTCTCCGAAATTGATGTCTAGTAGATTGTTCGAAGCATTGAAGTATCCGGCGTGCTCGACCTTGGCAGCAACTTTGTGGTGAACGACGGTCTTTTGGTCCTCACTGACAATATCAATACCAAGTTCCAAATGGTCCCCCGTCTGCAGCTCATGTGGTTCGGAATCGCGATTCTCGGGTGATAGTCGTGTACCGTTCACGAATGTTCCGTTAGACGACTTGACATCCCGAATGAAGATCTTCCCTTGGCGATCGGCCCATATCTCGGCGTGTTGACGAGACAACACTTTGCTATCAAAGAACCCGTTAATCGGAGTTGGTACTGTCTTCGCATTTGTCTGGCGGCCAATCCGAAGGGTATCGGGGAACAGCGGAACGGTTATCGTCTTGCGCTCAAAGGTGCCATTGAGTGATAGAAGATAGAGTACTGGCGTGCTACCGGTAGGCAGCGATTCGATCATCGGCCGGGACGTAGCCTGCTGGGAAGCCATCTGACCTTGGGAGGGGACAATAGGCGGAGCTGCGTGCAAAGGCCCGGACCCATTCAGCCCATTCATCATCTGCGGCCGACCACCGGCCATTCGAGAAAAATCGGGCTGACCGTCGGCCTTGGGATTCGGCCAGGAGGCCTTGGGCTGTGGTCGTTTGCGCTGCCCAGCCGCGGGGGGATTGGACCAGGAGGCTACATCTCCAGAGGGCGGTACGGGAGTGCCGTTGGCCTGCGAATTTGAAGTCGCAACTGTAGATGTTGAAGATGTAGAGGAAGTCGAGGAGATGGAGGACGAAGAGTTGTTTCTCTGCAGGCTCTTCCGTGGCATGAGCACGCGGTTGAGCTCATCGGGGTTCATAATTTGGCCGGCGTGGCCACCGTTCATCCCGTTCATGCCCCAGGTCGGCCTGTTGTGCTGGGTGAAGGTGGGCGGACTTGCAACGGCCGTCATGGAGGAAGCTGGCGCCGGAGCTGGATACGGTCAAGGTGGGCGAGTGGAAAATAGATAAATAAATCAATGCAACGATGGTCGGTCGATTGATCGATCGTGACAGAAATGCTGCGGGAGATTATGTACGAATTCGAAGATCGGATCGGATCGGGTCGGGGTCAAGGTCGCAGTTAGCTGTCTATCTGTGGCTGTATCGTTTCTGTCCACTCTACTCGCTCGGCGACGATGGATGAGAACTCGACGTGTGTGGCATGCAGGACGAGTCGAACGCCAGGCCAAGACGGTCGGACGTCACGCCGAGGTCGGGCGCGCAGGCACGCAGGCACGGCTGGATAGGAGTGGGCGTATTAGCGAAAGGAGGCTCGCGAGTCGGTTCTCGACGGATGCAGAACAGGGACAGGAACAGGAACGGAACAGGAAACAGGTGCGCGGACCACAGCGATCGATGGTAGTGCAGGGGGGGAAAAGCATCAAGCAGGCGCCGGCAGCCGTCGAAAAATGCGGGAAAACACACCAGGCAATTGATCTAGGGCGTATATACTGTCGTATAAGGCTGTCGAGGCTTGTCGCTAATGGTGAGGTGCTGTCGCGTCGCGATGGTAGGGCTGTGGGCTGTGGCAAGTGCAGCAGGCCTTACTGGAGAGGAAGAGGCAGTGTAGTAGGATGTTCAGAAATCAATCCGACGACGTTGCTAAGCGCCCTTACTAGGAACGGATTAGTGTGCTTTCACTGTGATAGCGGCCAGAGCTATTGTCTCGGGCAGCAGAGCCTCAATCCTATTGGGTCGTTTCATGCTGTCGTCCGTGCACGCGTCTGTTTTACATGTCTAGGGCAAATGTGCATATACCGCCTACTAGCAATCTACAAGAATATGGATTTAAACGTATTAGACATCGACACCCCGTACTTTCGCTTTCTTTGACCTTAGTGCAGCCCAGGTGCTTCTTTGGGAAAGAACTTCAAGGCTTGGACCTAAATTAATACCAAACACCCTCTCTGTGCGCCTGAGACATGTGATAGTTAGGTAGGTATCTTGTGAAAGTGCAGAATGCACCTCCTAATAAGGCACGTGACCCTCCTATTAGGGGACTCTACACAGCCATACCTAAGCAGCTACGCCACACCCCTTTCAGCCCCACTTTGAACAGTAATAAACAGAGAAGACCGTTTCTTTGCTTGCAATGAGTTCATACACCCAAACTTAGCTTCTTTAAAAACAAATTAAAACCAAATAAAACAACTAGCTAAAAAGAAAAGTTTTTTAAAAAAAAAGTCGAGGCATTGTAGTATAAGAAAAAGTCAACAGAATAAACCTATATAAAGCATTATAGAAATGTTAAATAAATGCCTCATAGCGTGGGTGTTGGATAGGGCCTTCTGTAAGTAGTTCATAATCATGGCCGTGGTATCAATGGGTGCTTGGGGGAACAGCCCTTGTCGTGGCTGTGGCTGATGTTGGAACGCGACAACTCCGTTGCCTTTATAGATAACATCGTCCATTTCCCATTTGAAACCGGTCGCGTCGTTGGTATCATTGTGTGTATCCTTGAAGGGGTCCTCAGGTTCATCAGAAGAGGTTTCGAGATTGATAACATCTGCCGCACGTCGACGAGTTTGGCACTACCTTAAGGTGAATGAGTTTAAGTATTAGCTGTGTATGGTTTATATGCTAACCTATCATTGCTAGCGCAACAGAATGGGTTGATACTGCTTTTATGTTGTTGCAACGTGCACATTGTGATTTCTTTGATTTGTTGTTTGTTTAAACCAGCTAATGACTCCAAAAAGGCATCTATTGTATTGTACCTTGACCTATTTATCACAGACCACTTTCTAGTTCATTAGTGATGCCTGCTCCCTCATTAATTTCATTGGTATAGAAATCGCTCTGAAAGCTTAGGTTATCGGAATATCCTTTGCCGGTGGGAATATAACATACTGTTTCCTGGGTCTCTGCAAATTCGGCAACATGTTTCTTTTTCAGAAGGTTTCCGTCCTTATCCTCATAAACCACTCCGATATGAGTGACGGGGTTCATAAAACTGACATGCCAATTGTCTCTATAGAGAAGTAAGTATTTGAAATCATTGGAGAATAGAATTTAAGGCGTTCGTACTGGATAACAACTGCGTTGGGAAATACTCCGGTTTGCTGGAATATTGCCATGGCATGACGATCCGACTCCTCCTGAACTCTATTCCCTATTTCAAATGACCAGAAATTCGTGGTGGCAATGATGCCGTCCCGCCCGTAAATTCGAGCATTGTCTTTAACGTAGAGGTTAATGCCATTAGGCAAGGGACGGAGGAAAGTCTTAGTGCCCATTTTGAAACGATTTTTGGTTCAAGGCTTGGAGAATTATTGAAGTTCGATCAATGGCTCTCTTTGTCTTGAGACCTTTGGTTTTATTTCCCTTCATTTAAGTCTAGTCTGCCCCTCCTTATACAGAGCAGCCTTAGACTGTATCATATAAATTATACTGTTGATCATTCTGGTCGGCGGCCTATACTCTCGTGACCTTAGATTAGCAACAGCTAGGACAGCTAGTCACCTATCTCCTCCAGCTACTATAACCCTCGGCCCTATTACAGCTTGGGACGCGGCTCAATTTGAACCTATAGTTCTCTCTGGGTCTCCGGTGATGCATTGTTAGCCTTGTATTTCGTTCAGGGCTAGAAGCTTCTGTGGCCCTTGAGCCCCGACACCAACATTCGTGCGACTCATACGGCCCCGTGGGGCATTCGCATATTCTTCCAATAGCCATTAATAAGCCTCCTAGGAGTTACTAGTGGCTCTAGCTGTGTGATACTCATGTTTCGAGTAGCGAAAAACAACAGTGATACCAGAAGGACAGACCCTCTGAGTCTTGAGGGACATTCCCTTTAATCAAATGAAAACAAACTAACCAAGCCGGAACAGAGAACCCTCTCACAACTCCTATTACTAATACAAGCAAGTTGAGGATTCATTGCTTGAGAGTACCTCTTGGTTTCATAATCCAATACCATTTTTTGCTGTGGTTAAGTACCGAAGGTCTTGTAGCTCTAGCTTCCCAGAGAAATTGTTAAATGTCTTGGACGTGTGGCCTACCACTATACCCACACTTTTGCGCGGTGTCATCTGCCTTCATAATTGTGACCCAACATATCTCGTCACATACAGATTGAACACCTCCATAGCTGTCATTCAGCAGCGGATTAATTGGGCTCCAAGCTAGCATTATGTCTATCTTGAGATGAGGGGGTGTGTAGGATCGCGAGTTTCGCTACAGCGATTGTCGTGCCGAATACCGTACTAGTCTGGGGTCGAACGGTTTCACCCCGTTAAAAAAGCAAATTTCATAGGCATAACTTATACATAAATAGAATTATTCAGTTTTCAACTCAAAATAGGTAAACTGAACTGAACATAATCTACCTATATGAGTAGAGAAGCATCCCTGGACCTAGAGTATGTTAGGTAAGTTTAAGGCACAGTACTGGTGACTGTTAAAAACAAACACGGATGACATCTACAGCAATAAATACGTATAGTACGGTAGGGGCTACTAGTGGCAAATACCTACATAGTACTAGTTCAAGCCACAGTTGATTAGATAGCTCCTAATCCCAGTTCTTATTGGCTGCCAGTATGGTTTTACAGGGTTCGGCAGGGTTCCACAGAGTAGGTCGGCCAAAATCGACCCAGAGAAAGCCGTGCCAAGATCCGGGGAGACTCCAATCACCAGATGCATAAAATCGCATCGCATCGCATCACATCACCTCAGCCGACCGACCAAGCAGCCATCGAACCATCGACGTCGCAACGGCTACCTCACCCGCGCACTCACTTAGCTACTGCAACTCGAGCCCCCCATTTTCGCACGATTTCCCACTACTACGAGCAAGTAACGAACGAACCAGCCAGTCAAAATGCCACCAATGCCGGCGAACCGTGGACCGCAAGGCCCTTCCGTCACTGAGAAGTGTATGTAAACCGTGTCTACAGAGATGGTCATCCTGCGATAGGCACTAGAAATACATACAACTGGACTTAGGCTGACGGACATATCCAGTAAAAATGGGTGCTATGATGGGAGGCAGTAAGTTTGGGAGCGGACTGAGCTTCCTCCTGCAAGCTGTTGGCGGATGAGCGAATGAAAGCAATTGACACTTTCTACAGCTGTTGGCGTAATTATCGGCTTCATATTCGGTTCGGTCCCCCGCTCTCGTCCGGTTTCCCATTGCCTCCTCTAACCGATGATCCTTTTTTTACTTTCCAGGCACTGTCAACATTTTCCGATATGGCGCCGGCACACACGGCATCATGCGGACACTCGGACAATACATGGCGGGCTCTGGTGCTACGTTCGGGTGAGTGCAGCAACTAATATTATAACTGACCACGCATTCTGGACGCCCCGGTTAACCACGGCAATGGGAGGAACAGATTTTTCATGGGAATAGGGAGTGTTATAAGGACGGATGCGTCGCCAATCGCAGTTGAGGCCTTTGCTCGAGCTCAACGACGAGCTATCATAATGCCCGCCCACCAAGCTTACCGACCCCGCGAGAAATAAGCCCGTTACAAAGGCTTCTTAACTTCGATCCTTCAGACCTGACTGAGGATCATATCTAGACAAGCAGGCTAGGCCGAGCATGAACACCGTGCGGTCCACCGAGTCCCTGTACTATTTTTGTAATAAACACAGTACTATACGGTTTCGCGTACTGGATGCCAGTTTCAATACCAGAAGGTCAAGACAAAACATTTTATTCCGTTCGATTGGCAACTCTGCTTTATCTCTAGCTTGTATATACAGACAGGCCTTGCAGTGCTGTGTTTATCATCTATCAAGATGATCACGGTGTTCCGCAGTCCTGCTTAAATACCCGCCTCGAAGCTCTCACTACTTTTTGTCGATCGCACTCTACATCCGGTCTAAATGATCCCGCGGTTGAGGGTAATTAGTTTTCCTAATCAGGAGAAAAAAGAAAGAGGCAAAGTTCTAAGTATCTAATCAAACCACCGGAACACACTCTTTCCTGATGTAGGAGCTGGATGTCTTGGTCAAATCCTAGACAATACGTGAACTAGTCCGTTCGACAGCATCCACCCGTCCGTGAAGAGAAAACGAGGCTTCAACCTTAAAGTCACTTAGGTACTTAAATCGTACGATGCGATTCTTAACTTTGGATCCGAAAGGAGTCCGGATAATAAGCACCGACTTTCTAGAATTTACGTAAGGCTCGTCATGTGCATCGCAGAATGCCACCCGAGCTGAATGTATGCGTGCGTAGATAAGCGACGACGTCACCTCACCGAGGGCCATTCCACCGAGCCCATCACAACAACACAACATGATATGACCATTCTTTTTACGCCTCCCAAAATAAGTTGCCGGTATTCATGTAGATTGCCTCTTATTCTTCCTGCGTGGCACTCCGCCATTCAACTCACCAAACTTACTTCGTTGCATGAAATCTCCGGTCTAGATGCTTAGCGTTCACGCCACAATTTGGCGCACTATAGCGGCACAATAGGGCATAGGATGGGACATAGGCGTGGCTATCCTCTTGCTCTGGAGCGTGGCTTGCAGAAAAGCAATGAATCGGGCGTAGAATCCCTTGCTTTTCACTTAAGCTGCGAAATTGCCGGTCTTGAATTGCCGGTGCAACGCCTCCGTCTTCCGTCTAGTAGGTCTTCCATGCAGATTTCTCCTGCTAGTTTTTGGTTGTCCGGCACCAAGGAGTTGTTTACATACAAACCAAGTCCGTAGTTAACCACTTTGTAGATACATGTGGTTCAGAACCACGCTAATGGGCTCAGCTGGGAAAGCTTTGGCTTACCGCATTTGGCGCTGCTCCCATGAGAGTCCTATACCGAGCACTTGGGGCTATCTACAAGACTGGGCTACTGAGGCTATAGTTATAGTAAAACTATACTATCGTGGGCTCAAGAACCCGGTGACAAATAACGGATAACGCTGCTGTTAATTGCAATTATATTGCCCAGTGTCCTAGACATAGGGATGTTCCTGCGTTGATGTCTCAGAATAAGGCCCGTTCTGCTGCTGTTTTGCTTCTTTCGAGACTTGGGACGCGGACCCCGAGGGCATGCACGAGTGTCGGACGAAGCTAATTAGACAAAACACCGCCCAACTAGGTAGGGCGTATCGTCGCTCGCTTGATAGCCGCTATGTCACCCCTGCTCTCACTTACACAACCCAAGGTAACGACAGTACAGTACGTATCGCTGTAAGTAAGTGGCGGCTGAGAAGATCATAATAACCACCAGTCGGATATCTCGATTCCAACGAGGGAGGTACCATACATGCATTCTTGCCGTTGTGCCGATTTCTTGGTTCTGCAGTGATGCGAGCTCGATCGTCCGGACCGTTCCATACGCCAGCAATATGGAGTTGGCGACGATGGAGGGGACTATCCGGTCTCGTAACGATCCTGATGGAAAGAGTATACGAAACAGAGGCGGTCAAATAGCCACGACTTCCGGGTACGCGATTGTAGAGAGCATAGCGGCGCGGCATTCTAAATAGTGTTGTGAAGTCTCAGACTATCAAGCGTCTGTCTCAAGCCTCTCGCAACTTGGCCACGCATTCCTAAGGGCGTTGTTTGGATTGGCACCTATCCGTCGACCTTATTATAAGGCAAACCTCTATTACTTCCACTGTCTACTTCTCCCAACTCCTTTAGCTAACCGCAACGCGAAGTTGATCTTCCACTCCTTAGATCTGTAGTTGTGTAGTCACTCATTTTTGTCGTTCACGTCTTCGTGTTCATTCGTTCGTTCCTTTCTTTCTACCCCCTTTTTTCTTATTACTCTAATACTATTGCTCGCTCGTTCGCAGCTATCCCTTCGTTTACACGTCCAATATGGAGCTCATGAAGCAGATGAAGCAGTTCTCTTGCCTGATCGCGGCACTATCACCTTCGGCACAGAATGGGTAAGTCATCATTACACGGATATCAAGTTTAGAACTCTCGGTGTTTAGCCAGGCTAACGGGTATCTCTAACAGAAAGTCATTATGGGGCACATTTCAAGCCCCCTCATTCCCCATGTGGATGAACGGCGGCGGCTTCAGGAGCTCGTTCACAGTCCCCTGGGGCAACAAGAAATCCGGTATCTGTAACCCCTATACCGAGGCCCCAGCCACCGAAATCGTCCGAAAATATGATTTCAACATCAGCCGTGGCATGATAGCGCCGGACGGATACGAGAAGAGCGTGATCCTCGTTAACGGACAGTTCCCTGGGCCCTTGATAGAAGCCAACTGGGGCGACTACATCGAGGTCAATGTCCATAACAATATTGTAGAAGAGCCTCAGGAGGGCACGGCTATACATTGGCATGGCTTCCTTCAAACTAAGAGTGTATGGGAGGATGGAGTCCCTGGCGTCTCTCAGTGCCCTATAGCCCCTGGTAAGAGCTTCACGTATAAGTTCCGTGCCGAACTATACGGTAGTTCCTGGTATCACTCTCATTACTCTGCCCAATACTCTGGCGGCCTATTTGGCCCTATGGTTGTGCATGGTCCGTCGAATGCTAAGTACGATGTCGACGTTGGTCCGATCATGGTAAATGGTGAGTTCGCCCTAGCACAGACGGCCGTCGATGGTATATCTCACAATCATCTAGATTGGTGGCACGAAGACTACCTGACGACTGTCAAGGAAGTCATGGCACCCGGTTTTGAAGGCCGCACATTCTCAGACAACAACCTGATTAACGGACGCATGAACTTCGACTGCTCAACCGTCGAGGCTGGCGACAAGACAAAGTGCACCGAGAACGCCGGGCTATCGAAATTCAAGTTTCGATCCGGAAAAACTCACCGTCTACGGTTTATCAACGCGGGCTCCGAGGGCGTACAGCGCATCTCGATCGACAACCACATGATGACGGTGATTGCCAATGACTTCGTTGAAATCAAGCCTTACGACACGAATGTAGTCACACTCGGCGTCGGACAGCGGGTTGATGTCATCGTCAAGGCGGATGGTGACCCGAGATCAGCTTACTGGCTGCGCTCCAACATGACTTCGTGCTCTACGGCTAAGCAGCCCTACGCGCTGGCGGCGATATATTACGATAGGACCGAGCCGGATGCTATCCCTACTAGCACTCCCTGGGACGCTCCTGACCCAAAGACCTGCGCCAACGACGACTTGGCGATAACCGAGCCTCTCTTCGCCATGGAGCTACCTGAGCCATCTTGGACGCAGAACATGGAGATCGGCACGTTCAGAAATGAATCGGGGAACCTGCTCTGGAAGTTTGGCGTAAGTCGGGAACTCATCTCTATTGTCAATCAGTCAGACTAACTTCATATAGGGTGTATCAGGCAGAGTCGACTACAACGACCCGACGATCCTACAAATTCAGAGGAACGACTTCCAGTTTGACGCCGAGAACAACATTTTGAACTTCGGCAGCAACTCGTCGGTCCGATTCGTGGTGAACAACCCGACGCCAACGTAAGCAGTTTTCTCCCCTTCATCCCATCCCGTCCTCTTCCCACCTTCTACTCTACTCTAGCCCTTGTCACGGCGCACCATCTAACACCTCCCAGCCACCACCCCATGCACGCCCACGGGCTCAACATGTACATCCTCTCCGCCGGCCCCGGGAACTACAACGGCACTGACATCGCGCGCCCATCGAACCCGATGCGGCGCGACGTGCAGCTGGTGGAGGCCTTCGGGCACGTCGTGGTGCAGATGGACGTCACGAACCCCGGCATCTGGCCCTTCCACTGCCACATTGCGTGGCACGCCTCGGGGGGCTTCTTCTCGCAGATGGTGTTCCTGCCCGACGAGATCCGCCAGTTCGAGCTGCCTGCCAGCATAGAGGAGACGTGTCGGGACTGGGATGCGTTTACGAAGAGGGTGGTGCCGGATCAGATTGATAGCGGGCTGTGAGCGGCGGAAAGGGTTGTGGTTGGGATAGGTGTCTGTCTCTGTTTATGGCTTGGTTTGGGAGCGGCGTTTCGGTGCATCATACCATCCCGTTCCTCACTCACTCGCTCACTGCCCTGCGCTGCCTCACATTCGCTCAGAGTGTCTTGCGCTTACATGGCCCTTCGAATCCTCATATCTCAACTTAGCAATATTGTTGGGATGTAACTACAAACCAAATCTTGGTTAAGGTTGGGTTCGTCCTCTTCGCATTGACATTCGTTGCATACAGCAGCCGTGCCGCGGGCCATGACATTCCATCGTTTATTCAAAGCTCAAGGTGGCGCTATCAATCCAAATCGACTTTCCTTACCTCTTTTCTTCTGGCCCTCTATGGGGGAATGGGTAGACTGGGCGGTTCCGGGTTTGGATACATGAGGGTTATATAGCATCGCATAAATGGTTTCATGAGAGTCTATGGACTAGATACGCACTAGTGAAGCTGGATTTATCGAGCTATGGTTGCGTACCCATGAGCATCTATCTATATTGCTAGGTAGTCTATTTTAAAGCATACGAAGTTCACACTATGGTTCATAGTGGAAAACTATTGTTTTTTTGCCGTGGGTGACGCGCCAGTACACTGCATCAAAAAGACAATATAGGTAGTGCGATGGTAGACTCTCGCATAAAGAAGTACCTTTGACAGCAGGAATATAGGAATTGATAACTGATATCGCATTTACGCTCTAGGTTATTGATCAAAGCGCCTGATTTACACTCATCTAGCAATAGCAACATTACGCACGCAGTAGACGTCTAGATAGATGAGGATGGGAATGGATTAGCTTCACAGCACGAAAACGGGACTGTGGGCGATGCTATTCCATATAATAATGCAAGGAAATATTGGGTATTCAATGTGATTGTATTCGCATGTGCCTAGGGAGATAGAATATATAAGGGGTACCGGTCGTTTTAAGCACTGTCTGTCTTACCTTTTTACACTATAGATAGCACTAGATGCGGCAATTGTTGACATATCATATGTGTACCTTGCATTGTTGTATATATACTCTCGAAGACAAGGGAGAGAGGGAAAATAGTAGAAATAGCCGAGGCAACTTGGCTTTCTACAAAAGGTTATTTCGGTGCCGACAAGATACAGGGCATGACCTGGGAGCCATCTTTTAGCTACTGAGGAAGCTGGCAACAATTGGGTGAATTCTGGATCTTTACAAGGCAAGATGATTTATGTGCGAGCGATGAGAACTGGCTTGTTGGCTACGTCCGAAGGCGAGTAGCAAGGTGACTCCTGTCTTGTGTTGTATCTAGCGATGCATACCTACATTAAAACCACGGGCAAGGCGAGATGATCATCACAATGCATGAGCAGGATTGGTTAATGACGTATTGCAACGTAACATTGGATTGACATTTAGACTAGTACATTTCTTTCACTCCCCAAACTTGCTTGCCGAATGATGAGCGTGAACAGCAGCATGGTATATGACAAAAGGAAAGTGGCCGAGAGAATGTAGGGCGAGTTGTTGGCCCCACAAGCCTGTCTAGGGGTTCTTTTTCCCTTATCAAAGTCGAAAGTCTAGCTATAGCATACGCGATGAAGAGGATTCCATCGTCTTCAGATACCAATCCGAGGGGACCAATCCCAGCCTGATTAAAGGAGTAAATAAAACAACATGGACGCAAGTGTAGGTGTATGTGCGCAACACTGAACGGGCAAAAAGTATGTACAAGAAGAGCGATTTAGATGTGGTGGGTGGTTTGAGCAAGATTAGTTAGGGTACAGTGATGTTTATCATCAAGGCCAGCCAGCACCTTCGCAATAGGTGGTGAAGGTTGGGTGGCGCAATCAAAGCAGGGCCCGGGGGTATTGGTCGAACTGCCGGTGTTTCGGTTCCGTTGCTTTTGCATGATTTGCAACCCATGGCGTGAGCATGTGCGCAAGCGAGCCGGGTGGCTGTCATTTACATGACAGCGCACTTGGACTCTTGTTCACCACTGGGTTTTACGCTCAACGCGACACGAGCTGCCTCTGTGAATGCCTCGTTGACGCCTCGATTCCGCATGGCAGAGCACTCGAGGTATCGCATAGCTTTGATCCGCCGTGCCACATCAAGACCCTGGTTGTACTCGATCATGGGCTTCTTCTCGCGCTGTGCACCGTCGGCAGCACCGCCTTCATCTTCCTCTTCACCGTTTTCGCGCAGGTCGCACTTGAGGGCTACAAGGACAAGCTTGACGCCAGGGCAGTTCTCCTGGATTTCCCCGATCCACTTGCTCTCAACGTTCTCTAGTGAGTCTTTGCTGTCGACACTGAAGCAGAGCACTACCACGTCCGTGTTATCGTAAGAAAGACTTCGTAGGCGGTCGAATTCTTCTTGTCCTGCTGTGTCCCACAGTGACAGTTCAATGTGCACATTGTCCACAAAGATATCTGCGGACCGTGTTGTTAGTTGTCTATGGTCTTGTTATTGCGCGCAATCCGCATCCCGGCAGCATGGTGTTGTGTGCATTGGAAGATGGGAGAGGACAGGGATCAGGCTTGAAATAGAGTAGGACAGAATAGTAAACTAACAACTTACCGTGAACGTAGTTTTCAAAGACGGTAGGCTCATAGACTGTCGGGAAGTATCCTCTTGTGAAGACGTTCAATAGGGATGTCTTTCCGCATGCACCATCTCCACTACAATGACATGTCTGTAAGCCGAGGCATCTTGTACAACGCGGGAGAGATCTAGTAAACCTACAGAAGCACCAGCTTACGCTGCACTGTCTTGGATCCTCCTAAACCACAGAGCGGCATTTTGTAAGGCTGCGGAGGTGTGAGGACTTTGGTGTTGGATGGTACGTCGAGAAGAGTAGCCCGTGAAAAGGGGGGTGTGGGTAGTTGTAGGTTCGAGTCGGCGGTAATAAGGTGAACAGGCGAACAGGGGATGTGATTGAGGCCGAGTGCTTGGTTCGAATGGCTCGAATGGCTCGAATGGCGCAGCGGTATATAATAATGGGTATGGCGATTACACGTGGTTGGTGTTTTGGCGAATGGTGCTCGTACGTCAGCGCGGTGAGCAGGGCAGGGCAGGTCGGGGCGGGTTGGTGAATTGTGAGGAGTGAGTGGGCAGTGAGGCAGTAAGGATTGAGGACTGATGGTTGAGGCGATGAGAGAGAAAGTTGGATTGGATTGGAAATGAAGACTGCGCCAATAGTGGATTAGTCTAGGGAGACTAGTTTAAAGATGCATGCCTGCCAGGTACGCTAGAGTGGTGGCACTATCTAACTAGCCAACCTAAATAGGACGCACCATAAACCTAGAGGGTATCTACAGTTACGCTACTTGCAGATGGAGTACATAGGTACCTCCTTGAGTGGATACGATACTACATACCTGGTAGGTATATACCTCCCTCCCGTACTGGCCAGGCGCAGGCGCGATGGGCTAGCACGATCCCGCCAAGCCTTAGGCCAGCCCAGGCGAGCCAGCATTGAGGGACAGGGAAGTGAGGGATGAGTGGGTCTCGCCCTCGTTCGCCCGCGCTTTCTATTGTAGGTACTTCCATGCAGTGACCAGACAGTGAGTGACCTTTAAACCCCCACTAATTGGCCAGTCGCTGCTCACGCTTTCGAGAGCCTAACTCGGAGCCAAATTTTCGACTCATTTGCAGCCATGTAAACTTCCAATGTTTCCTCTCTTGCCACGGACTGTATGATGGCTTCAATTGTAAGTCTCTTCATTGGCTGGCAATTCGCCCTTTTGTAAGCTCATACGTGGCTTAAAGATATAATACTAATGCGCAATGGTGTCTCAATTATAGCGCAGAGCTGTTGCTCGTAACGCTCTGTTCTGCTACGCTCCAATTGCTCCAATCGTCCGTGGCCGCCCTCGATTACTGTGCCCAGCCCTCTCTCAGTTCCGTGCCTTTAGAACTACTTCGCCTCGGCAACAGCAGCTCGACGCTTTTCCCTCGCTTCTCGAAAATGCCCGTCATGCACCTTTCATAACCTCGCAAAAGCCCGTGGCCAATCCTCAGACCATCACCGAGAAGATTGTTCAGCGGTATGCTGTAGGCCTTGCCCCGGGCAAGAAAGTCAAGCAAGGCGATTTTGTCACGATACGGCCAGCATGCATTATGACACATGATAATGGTTGGCCTGTTGCTAAGAAGTTTATGGAAATCGGGGCCTCGAAGATCCATGATAATCGACAGGTTGTTATGACCATAGATCACGATGTCTCTAACGAATCCGAGTCCAACCTTACGAAATATCGTCTGCTCGAAGAGTTTGCCACTAAGCACGGCTGCTTCTTTTCCGGAAAAGGACAAGGAATAGGTCACCAGCGAGTGATTGAAGAAGGTTTTGCGTGGCCCGGAGCACTCTCTGTCGCAAGTGATAGCCATTCAAATATTTACGGTGGCGTGGGAGCTCTTGTACATTTAAACACATTTGACTTTCGGCCGAACGATTGCTGACACTCTTAGGGAACTCCTGTTGTGAGGACGGATGCAGCCTCAATCTGGGCTACTGGGTGGGTTGAACAACTTCTACATAAGCCAGCAGTAGATCGTGACGCTAACATGTCATTTTAGAACGACGTGGTGGCAGGTCCCTCCTGTTATCAAGCTGACTTTTACTGGTATCCTTCCTGTTGGCGTTTCTGGTAAAGACATTATTGGTAGGTTTTTGATCTAATTTGTTAAGGTGACGAATGAACCGTATACATACTAAATGCATTTAGTTGCTCTTTGCGGCCTCTTTAATAATGACGAAGCTCTCAATCACTGTATCGAGTTTTCTGGCTCTGAACAGACTCTAGCAAGTATACCAGTGGACGACCGTCTTTGTGTAAGCAACATGACTACGGAATGGGGAGCCCTTAGTGGTAAGCGAACTACAACCAATCAACTTGGGTCTGGAACCTTACACATTCTATAGGAATTTTCCCTGTCGATGATGTGCTTGTGTCTTGGTATCGTGCTAAGGCGTCTCTTGCCGCTATGCTCAATACCTCTACTCAAGAGCGCATCAACCACGAACGAATTGATGGATTGCTAGAGAATCGGCCCACTGCTGACCCCGGTGCCGTCTATGCCAAGGAACTCTACTTAAATCTGTCCACTTTATCACCAATGGTTGCTGGTCCTAATTCGGTCAAGACCGTTACACCGGTTGCGAAGCTCGAGACCGAAGACATTCCTGTCGATAAATGCTATTTAGTTAGCTGCACCAACGCCCGAGCTTCAGACCTCGGCAGGGCCGCTGCTGTTTTTCTGGAAGCCGGGGTAGATGGCAAGGCTGCTAAGGTTGCCCCAGGTGTCAAGTTTTATCTTGCTGCAGCTTCCCTCGCTGAACAACGGATCGCCGAGGAAGCTGGCGACTGGCAGGTTCTACTAGACGCTGGTGCTCAGCCTTTACTCTCAGGGTGTGGCCCTTGCATTGGATTGGGCCCTGGGATTCTCGAGGACGGTGAGACCTGCGTGAGCAGCTCAAACCGCAATTTTAAAGGCCGACTTGGGTCAGCGAAGGCGCTGGCCTATCTTGCTAGCCCTGAAGTGGTTGCTGCCAGTGCTATTCGGGGCAAGATTGCGGGTCCTGGCTGGTACCAGAAGCCTGAAGGCGTAGAAAAGGTCATCATTGGCGAGGGGAGTGGCGATCATATTGTTGATCGGACTCGCTCCTTTGAGAGTGCTTTTGACAAAATGATCAATGACGTCGACGCTATGATTGCTGCTGCTGAAGGCGCCGAGGGTGCTGCCGGGGAGCAATTGCAGAAACCTGTTTCTAATGAGGAAACATTGACTGAAATCCTTCCCGGCTTTCCAGAGATGGTTGAGGGTGAGATTATTTTCTGGTGAGTATTCCCTGAGGCTCTTTTCTCCCTGTTTTGGCGGGTTCTTGAGCATAACTTTGCCCTTTTGATAAAAGTTATGCCTTGGAGCTTTGAAGACCCTCGTGTTAGAAATATTTAGGATTGTGATAACTAACCCTGAGTGTTAGTGATACTGATTCGATCAACACGGACGGTATCTACCCCGGAAAGTATACCTATCAAGACGATATAACTAAGGAGAAGATGGCGGCAGTGGTTATGGAGAACTATGATCCTGAATTTCAAGCGATAGCCAAGAAAGGGGATATTTTAGTAAGTGGTTTTGGCTTTGGGGTAGGCAGCTCCCGCGAGCAAGCCGCGACTGCCATCTTAGCTAAGCAGATCCCACTTGTTATTGCTGGCAGCTTTAGCAATATTTTCAGCCGGAACAGCATTAACAATGGTCTGATGGGCATCGAGGTACCTGATCTTGTGCGGCTTCTTCGTGAATCCTTCAAAGATGACCCTAGAAAGCCCCTGACTCGCCGCACTGGCTGGAAGCTTCGTTGGGATGTCCGCCGGTCTAAGGTTGTTGTTACTAGGAAGGACGGATCAATATGGGAACAAAAAGTTGGCGAAGTGCCACCAAATGTCCAGGACATTGCTAAGGCTGGTCTGGAACAATGGGTTAGAGAGAAGATTAAGGCTTCATAATCTTTCAAAAACCTCTATCTAAAAAAAATATGGAAAATTTATTAATAAATAAAAATTCAATTTCATTTCCTAAGGCAGAGCCAGTTCGCCATATAAGAACGATTACCTATTTCATGTAGATTCGGGCGGGAGTGTGGACCCAACGCGGATACGCTAGGCAGACACAGTCAGATTTCCCCGGAACCCACTTCAACTTAAGTAGCTAATCAAAATGGCCTGCAGTTACCTATGTTTTTTACTGGGTTGCCCCTGAATCATGCTATGTACTATTGTGATGGATACGTACATGCATCTTGTAATCAATCTGAAATAAGGATTGCTTTCATGGCCATATGATCAAGAATCCAATTACCTAGATACCTGGCCGGGCAGAGCAAGTTACGTACGTATCTGTACAATGCAGGTCGTAGATCCCGAACGCCACCACTGAAACGCTTTGTACCGCAACCATACCATACAGCATCCGATGCTTAGAAGTCTATAATATACTGTCCAGCTTCTGGCTAGACGGACAACATTATACTCAGTTCAAGACCATATTAAGAACTCAGGTATCCGGCCTCCTAATTAGCTTGGTAACGCAACAACGGTGCTGAGTTTTTTATCCTAGTTCTCGATTAACGAAGCGGTGCATGCGACAGTGGTTGGGTCTCGATGACGAATAAAATAGACACTGTACACCTGTACTGTATACCTATACGTATATGGTCTTATGAAGGTTCCGTTAATGACAGGAGTCGCAGCCTCTGACTGAGAAGTGCTAAGTTCAAGTTCCAAGCGCTGATATACCTTCGTTTATAACTTCCTTTTTAGATATGCACAGTATAAACGACTCTGACTGAATAAAAAAAGGAACCGCGACAGTAAGGTATAAACAGGCGAGGCCATGAGCTTTCCTGCCTCCATTGTATTTTCAAGACAGCCTAACAAATATTTGGGTATTTAGTTGATTAATTTCCTTCGCAATCCGTTGACAAACTCTTGATCGCCGTATTTGCCAGAACGAGCTCTTGCTGTGTCATCCGCCTCCCTGGCCTGCCGTTCCTTTTCTTCTATACTTGCTAGCCGTACCTGTCGATCTTTGTCTAGGTCTGTGGCTGCTTCTTGCATTGCCGCCAATTTCCGGGCGCGCTCCTCAGCTGCAGCAGTGTCTGATGTAGGCCTGGAACCATTCGGCCCTCCAGTGCGGCGATTGCCTGGGCCACCCCTATAACCGGACGGCCGGCGATAATCACGGCTATCGCGCCGGTCTTCGTCATCCGAGGGGTTTCTTCGGCGGTCCCTGGGTGGCTGGGGAGAATAATCCCGATGTCGCCTGTCGTCTCTCTCATCGCGGTCGCTACGACGCGGGCTTCTCGATCGGTCTCGGTACGATCTTTCATTGTGGCCTCTTTCCGCCTTGTACCCATCCCGGGAAGTAGATCGCCTCCTCTTGTGATGGTCTCTCCGCGATTCTTGCCTCTCTCTTGAGTCTGATCTGTCGTTAGAGTCGCGTCCATGGTACCGATGCTCTCTGTCCCTTGATTCGTCACGGTCTCGTGAATCTGACCGTCGATGTCGTCTGTGGCGATGCTCTCGAGATTGTGATCTATGGCGATGTCTATGGCGTTTCGAATGCCTCTCCTCTTTTCCACGGGATGACTGTTTTTCGTCGCTCTGTCCCATTAACGCCAGTAATTGCCTTCTCTTGATGGGGTCGTTCATCATGGCTTCGTATGCCTCTTGTTCCCGGCGCTTGATAGCCAATAGTGGATCTTCTCGAACCTTGGCGGCAACATCTCTTGCATTCACGGCTGCGCTCAGCGGCGCAGCAAGGCTATCGTAGGATGCTTGCTTTTTGAGGTTGTCGTTATCTGCGCCGCGCGTGAGGATGGTGTCGATTCTTCTCTTGCCCAACAGAAAGCCCTCTAGTTCTTCGGTTGTTCCTCCCTGGCCATCGCTGGGGCCTTGGTACATCCAGTCAACTCGGTCAATACGTTTCCGGCCGCCAGCAGCCTCGAGCTTTTCTTGTATTTCTTTCTGGGCGCGCTCTTCCTTGATCTCTTGAATGCGCGCCTCAGTCTTCTTCCTCTCTGATAGTGCCGCTTTCTCCGCCTCGTAGACCTTGGCCTGGTTCTTTAGTAGAGCCGGGTGGTACGACTTCTTGAGCTGCAAATCTCCACCCATGTTGACGGTTTATTTGTTCTGGGCGAGTGAGACGGGAAGGGAGGCAGCGGTCGCAATGCGATGCGTCGTCTTGCGTAAATGAACGAAGGAGTAAATTTTAGCGCCACGCTCGAATCGAAAAAGGGTTGTAGGCTATCGGAGTGTAAGTATAAGTATGCGCGACACGTTGTTGGCGGGTAAAGGTAGGGTCGCCGGGGAAGGTTGGTGTTGTGAACCTGTAATGGAGGTTGGGTTGTGTAGGTATTGATTGTATGTAAAGAGAGTCCTCGCCACCTAAAAACTGCCCAGCCTCATCTTTAGTCCCAAATCGCTGGTCTAGATAGACAAGTGGGGTACCTAAAAACATGAACCCACTTAAATAGGTACGTACCTATGCGTATCTACCACGAGCCCACCTAGAGTCGCCACCTTTCATAGCTGGAGTCAACCCCTGTCGCGCTAAGTCCCTTGCCCTGCTCCACTCCACACCCAATTTGGCTAAGGGGTGAAGCAGGGTTTGGAATGAAGACCTTCGAACTACCTACTCTAAGTCGTAAGAATACAGCAGCCACACAGCGTCTATACTACCGCTACACTAGGTACTGCTTACTAATAAAGTTTACAACCTACGTAGCTTAACTATTTCAAGCTATATATAAGTACAACTAATATTAATTAATAAATAATTCGAAGCGCTATTATAGGGTAGTAATGTAGCAGAGCAGTATAGGTGTTCTAGGTAAGTAGCTAGGTAAGTAGGCAGGTAGGGCTGTTGTACCTTTATTGCGAGCCCCCGGCCTAGCGCGACAGGGGTTGACTCCAGCTATGAAAGGTGGCGACTCTAGGTGGGCTCATCTACCACAACCCTAGAGCTGTGCTACGAACCCCGCACTAACCCGTTTTGTCATATAGCCCGTACTGTTAGGCAGGTGCCCTGTATCTACGCAATGGCAATGGGTATTTGTTGATTGCCTGCATGTAGCCTTGCTCAATTCACCATTACAACTACAAATCACCATTCACGACGACTGCTTACTTTCCAACACAGTACTTCAGCATTCATACCATCTATACCATTCCGAATTCGCTCACTCAAGTACCATTCACATCGTCCTACAAGCATTGCCATCTCTTCCTGAGGGCCTATCGTCAAGATGTCGGATGACGATTTTATGCAGGAGTCTGACGCGGAGGAGTATGCACCCATGACATAAATATTTCAGTAACCATATCCTTCTAACATTTTCTCTTCCTAGATATGACTTCGATTACGAGGATAGCGACGAACAAGATTCCGGTGACGTCGGCATCGAGAACAAATACTACAATGCCAAACAGACGAAGAAAGCGGACCCAGAGGGCACCATCGAGGAATTCTTGGGAATACCTGCCCTAGAGCAAGAGAAGGGCGAATGGGGATTTAAGGGTTTGAAGCAAGCGATCAAGCTCGAGTACCAGCTCGGAAGATATGACAAGGTGAGTGCCGGGCGGCTTGGGAAGCGTGGTCACATTGTTACTGATCGTCAGGGCTAGGCCGTCGAGCACTACACCGAGCTGCTTACCTACGTCAGGTCCGCAGTGACCCGTAACTACTCTGAAAAATCCATTAACAATATGCTCGACTTCATCGAGAGGGAGTCGGAGAACGAGACGGCGCAGCGGTGCATGGAACAATTCTACTCACTAACCCTCACCTGTTTCCAAGCTACGAACAACGAACGCTTATGGCTCAAGACCAACATCAAGCTTGCCAAGCTTCTGCTAGACCGTAAGGAGTACCTGTCCGTAGCCAGGAAGCTCCGAGAACTCCAGAAGGCCTGTCAACGGGATGATGGTAGCGACGATCCTAGCAAGGGCACCTACTCCCTCGAGATATATGCTCTTGAGATACAGATGTATTCAGAAACGAGGAATAACAAGCAGCTAAAGGTGCTCTACCAAAAGGCACTTCGGGTACGATCTGCAGTACCGCACCCCAAGATCATGGGCATTATTCGCGAATGTGGCGGCAAAATGCACATGAGCGAGGAGAATTGGAAAGACGCACAGAGTGACTTCTTTGAGTCATTCCGGAATTACGACGAGGCCGGCTCCCTTCAGCGCATCCAAGTTCTCAAGTATCTGCTTCTAACTACTATGCTAATGAAATCCAACATTAATCCCTTTGATTCACAAGAGACGAAACCATATCGCAACGACCCGCGCATCGCGGCGATGACTGAGCTAGTCGACGCGTACCAGAGAGATGACATGCACCGATATGTCACCGTTCTCCAGAAGAACCAGGACATTTTAGCCGATCCTTTTATTGCGGAAAATATCGACGAGGTCACCCGAAATATGAGGACCAAAGCTGTTGTAAAACTTATTGCGCCTTATACGAGAATGAAGTTGGGCTGGATCGCCCGACAACTGAAAATCTCAGAGGCCGAGGTTCAGGATATCTTGGGATACCTAATTATCGACGGCAAGATCCACGGCAAACTCGACCAGCAGTCTGGCATCCTTGAGATAGAATCCGGAGGCGATACTGAGCGGGTTAAGGCCCTCCATATGTGGTCTGATGCACTTGTCGGCCTCTACACGACCATGTTCAAAGATAGCGAAGGATTTCGCGTAACAGATACATCAAATTCAGAGGAACCATACATGGTTTTTGACCAGAACGCGCCAAGGGCCCGGATGGCAGCTAATAGAAGTAGGAAGGCAGGAAAGGGGCTTTGGGATGTTAGCACTTGAGCATGAGCAGAGCGAGCGCTATCTAAACTTCCACGCAAACATGTCGCCACGAGGACAAAACTACTACAGAAGGCCTCACCGTGAAATGGGTTGAGGGTCGAACAGCATTATCCTCATCATAACACCATATTCCCTAGAGAATTGGTATTCCTGTGAAAGGCAAAGTGAGGAAATTGAGGTGAGGGTGCATTGCTTGGCATAGAAGCGAGAGTCAAGCCGCAACGATAATGAGCCTGGGTTGATTCGTGGTACACGCTTAGCGCGAAACGTAGAAACGATTCCCAACAATCAGGTTTTATGCGATTTTATGTGTGTAGTGACTTACTGCTTATGAAAAACTTGAAGATTACTTTCTACTTGGTCCACGACGACTGCTTAGGCCTAGAAATTCTACAATCCTACCTGTCGAAAATTTCACCCATGGATCAGGCATGCGGTGAGGATAGGAGTAGAAAACGTGTTCGGCGCTCAGGGGCTGCAGCCACCAGTGAGATATACTGATCTCCACTGCGGCGAACACGATTCGCCCTCGGCAAGGCATGATCTAGTGACGCCACAACGGGAGCTAGCAAACACCACGGCAACAGCAAACAGTACAACAGCGCACAGATCGCAATAAAACCAATCTGGTCGCCGACCTGCTCTCGAGATACATAGCTTCGCATTTTTTTCACATCGCCTCCCTCCAATGCACAAAGATCCGGGATTTCCACGCTCACGATGTCACTTACCAACGGCAAAGTAGTAAGCTCTGAGCCTCTCGTAAGTACCGCCGGCGGTCTTAAGCCCTTTCAGCTCACACCATCTTTCTCACCAATACCTACCTCGCCATATATCATGCGATAAGCGGTGTGAAAAAAATTTGAGTCAAATATCGCACACGCTTCAGGCAGTACTCGAGCATCAATCAATGCTTCAAAAATGTAACATAGACGCGCGCTTGATATATGAGCAATCAAATACCTGCATGATCAACTAGCTAACAGCATACTTATCATCATAGGGCCCAACAGAAGGGAAATGGATCAAGCTAGTCAAGTAAAGCAGCCCTTACCTCAATTCACTTGACTTCACCTCCCATTGACATCGCCTGATCACGCGAGCAGTTTCCCCTCGCTCGGGTCTCACCACGTGTACAAGTGATACCTACCTACTAACGCCCCCCGCCTTTTTCTCTCTCTGTAGGTTGACGTACAATGACTATAAGAACCAGACGCGCACATGGGAGTCGGCGGAGCGGACGACGCGCGCCAAGGGTAGCGGCGTGGACGGCGTGGGCATCCTCGCCATCCTCGAGAAGCCCTCGGGCCCCGAGATCCTGCTGCAGAAGCAGTTCCGCCCGCCCCTGAACCAGATCGCCATCGAGCTCCCCGCAGGCCTGGTAGACGAGGGCGAGAGCGTCCAGGAGGCGGCGGTGCGCGAGCTCAAGGAGGAGACAGGGTTTGTGGGCACGGTGTCGGAGATGTCGCCTATTATGTTCAATGGTGAGTGCAGACGTCGCGCTGGTGAACTAAAGTCTTCGATTGCCCGGGGCTCGTTTTTCAACTAGGCCCCTTGATTTATCATCAGGATCATTATGCGATTCTAATTCTCGCTCTCCCTATTCCCTACCCCTTGCTTCCTGTTATAGTGCCTTGACTCGCCGAGTCGCTAACATGATACTAGACCCAGGAATGACGAATACGAACACGGCAATTTGCTCAGTGAAAATAGACACTTCATTACCGGAGAACCAGGACCCGAAGCCAAGTCTCGAGGAGGATGAGTTCATCGAGACCTTCACGACCCCTCTAGCCACTTTGTACGCCGAGTGCAAGAAGCTCGAAGCGCAGGGCTACGCAATTGACGCTCGTGTCGGCACCTTCGCGCAAGGCATTGAATTGACGAAACGGCTGAATTTATGATTTCTCATCACGAGCGAGTAATGAGTTGTACCACATCACACAAATCGAGCTACTCGGTGACTAAGCTCGGTGTGCTTTCGAGGAGTGCGGAGGATATAAGTGATGATTACTGATCATGTCGCGTCACCTCCTTTTCACGTTTACTGATCCTGCGGTTTGCAAAATAGACAGCGCTAGAATGATTGATAATAGACTAATAGACTTTTTCCCTTCTCCGCCATGTCTTGCGACGTTGACGTGATGGGTGATTGCCGAGTCCGAGTATATAAACTTCGGTTCTCTGAGCTGAGCTGATGAGTGGCAGACCGAGCGAATCGCAACCACGTCCAATCCTCCACTACAGAAAAAAAAAATCATTATTTAAGACCATCGATATAAATTCATCATCAGAATGACTTCCCCTCGCCTCGTAGCTATCATCGGCGGGACCGGCGCCCAGGGTGTCCCTGTTGTCCGAGAGCTCCTCCAATCCGGAGAATACTCCGTCCGCGTCCTTACGCGTGACACGAATAGCGCACGCTTCAAGGAACTGCAGTCCTACGGTCCCATCGAGAGCGTCGTTGGCACGTTCGCATCCGAGGAGTCCCTTCGCGCCGTTTTCCGCGGTGCTTGGGGCGCGTTCGTCAACATTGATGGCTTTAATAGCGGAGAGAAGACGGAGATTTTCTGGACAATTCGGGGTACGTTATACTCTCTTCTATTTCGATTGTGTCATTAGATACCAGACAATTTCGAGCCTAAGAGTGGTGATATGTCTTCCCGAGAACTAGAAATCGTCCGTTTGGCATGTTCAATACTAACCATTCCCCAGTTAGTATACTCCGTCCCCTATCCCTATATGGCGAAGCCGTGCTGCGCCCCATAGAGCCTCATATGACAAACTGTTCGAATCTAGACTCACATGTTTCTTTACTTACCCCTCGCAGGCCTGGGAACTCGCGATCGAAGAAGGCGTGCAGTTCTACGTGCACGGGAACATCGACTACGGGTACAAGAAGAGCGGGTTCCGCCCCGAGTTCCACTGCGGGCACTACGACGCCAAGGGGCGGATGGGCGAGTGGATCCTGGCGCAGAACAAAGACGCGGCCGTCCGCGCGCGCATGCGCAGCGCCGTGTTCACCACGGGGCCGTACATCGAGATGACGCTAGCGAAGGGGACCCCCTTCCCCCCCAGCGTCGACGCCTCTGGCGTCGCGACGTGGCGCGCCCCGCTAGGCCCTAACGGCGCCATCCCGTTCACCGCGCTCGACGATGTCGGCGTGTACGTGAAGTTCTTGTTTGATCATGCCGATGGGGAGGCGGATGGCATGGAGCTGCAGGCTTCGGTTGCGCATATCACGTTTGAGGAGCTTGCGCAAGCGTTTACGGAAGTGACTGGGAGGCCGGCGCAGTGGATTGATTGTGACATCGAGGAGCATCTTGAGGCTACGTGGGGCAAGGCCGCGGACCGGCCGGCTGGGTATAATGCTGACCCAACCGATCCCGCGACGATGAGCATCCGCCGCAACTTTGCGGCGTGGTTTAATATGTGGCGCCACTGTGGTGGGAATAAGGGACTAATCCAGCGCGACTACGCAGTGCTGGATAGGATCCACCCAAAGAGGATTAAGTCTGCGGAGGAGTGGCTTCGGAGGGAGAACGAGAAGGGGTTGAAGTTGGGGTTGGGGACGGTTTGGGATAGGATTCAGCCGGAGACTTTGGGGTTTGTGCTGAAGGTTAGTGAGGATGGGCGGCAGGGGTCGATTTGAAGTGGTGTTCTTTGCATGGTTGGTAAGAGGGTAGATCGTTTCAAGTGGATGGTGATGTGTTATTGTCACAGTTCGTACTGCTGGTGATGCCAGGATTGACTTATTGTTATTGCACAAGGAGGGAACTTCTATCTACGTAGGTTATAGGTTATTCTACTAGGTTAGCTTATATAGGCTGGGCTGAGCGCTCGTGCAGCCCTCTCTTCGGTTTGGTTGCGTGACAGTTATAATGCATCGCTATACTTGGTAGACAGGATACAAACACATTGAAAATTATTACGCACCATGACCGAAGTGCCGATGCCGTCCCTTAGATATCCAGGGACACCAGAGCTCAATATTTACTAGTTTGTAGCAAACTTGCATTAGCTAAGAGACCAAAGTACAGAAAAGTTAACGTTACATATGCTAGGATGTATCGCTCGTAGACATATTGACCCATGTTGTAGAATAGGTTAATAAAGTAGTGTTCTCAAGTTAAGCTCTCTACAAGGCTGCCCGGGTTGTACGCCTGCTATATAAGAAATACAGGAGAAGGCCGGGAACTCTGGGCAAACAAATTAACTACGCTGGATAACCATACCCCCTGTATGAATGATACGGTGTTTGAATCTCGCCCACCTGGATCTGGTTTTAATTTAAGGCTGCTATTATGTAGTAGATACCCCGTTCGATGGTTAATAATCAGTTCAAGAATGCCCTGTACCAAAACTCCATATAGGTATATACGAGATACAGAGGAAGAATGGTAGGGAAGGATTGTGGTAAGGATGTGGGTTTCGAGTTCAGGAGAAAGATTGATAAGGCGAGTTGCTGGTCAGCGTGCCTAGTGGCTATAAAAGTAGGTGCTGTTGTCGCGTGGTCTTCTATGCATTTGAGCGGTCTTGTTCTCGTAGTCGACGGGGTCGGTAGGTTGTAAGATGGCGGGATCCGTAGGGCGGACGGTTAGATAGTTTTATCGGTTGGCATTCAATGATATCTATGAGTTGACTAGCCTTTGCATGTAGTCAATACAGTCGATGAGGACCATCTAGCCGCCCTTTTCAATGAGTGCCAAAACTCACCTGCATTCCCAAAAGGCGTCGACATGTATAAATATATGCGAGACAACATTCAGCGAGATGAAGATTATTAGTCAAAGTGTAAAAATGTGGCCCCCTGTATAGACAGGATCCCACCCACCCAGGCTTCTAGCGAAGGAGCAGCCTTGACTCCAGACTCGACGGAAACGGAGAAACGGCGAATGGCGAAACGGCGAAACGGCAAAGCGACGAAAGAGTAGAGGCATGATTGGAATAAATACAGAACTAGAAAGAAAGAAAGAAAGGGGTATTGTCCCTACACGCCTTCGCCCAGCCCTACCGACGAGGCCAACAGCAGGTCGTAGACAGGCAGCTCCGGTTGATTTCGTGCGCACTCCACCAACGCGGCCCCTTGCCAATACCCCGGGTCTTCCATCGGCCGTAGGCGATGGGTAGAATTCCAGTCAATAGATGGTACTGGGTGCAACTTCGCCGGTGACCTCGCCATACGGCGTGGGCAGACGTGCATAGACAGTCACTCGTAACGAGGAAAATAACAATGCATATAGATAGATAAGGTGACGGGGTGTGGCTCAAGGTTAAGATTTAAGAATGATAACTAGGTGGTTAAGATGTAAAGGCACCGGGAGAGGGAATCTCTAATGATTTATATAAGCCGGAACTGCGGCCCGTGCCGCATGGTCTGAGCCCTCGTGCAACAATAACAATCAATGCAAGGTAGAACTTATAGGCTAGGCTGCCGTCTCTTGCTGTATCCCTTATAGGAGTCCTGCAAATCTAGTCGGCCGATACCCTTCGGATCTTTGAGTGAAAGAGGTATGAGTGAGATCTAACCGCTAATTCTAGCAGGAAACCATCTTAGTTATGCGGGAAAGAGGGAAATATCAATAATATTATAGCTCAAGTACGTAGTGACGTCAAATTTACTAGTAATTACACCCTCATTGCAACGCAACATCCATTCATCGCATTCTCATCGTTGAGTTGTTCATTTTGGACTTTAAGGTTGCTACCTTACCAGCATAACCCAAACACTCTTGTGTAGCAAGCGTCAGCAAAGTATTATTGCCGTAACCTAAAAATAGTACGATCATGCCCAGGACCACGATCTCTAGTATGCGCGTTGAGTTGCAGGAGGTGCACAAGGCCACAAATGAGAAGAAGTGCAATTTCGCCGAGACCACCGGGCGTGTACCAACACACGCTATAGCTGAATATATATATATATGTAGACTAGTATGCCCTAGAAGAGAGGCTCCGACAATATGCAGATGATATACACTAATAAAAACTATCATTTCGGTACTAATATAGTTTCCTCTGCATTATTTTCACATTATGTTGTGTTGCCTGATTTTCTATGACGCGCCCCTATACCAGTGGCTAGACTCGATCTTAATAATGGTCTTCCTGCAGAATTATCCCCTCCCCATTAAGAATAAGCTCTATAGCCCTATCTAGATCGAATATCCCATTATCACATGTAAGCTCGCCTTTGCGCCTGAATAAAACGCTGTAGGTCTCACTCGGATTCCCAGTGTCCGTGAACTGAACCGCTAGCCTACCGACATTTGAATACCGAACTCGGAACGGATACCAAGTATTGGGCTTCTGGTCGCGGCCTAGGAAAGGGGCCTCTGGCTCGAAGGGGTAAAACCATAGAGTGACAGTCTGGTCTTCAGCACTGCGCGCATCGAGGACGACCATGATATTGTGGTGCAGCGTATTACGTTTATTTGCTTGATCGAGCGTCCAAGCGCCACACTCGTCAACAGAAGCTCCGATGAAATCCCTCTCGAAAGTTTCATTCTCTTGTAGGCTGTCTCTGAATGCTTGCTCGGGCGTAGGCCCGTGACGAGATTCTGCGAGAGCGTATGAAAAACAGCTCACCCCTGTCTCAGTTGCCATTACTTGAGGCACAAACTGCTTCCGCCATATTAGTCTAGCCGCTACAGGGAAAAAGGGGTGTTGGTATTTTACTGCTTTGGCCTCCTTAGCTATGCAAAAGAGCATGCAGTGAGTCATCTCAATCTTCGGATTGGACGAGATTATTGTTTCCCGAGCTTGCGACTTTTAAACTGATAGATGAGTGGCTATTCGAGCAGTGACTAGATTTGTAAAGATGTATTGCGAATAACTACCTAGAGACAAGTATAAAGGAGATGCTACACTTCTACCTACACGCTTATAATGCTAGGTTTAGGTAGTTTAGACATTAAATGAGTCTTATAAGTCATAAAATATAGGAATTGTATGTAGACTAAAATGCAGATCACTTTAACCACTTTAGCATCAAGTCGGGTGGAGTAGTATTTTTGTTACGGGTAGCGATGACGATGAAGTACTCCCCCGGTATAGAATGACGTCATACCAAGTTTGAATAGGGGTAATGTAGAGAGATCTCAGGTTTTATATTGACGTGTAAGTGCACATGTACCAGCCACTCGCAGCATACTAATGTGCCTGAGTATTTAGGAAAGTCATTTTAATTTTAGGAGTTATACTTATCTTGCCTGTGAATATCTAGGTGAGATCTGGTGGGGGAGGGGAAACGAGGTATCGTAAGTGCCAAGCTAAGCATGCTGACGTGACTAGTCTGGGCGAATATTATGATATTATGGGAATCCACGGTGATGGAGATGCAGTTATTATCTTAGGATTTACTTAGGGTCAAGAGTTCGCTCTTGTATAGTGGTGCATCTTATGGGTCATTAGGAGAGAAATGAGAGAAGAGCCCGAGAGTGTGATTGCTGCATAATACATGTGCGCTACTACTTGTGTTGGCGATTGGAGCGGGTACACAGAATCTAGAAGGTGAACTACCTATAGCGTTGCGTATGAATCATAATGATAATATGACATAATTCGGCATGGCGAGGGCGATTAGCCCATCATTTGCCGACACTTCCCTCTACTAGGATTATTTTGATGTTGATTTGTACAAAACTAGTGTCTTACAACCTCACAGCTATTTCAATTGGCACTAACCTGCGCCGGCTGTTATTTTATGTCTCAAACATGTACATGACCTAGAAGTGCTAAAAGGGGATTTTCGAGAATAGACATATTGGTCTCACTCACATGCAATTCACACCCTCTATCCAATTCACTTGCCAAACCATGCCGGTCGATTTCACCGCTGTCGCTCTTCTCTTCGCTGTGCCAATCATAATCCTCTGGCATACACAGAGGATTACAGCTCGGGCATGGGTCGCTATATACCTTACTTCAATTCTATCGACTACGATCGCTGTAAACACTGGAGTTTCTCTTCTCTTGTTCATCGGCCTTGGGATTTCTATGCTCTCAACAGGCCTTTTAATCGCCTTCACTGTACTATTGGTGCCACTAGGGCAGAGGGCAATACTCTTGCCATTTCTCGCTTTCACCGAGAGAGAGCATGGCAGCGTGGGCATTGATCAAAAGCAGACATATGATCCGAAGACTGTTGGGAAAGAGATTGAGATAGAGTACACACGAACTTCCGCCTTTTTAAAACTTCCAATTTGCTTACATGCTCGTTAAAATGTAGTATCATTGCTGTGAACGGACTTGGGTCCCATCCCTTGCGAACCTGGATGGGGAAAGAGGCCTCACAACCCAATGGGAAGTATGTCTCATGGTTGAGCACGTTGCTTCCCCACGATTTCCCGAATGCTCGCATCATGTCTTTTCAGCAAGACTCATCTTACCTAGTTAATGCGCCCGTTAAGACCATAGAGGAATGTGGTGAAGAGCTGTTGAGAGGCTTACAATCAATGAGGACGCGTAAAGAGGTATCGTCCTTTTTCCGATCCTTGATAGTCTCTGCATAAGCTAATATACCTCTGCTATGATGATTAAATAGGAAACTCAACGGCCCATTCTTTTCATCGGTCATAGTTTCGGAGGAATTGTGATAAAGGAGGTAACCAACGCTCTACCCTATGCTAAGATTATGATCGAGGAAATTGACTGATTTTCCGTAGGCACTTGTCCAAGCAAAAGATAAAGCTCATATAGATCACACGATCTTGAATTCAACGATTGGAATTCTGTTTTTAGGGACGCCGCACAACGGAGCCTGGTCGACGGCCTTGGGAGACATTATGATTGATTGTACTAACTCACTGGGGTCCAATCGCAAGATTATGGACGACCTTCGTTACCGGTCCAGGAAGCTTACGGAGCTGCAAAAGGACTTTGAGGAATGCTACAAACAGGGAATCATTTCCATATACGAGGCCAGACGAACGGTTATGGGCGGTTTCCTTCCAATTGTATGTTTCGCCCCTCATAATCATTCAGATATCTAACCCCCTTCACAGATGGTAGTCGACGAAGACTTGGCGACAATTAGGAATGAGTGTGAACGTCCGATCAAGCTCAATACAGATCACTCTGGCCTGAACAAGTTTGGTAGTAGAGATGACGGCAACTACAAAGAAGTTGTTGCAAAAATGGGGAAATTGATTGACATCTACGATAAGATAGATGACGATAATATCGAGAAGTGCTTGCAGGCCCTTCAGGTTTCCACGTCCGCATCCGACTGTGCGCCCAAACGACGCGAGCTCCCTAGAGACTTTGATACGAGTACGTGCAGTTGGGTGGATGAACAAGTTGATGGATTTTGCGACGCCGAAAATACCTCGAGGGCTCTCATCTTTCGAGGCTCCCCGGGCTCTGGCAAGTCTGTTCTCTCGCGCTACATTATAGATCGACTAGAGAAGAGGAAGAAGGAAATGGTATACTTCGTATTTAAAGATGACAGCTGGGAGACGTCTCACGCCGAACCAGCACTGCGCATGTTGATTCGTCAAATGCTCTTCCAAAACCGCAGGCTGTATCGCCATGTCCAGAATTATGAAGAGACGCGCTCGGGGAGTTCTTGGCCCCTCGAATACTTGTTGCGAGTGTTTAGGGAGATGATATCGAATGACCGGTCTAAATCGCTCGTAGTTGTTCTTGACGCACTCAATGAATGCGATGATCAATCTCGCAGGGAGTTACTCGACGGGCTCGCTTCTTCAAGGCTTCTCGCTGGACGTTTCATTATCACAACCCAGGATGTTCCCGAGATGATGGACGCCTTCCCAGAGAGTACCCTGATTGAGTTAGACAATTTGAAAACCGTCAAAGATGCTGTCGAAAAATTCATTGACCAGCGGGTAGACCAGTTCATTGATGGGCTTGAGAGTAAAGCTATAGGGCGAGCCAAGAAACGCGTCAACAAAAGGCCATACGAGGAGTTAAGGGGCCACATACTATCAAAATTGAAAGGGGATGCTGGGCACATGTTTCTCTGGGTGCAACTTGTCATGGAGCGTTTACGTGGTATAAAAAACTCGGCCCCGGACAATATCAAAGCTAAATTGGACGCTCTTCCTCCCAACCTCATCCCGGTTTACGAGAAGATCTTCGAACAGTTGCTGAAAGAAAGTCCGGAAGAGGTTGCTCGCAACCTACCTTGGATCCTGTATGCGAAGCGACCTTTGGTAGTGGAAGAGCTCCGGGATGCCTTGGCAATACAGGATTGCAAAAGGGAAGGGAATGAGGGACATTCATTTGAAGGGTGCCGATCAGATGTAGTAGAGGATGATTTAAGGAAGACTTTCGGTTCTTTAGTCGTCGTCGATGAACAAATGGGGGAAATTCGACTTTTCCACCAAACCCTAAGAGCGGCCCTACTTGGCATATCCAAGCCACCGAGCGAGGCACTTCGTAGATTGTGCGTTAGTGCAAAAGAAGCGCATACCGCTATAGCAATAGCTTGTCTAGAGTATCTTACGGTCGAAATCTTCGACACTGACTCTGTCGACCAATGGATGCATTACAAGGATAGAGAGCATCTAAAGCAGGCCAGACAATCAACCTGGCAGCAGTTTGAGGATTTGGAATTCTTCGAATATGCGGCACGAATGTGGCCATATCACGTTCAAAAAGCCGGAGAGGAGAACGAGAAGATACTAGAGAGGTTCGACGCGCTTGCTTCCCTGCCTAACAATATGGAGCTCGCATATCAGATCTACAACTACGACAACCATTTGGAGACAGGGAGAAATATGCCAATGACTTACAAATTGTGTGTTTTTGGGCTGGAGAAACTAGCGATAAGAAGCCTTCCAAAGCCAGGCGATGAGCAATGCTGGGATCCTAATGAGCTAATGTCAACGGGGGAACATATCCTTCACGAGATTGCGACCGCCGGGTTCCAAAAGCTTCTTGATGTCATGCTAAACAAGTACGACATGGACCTCTTTGTGAAAGATAAAGTTGGCCAGACTATGATGCACTATGCTGCACAGGGAGGCCACGTCGATATGGTGAAATACTTGATGTCCTCGGGTTTATCGTTTCAAGACCCTGGTGATCAGGAATTAACCCCTCTTCATTATGCGGCGATGGAACACCAGCTGGGCGTCATTGAACTACTTGTAGACAATGGCGCAGACAGTCAGGCAAAAGACGATGAAGGACGTACGCCTGGTGAGTATTTGCATCATAGGATTAGTTCGAAGGTTTGCCGCGACCAACGTTGTCCAGCCATTGAAATTAAATTAAAAGGGGAAATTCTTGAATGAAGGAGGCCTTGTGGATAAATCAAGGTTTAATGAAATCAATTGATTCAATTATAAGGGCACTTATTTTGTTTCGGTTAGGTATTTATATGATGATAGTCACTTGGCCCAGTTGGACTCTTCCAGCTAAGCGTACCGATAATTTTTGATACCAATGTCAAATACCTCTATTGAACTCTCTAAGACGCGGGAGCTTTTGGACATAACCTCCAACCACTTGCGAGCTGCATTAAACAACCTCTTATTCTCCATCCTTTAGCTGTAGTCGCTATCGCTGCCATCGATTCCCGTAGTATCATCTTCTATCGTAGGTTTTCTAAGTCTAGGATGCGTCGCATCTGAAACATCAATCATCGCTAGGTAAGTTCCGGCTTGTATAGCCGGGATACTTGCATCATAATGAGTCCATGGGCCTATGCCAAGCTCCTCGTGTGCTAATCGTTGTAGCTGCAATAGGCCATTGAGGCGCCATTCAAGTCGTCGATAAGGATCATTGTTTCTGACTCTTCCAACTCACGAGATACAGCTTTCCAATGAAAGAGAGATGACGAGAAAAAAGAGCCCCGTAAAGAGTATTATCGCTAAGCCTAAAACACTGAACGATACGTGTACTGGACTTATTATTTTCTACGATGAAATACGGGTTAGCGGAAGCATAGAGCGAGGTTTTCTGATTAAAAGTTCCGAGCTACGTACCTGGCTTTTACACAGCGTTTGTTCTGCTTGACTACGCGGTAAATTGGACAGGGCGGGATCAGCTGGTACCTCACCAAGAACTGTATTGAGGAAGGATTGTTGGAGGCTAGCTAGCCATATAGAGAACCAGTACTGCACGTCAAGCTGCCATTGGTTATCCGCAATGGGTCCTTGCCATCCGCTGAAGGTACTGAACCTTGAGGTCAAAATGTCGCGATTAATGCCGTTCAAAACGTTGATGGCACCCGTATGCCAGGGAGTTATCACCCGGCGTACCGAGCGAATTATGGAGCGTCGCTCTTCATTAATCGCCCAGGACTCGATCATATCCTCAGTATCGTATACCCCCATTAACTGGGTGCAGCGATCAGCGACGGTGGGCCATTACCACATTATCCGAACTACCTATTTTCTAATTTTTATTACCCCTCTTTCCGCTTTTGGACGTAAAATATAGGTCTGCTAGACGTGCGAAATTTTATTTTATTCGTATATAATATGTACGATACGTTATATATAGCGTATATTTTAGCTGTAGGTAGTTGTTAGTCGTATGCAGTTGCTGCTCGTAAATTGACCTAATTAACCTGACTGACCTGGTTGACCTAATTGACCTAACTAACCTAATTGACCTAACTGGTTGACCTAATTGACCTAACTAACCTAATTGACCTGACTGACCTGGTTGACCTGACTGACCTGGTTGACCTAACTGACCTGGTTGACCTGACTGACCTGGTTAACCTAGTTGACCTGGTTGACCTGGTTGACCTGGTTAACCTGGTTAACCTGACTGACCTGACTGATTTGGTTGAAGAGGGAAATTTTTTTGCTTTACGCGTTCGCGTTACGATCGACTTTAATATACTCTAATTATGTGGTCCGGGCGCGGCGCTAGCCTATCTAGGTTAGTTAAAGCAGAAAGTAGGGTATTCTATGTCCAAAAAAGGAAGAAGGGGTAATAGAAATTACAGAATAGCGAAATAGAAAATAGAAAAATAAGGTAGTTCGGATAATGTGGTAATGGCCCTCCCTAATCAGCGCTTTGTCCGCCGGAAAAACAATACTGTTGTTGGTATGTGCATGCAAGCGGCGAGGCAGCCTCTTCGGCATACCAGGTCCTGATTAGGTATGGCATTGAAGATATGTCGATATCCCACCCTGGATTCGCTATTTCGACTCTAGAGCTGTTATACCAATAATCCTTTGTTGGGTTTGTAAACGATAAACCGTTGCTAGATAGAAATAGTAGATAGCCGTCAGAATCTTTGCGACGGAGCTCCGAAATGGGAGTCCATCCTCCCCATAATGTACCATTAATATAATAATACTCTCGGGATCTGGATTTTGGAAAAATATGATGTTAGTGTGACTACCTAGGGATGGGGCAGTATACTCACTCGAGCGAGTAACTCGGCCGCGCTGTGTTCGTCAAAATAGAGCCGCTAAAATTTTGTTTTCGGTACGTATAAGTGTCGCCTTGATCTGAGTAGCTTGTATTTCCAAATAAATATCGTCTATATCCTTGGCCCTCGGGCGACTGGAAGTCAGCTACGTAACCCTTTGTTATCAACGGACCGCAATGAAAGATTGCACGAAATTGCGTTCTCCCGTCACGCTGAGTATTGATTCCGAAATGGTGATCAGTGTCCAAATAACCTGTGTCAATCAACAAGTTTTGGCTTTTAGTAGCGCAGATACTGGGGTCGAAAGGACATCCAGCAGTCTGGTTAACAATCATAGGTAGTTGCTGTTGAACAAAGGGTGAATTGATGCAATTCTGGTCCACAAATGTTGATTGTGAGTAGCATTGCTGCGCGTAATCCGCCATGGCTGTTGCCCATTTTGAGATATAATACCATGCGGAAGAGGTTCTCGTAATGTTTAGTGAAGAATCCTCATCATATACAAAGCGACATGAGGAGCCGGTCAGTATGACCTCGTTACTAAAAGCGATCTTAGATGAGAACCCACTAGCCGTGGCTGTTGCCCCCCAGAGAAGTATAACAAGCGCCAAGAAGGGCAAAATCTTCGTAGGCGAATTCCGGCTTCTCCAGAGCCACCAAATCTGGGCCAATACCCAAGCAGTTGCTCCTGAGTCGGAACTGTTCCGGAGGGACGCCTGCCGTTGATGGTAAGCAGCATCCCGAGGTCTGTTAGAGGAGAAGGCCATATGCAGGCATAAGCACAGAATGGCCCATAATCTTCCAAGGACAAATGTCACGTAAAATGCAACGAAGGCAACAAGAAGGTTTGCCTCAGCTTGGGCTAGGGTGAGCATTGAGCCGTATACAGGTCCATAGGACCAGTTGGTCCAAAGCCCTACATAGACCGGGTATGCTGCAGACGTATTTCTATGGCTGGTATCCATATAGGAGAGCTTGGTAATTTTGCCGTCTTATAAATCAATACATAAATCTGTATGGTGTTAAAGAGGATTGTTTCCAAGTTCGTCGGGTCTACGTTGTAGTTACGATGCCCATTATATACTTTCATCACTACGAGGATCTAGGCTCTACTTTCAAGCTATATGAGAAGCTGAAATCTTTCTGCCTATTTTAAAAATAGGCCTTACGTTATTGTATCAGATATTGTTTGTTTTGGTACGTTACACATAGAAAGAATTGCGCCTATGGGGCGAAATTATAGGAGGGTGTGTTGATGGACACTTCCGTGCACCTTACTAAAAAGATGTGCACTTCGAGGCTAAATAGCGTGTAGGAAACGTAATTGTTTTTCTAGAGGGCGGTAAATAAAGATAGCCTTACAGGTTTCTCCGGAAGACTTCATCAATACGCTGGCCCTCAATCCCACTACTTGGCTGGCATAAAGATATAAAATGCCGCTCCTCTCGGTGACGCTGTATCAAGCATTTGGCCTTCGGGAGATTTGATGCAGGTAGGAAGAAAGGACCTAGTAGGTGTAGCGTAGGGATCAAGAGAAGATCGATTGATCCTTCGCCCTCTAGGTCCCTTGGAGACCAGAGGTCATATATATCTAATTATAGGTAAACCCTCAAATATAACCACTCTACAGGGCCTAGAGATACTGTCGCCTGACGTCACTAGATAGAAGTCAGAAGTCTCGCTGTAACCGGAATTACTGTCCCGCAGCCGGCTTCGGCCATTCGGTTGGGGTCGAGATATCTCAAGATTACAATTGCCACTCACTGATCTACGAGAAGCTATACCGCACCCCACTTTATTAGAGGCGGAAAAGTAAGGTGACGAAGAGAAAAACCCGCGGCAAAAGGACCCCTTTATAGGGGGCCCCCTGCAGGGACCCGGGCGCGACGCTAACCTCCTAGAGAATAGAACAACCTATTATAGGGGTCGAACAGAAGGATGAACAGAATAACAAACAAATCGGCGCGAAATAGTATGAGTTGCTTAAAAAGAAAAACATACGTTACGGTCGCAATACGAATCTGAGGACTGGATTTTACATCAATATGAATTATGAAGTAATAAGGAGTGTGCATAATTGCATGTTCAAGCCCTTGCCTTCAACAAACCATCAGCCGCGAATTTGCCCAAAGCACCGAGCGTTCCCATCCCTAGGATCTCGCGTACGCTGATATCAAACCGAAAAACCTGCCTCCACCAAGTGCGCAGCTCGACTGCGACAAGCGAGTCCATTCCAAGATCTCTTAGTAGCGCATCCATCACTGTCACGTCGGCTTCGGGCTCCCGTAGGAGCATATCCGCTATCTTCTTACCAATTTCGATACTCAATATCTGTGCTGCTTCATCTGTCTTCAAAAGCGCCGGCTGCTCATTAGCTCTATCTAGTAGGTCTTTGAGTGGCTCATTTGAGACTATCTCCTCCTCTTCGCCGCTCGTATCCCTGATGAACGCGGCTATTCGCCTGTCCTTCTTTCTCCCTGTTGACGGTGTGAGATGTTTAAGACCGACCAAGAACCCATTCGGATGGCAGTAGCGACTATTTGACCTTCCATTAGGTTCCATCGATGGTTTAGGTCGGAACATAGCGTATACGAAGGAGTCTAGAAGTTCTTGTTCACTTAGGGCGTGAAGTCCGTCGGCTTTCATTCGTGCCAAAAGATTCTGATTCTGAGTTAGCACACCAACATCTTCCACTGCTCCAATATCAATTACGGATGCCACTAGGCCGAGACTATTTCTATATTGCGCAAAGGCGTCTAGGAAGGTGTTCGCGCTAGAGTAGTTTGCCTGGCCTGGCTGTCCAATGTGGCCAGAGATAGAACCGCACAGCACGAAAAAGTCGAGATCAATCGCGTTAGAGATGGTAGCGTGGTGGAGGTTCCATGTTCCCTTGATTTTAGGGGCTGCCGCCTGCGTCCACTGCTCGAATGTCATGTCCGAGAAATTCTGGTCTCGAAGTACCATAGAGAGTTGAACGATCCCTCTTACCGGCCTTGTGGCTTTCAGGAGAGCCGACGAGACGGCGGCTTCATCACAGACATCTCCCTTTGCGAATACCACGCTGCACCCCATGCTTTGTAGCTCAGTATAAAGGTCTGTGTCTGCAGGGTTGAGACCGGCATTGCGGGACAGAATGATAAGCTCCTTAGCGCCATTCTCTGCCATGAAAGCCGAAAGCGCGCGTCCGATGCCTCCGGTGCCACCAACTAAGAGAAACGACGCATTTTCTTCGAACTTTGGAAGTTCTAGCCTTGGCTTTACGTCGTAGGTTAGGTCCGCAGCCATCGAGATACTGAAACGCCCTATGTGTGTACCTTTCCGCATCGTCTGGAAGGCACTTTGAATTTCCGATGCCTCAAATACCTTGAGGGGATGAATAGGCTTGATATGACCTTGCTCGTAGTATTCAAAGATTGAATGGATTAGGCTGCAAAGTCGATCAGCTGCGGGACTCATCTTTTCAGCGATAGGGTTGCGGCCTTACCGTTTCATGACACTCGTCTTCTTTTGAAGATGATCCAACCCAACGCAACAGTAATTGCGATTAGCTAGAAACGGCCTCATGTCAAGCTTCCCGTTGTGCAGCAGATCTCGTTTTCCGAGCTCTACTAAAGTGCCAAACTCTGCGACGCACTCCCATGAGGCATGTAACAGTTCTCCCGAAAGAGAGTTGAGTACCACATCAACACCCTTATTATCTGTTTCGCGCATAACGCCTTGTAAAAACGAACTGCTCCGGGAGTCAAATATTCTGTTTTTGGGGATACCATAGTTATCTAGGAGGTACGCAGCCTTTTCGTCGGTGCTAACAGTCGTAAAGATCTCGGCGCCTAACATTTTCGCTACCTGAATAGCTGCTAGGCCAACGCCGCCACACGCACTGTGAATGAGGACGGACTAGTGTTACCGAATGTTAACGGGCGTTTCCCCCGATTTTGGAAAACGGGAGGTAAAACTCACCTGACCCTTCTCAAGTCGTCCAACGTTTACTAGGGAATGAATGGCCGTAGCGAACGAGACGAGCATAGTCGCGGCCTCATCGAAACTAATGGGGTCGGGTATGCGTATGCATAAATCCTGTGGAGAGACGAGTATTGAAGAAAATGATTGTGAATTCATACAGCAAATTCGATCGCCAACTTTCACAGTATTTACGCCATGGCCGACCCTTTTGACGATGCCAGCTGCCTCTAGACCTAGCTGTCGGGTTGGTAGTTCAATGAATCCCATCGCAACAAAAATATCCTATACACACATTAGCATTGGAATACGCGTTGAGGGGTTTGGAACCGACTTTGAAGTTTAGTCCAACAGCATGAACCTCTATCTCTACGTCTGTAGGCCCAAGTCCCTCACAGGGTACCTTCGCCCACCTTAGGGTATTTAGGCGTCCAGGGATGTCGACATCGAGTACAACGCGATCATTAAGGCTAGAAACCATCATCTGATCTTTGAGACTGAATGGATAATACCTACCAACGTGAACTGCCCCGTCTTTAATCGCATACTCCAATTCCGGCTTCATAGTCTCGGATCGCCACCGTTCTCGAAACTTCTCATAGACCCGAACGAGCAATTCTGGCTCTGATTCAAAGCTATCTATTTCACAGGTTGCAAAGTCTAGTTGCATCTCCGAGCGCAATGTACGTGCTAGTCCGATTACTTGGCTGTATCTTGGATCAAAGCAACTAATCTGAGAGTGTCGCGTTATCCAGATGAGACCATTATCTTGTAGCATCTGGAGAAATGCGTTCAACGAGTCATATTGCTCCTTTTTTATCTCTTCAAAGAATGGGCTTTCTTCATCAAGAAGTGATATGACGTCTTTCCCTGGCAGAAGGCGATCCGACAAAGTGCACTGGGTAATCGCGTAGCCTTCGCGTTCGAAATATTTCATCAATGTTGTCGGTGAAGCGCTTAAGTTAGAACGAAGGAATGTGACCTGCTTAGCGTATGGTTGCTCATTTTGGTGCGTATCGGTCTTGCCTATCAAGTGCTTAATGTCAGCAAGGCTGATTAGCACTTCAAAATTAGATGAGGCGCTTGTCCCCAGACTTTCAGAAGACGAATCCTCGCAAGCGGCGTATCCATTCTGACGCGAAGCGGCACGTTTAAGAGAACTTCTCCATTTCTCTGGACCATCTTCGATGAAAACCCATCCATACGGACTGGTAATATTCTCGAGGTTCTGCAGTACAGTCTGTGTATGACCGGGCGAGATCGACCCCTTTCGAATCATGATGAAATCGAACTGGCGACCCTCAAAGCCCTGTGCGTCCAAGTTCCTCTCTATATCTAGTGTAACATGTTCTACTTCATGTGTTTTGAAGTCTATACCACTCCTATCCGTTGTTTGTAGTAACGTTGAGGTAAATTTGGAGAAGGATATACGAATTTTGGAGCTAGTCAGGTGGTTTTCAATATCCTCTAATAGAGATCTGTTTCTCACGCCTAGCTCCAAGAGTCTGAGGTTGGGATAAAGATGGCTTAGGTGCTGGAGAACGATTAGAGGACATAGCCTTTTCTGTCCCTCAATTGAGCGCATTAAATCCTGTTCTGATAAGTAATCCAAGCTAGGCCTCCATTCTAAGCGAGCCGCGCCATGAGTATCTTGAATCTCACTCGACGTGCTCCCATCCGCGGGGGAGAGTCTAATCCCTGATACCTCGACGACGGTAGTTTGATCAGAAGAGAAGCAGTGTCCTTCTGCATGGAGCGACCCGTTACTAGTCTTCCTAGAGGACATATTGCCTACGATGACCGACTTGCACCGAAGAACACTTAGCCGCTCGACACTGACTGGGATCCAATTTTTTAGAAGCCTGATACGTCCGTTTACTGCAGCCACAATCGGCAACTGAAAGATAACATCGAGCACGGTGGGATGGATATGGTAATCTGCTTCATCCTCTACCCCTTTACGAGCGGAACCCCCCCTTGCTAAATGGTGCGATGCAGTAGATGCCTCAATTTCTGGCATTTGGAAGCTCGGTCCGAGATTGACACCAGTCCTTTGCAAGCCTCTATACAAGGCGTGGATATTAACTTTCTTGGGGAATAGACTGCTTGAATATTGGACTTGCGGCAAAGCTGATGCTAGTGGTGTCACTTGGCCCTTGCAGTGCCTTGTCCAGACGTGGTTATTGAACGACGTAATTGTGAAATCCCACCAGCCGCTCTCCTTTAAATTTGATTGATAGTGCTGACGCAGGGTTGTGACGACCTCTGTTGTCGACCCCTCAACCACGACCAATGCCATGTCGACGCTGATGTCGCGTACACTATAACCCTGCTCTTCGCCGCTGACCTGTCGGATTGCCTCGCCCGCAATTGAGAGATACCCGGTAAATGGGAAGACAATGTTGTCACCGACTTTGTGGTCTCGTATCCAGGGCACGTTTTGGACGTGGAGAAGATTGCGCCAGGCTGGTTCAAGATCTGTACTCTCGGGCACTCTGACACCTAAGAGATTATGATATTTATGCTTTCTAAACCGCCAGTCCCTGCTGACACGCGGCTCTGCCCAGTGACTCTCTTCGTGGTTCCATGGATATCGCGGCAGGTCTGGCAGACAGCGACGACGAGGTATCATTGGATCAAATTTGATTGGGACTCCAAGGCTAAATAGGGTTCCTATCGCAGTAAGGAAACTGGCGATAGGATTACAGTATTTCTCCATGGAAGCAATATACTGAGATGATGTCACAGAGCGAGCCTTGCAGATCTGTCTGATCGGACCTGCTAACGCAGAATGTGACCCAATTTCAAGAAAGATGATATCATGCCCGTCATTCTCTTTTAATATTGAGTTGATTGCTTCTTGAAACAGTACTGGTAGTTCTAAGTTGTCTTGCCAGTACTGTGCATTCAACTCCCGATCATCTTCTATAACATCACCTGTTACGCTTGAAAAGAACTGAACACGAGGTTTGCGCGGGCGGATCTTCCCTTCAATCATCGAGTGGTACTCTTTACCGACTTCCGCCATATGTGACGAGTGATATGCCTTATCAACAGGTAGCACTTTAATCAAGACGTCTTTAACTGTAGATTTAATGTCGGTGACAATGCTGTTAATTGCCGATGCATCGCCAGAGACTGTGACACTACTGGGAGAATTGTAGCATGCGATGGTCGCTCCTGGGCGGAGGTATGCACTAACTCTCTTAGGATCTAGGCCTATTGCTGCCATAGACCCTTTCTTCTTCTGAGATTCAGCAACAACCCCACGGTAGTGCGCAACCGCAATAGCCTCAGAAGCATCGAGGGCTCCGGCAGCATATGCTGCTGCGATTTCACCGCTAGAATGACCGACGACAGCGTAAGGGTTGACATCGAGGGATCTGAGGGTATCGATTAAGGCGATTTGCATTGCAGTACAGACGGGCTGCGATATGGATGCCAAATGCAAGCGGCTTTCGCCTGAGACTTTGGCTAGCTCCTCTTCAAGTGAGTATGAGACTGAGCCCCCGGTGATGTGCTTCAGGTGTTGATCTAGTGACCGGATCGTATTCCGGAAGACATCTTGAGATTTTAGTAGTTCGCTTCCCATTCCTGGCCATTGTGCACCTTGGCCGGTGAAGACCATCATGACTCGATAATTAGGAGATGATTTAACGCTATGCTGCTTGGAGTTTTCTACAACGCCGTCATGCGCGATGGCAAAGGTTCGCAGCGGGAGATGCGTCCTTCTATGAGCCAATGTAGAAGCTAAGTCTCCGACTTTGTCGTAGTTGACAGCGAGCCATTCCTCATACTGCTTACCCAGCGTGATTAGAGAGTTAGATGTAGTAGCAGAATATACGAGTAATTGGGGTGATGTGACTGGCGATATCGGTTCCTGGCTTAGGTAGCAGCCAGCGGACTCCAGGATTACCTAATGAGTAGCTAATTAATCACGTTTATCTGTAGGACATTACAAGATGCGTGGACTTACATGAGCGTTCGTACCCCCTACTCCGAAACAGTTGATGCTAACACGCTCGAGCCGGCCCTGCGGCCAGGAAATGGAATCTATTGGGACAAATAGGTTTCCCTCGCGGAAGGGAATTTCCGGATTTGGTGTCTTAAACTTTATATTCGGAGGAATCGTCCGATGCTCTAAGGCCAGCACCATCTTGATCAAGGACGCCAGGCCTGATGCTCCCTCGGAATGCCCTATGTTAGGCTTGACAGAGCCGATGTACACTCCAGCCTGCCCGAACACGCGAGCGATGGCCTTAGTCTCGATTGGGTCACCGGTAGGCGTACCGGTTCCGTGGCATTCGACCATTGCCGTTTCTCCAAAATCAGAAATGGCGGCAGACCGGTACGTTTGTCTAATTAGTGCCTCCTGTGCATCTGTGCTGGGTTGGAATATCCCTTGCGTTTTACCATCGTGATTGGTACCTGTTGCCCTAATGACTGCACGGATGGGATTACCGTCTCGCAGCGCATTTCGCAGCGGCTTGATATACACTGCGACGAGCGCCTCGCCCCTCCCATAGCCGTCAGCATCGGCCGAGAAGGTCTTACAGGAGCCATCTTTCGATAACACGCCCTGAGTCGATAGAAGACTGGTCAAGCTTGGAGTTATGATGAGATTCGAACCCCCAACAAGCGCTCCCTCGCAGTCGCCGCGCGCGAGAGCCAGGCACGCTTCATTGAGTCCCACCAAGGCTGCTGAACACCCAGTGCGAACGGTCATACTACCAGATTCAGCATAATATTATCCAAATGGTACTCATTAAGGAGGAGATGCTACCTTGGTCCTCGCCAACCCATCTCGTACGAGACCCGGTTGGAGATCATAAAGTCCGCCGTCTTGTATCCGCCTGATCGTTGCGGTTCCTTATTTGAGATCTCTAGCCAATCCTCGCCGAAATTCCCGATGTAGCACCCTATATTCTTCCCATGCCAGTCAGTCACGCCGGCATCTTCGATGCATTCTCTGGTGATCTCCAACACTATAGATGTGAGTATTAGTCATCAACTTTCTCTGGTATTTGAAGCACGTGCAGATGAAACCAGGAAGAGGTTCTTCGGTCAAGATGGCACAATCGTGGCTGATGGAGTAGTGCTGGATCTGCTTGTTGTCAACTCACTGAGGCGTTCCTGGGGATCTGTGGCCAAGAGATCAGCTCTCTGCATAGAGAAGAATGACGTATCCAGAGCCCCTAAGTCGACACTGTGATCCAGAAAGTAACCATACTTAGTCCCTACCGCACCCGGTTTGGCCGTAGATGAGTAGAAGGCGTCAACGTTGTATCTGTCGCTGGGTACCCTGCTGCGGGCATCACCTTTGTCTATGATGAAGTCCCAGAGCTGCTGGGGTGTCGTTAGGCCTCCTGGCAGACGACAAGACATGCCGCATATTGCGATTGGAATAGAGCCGCCAGCCCCGAGGGGGCTATTAATCGCGCTCTCGCCATCGCCGCCACTAGATCGAGAACCATTGGCTAGTTCAGACATTTCCGCTCCGCAGGCTGTATCCGAATTTGCAGAACTTCTCTTGGCGTTGGTGCCGGGTGAAGTCATTCTTGGCTAGGTATCACGGGGCAAACACGAGTGGACATGAAAGATGATCATCGGCGGTTTATCGGATGCAGTAAGAGGGAAGCCACATTGAGGGACGATACAGAATGGGGTGCTATTGGGTGTATGCCTGTAGAACGTATGGTATGAGGCTGGCAACTAGGAAATCGAGGGGGGTTAGACTTGGAGGGAGGAAAACCAGCTTAACCATAATACTAGTGAGCTCCGTGCCCTGACTAGAAAGTATCTGGCGGTGAGCAGGGCAGGTACCTAGAACATTTAGTGTACAAAACCAGACAAATCAAGGTGAACAAAACGTGGCACAAGTCTTTTTGGGCATACTGTGTAGGATTCCTGCCTGTAGCCCGCCGTCCACCGTCGCATTATGCTACTTGAGTCCTGATGGCACTTTAATCTGTAGGCGAGGAGACCATTGGTTGCATTGGGTCTTCCAAATTGTTTGTAGTATTGGGCAGCGGTGGCGTAAGTGATAACTCATAATCTAGGTCCTCAAATACGATATATGGGACAACCTCACCTATTTACTCTCTGCTAGCTCTTAGCAAAGGTGATTTCTCGTTCGCTGAGCATCCTAGAGTGTCTTGAACACCACCAATACAACCACACCTTTTTCCTCCCTCAATCTCCATTGGTGTCTTCATGTTTTTGGCTTGGATATGCATGTAGGACTCGAACCATCTGAAAAAGCTATGCTAATTATGCATCTGCAACAAAAACTTTGTGATCCCGTTGCCAGCCGGGTATGCTTGAGACTGCACCGGAATAAACTACATATTCGGAAGGTCGAGTTCGCGCTTGAATTACTCTGGATATGGGATATGCCTCGACTAACATAAAAACTCTCACGAAAATAGCTTTGAATAGTAGAAACAGGTCGAAGGCGGCTATGATTCAAGAAACTGCAAGGTACTGTATCTTTCAATTCATGTGCACGGGCAACAAAAACGTCTCATCTTATTATTATACCTTATCCTCGGGCGTTTTCGAAATCAGCACTGACTTCGACAATGCGATCGGCGCTTTTGTTGCATCTAATATCAACGCAGGCATCCCACGCTCTAGAAACAGCAAGGCTGGTACTCGTCATGCTGCCAATGTAGATGGACTTGTAGATCACCTGTATTTTTATTTCATTTTGTACTACCCTAGCGAGACAATATCCATGTATCAACTAAGTGCACACTAGAGAGTAGATCTGACATGTCGAAAAGGTTTTTAATGATTCTGTATACTTTAATGCTCTCTGCAAGAGTGCAATCTAGGTACTCTTCATCTTTCATTTACTGTGGCTATGAGTGAGCTACTTGTGTTCTGCAATGTCAGACCTCGACTTCTCACACCTATCTCCTCAGCAACTCGAATCGGCTCTCGCGACATCATCCATACCTCCTCCGCCTGGCGTCATTCCAAACTTTGACCACCCAGAGAATGAGAACACGGTAGCACTAGTAGCGCTGAGCCTCACGGTGACTCTAGCTACTGTATTTCTCATACTCAGAATCTATGTGGTTTTCGTTAAAATAAAGCAGCCACATCTGGGAGACTGTAAATATCTTTCTGTTGGCGTGTCAAAATGAAGATCATGCTTTGATGCTGACATCCTCTAGACCTCATGCCCTTAGGATATGTGAATATACCAACCGATATGCTTAGCAAAGCCGCAGCTAAGACCCTTGAATAAGCAGGTCTTCTACTTGATAGTGTGTTCCGGTTCACTGATGCGGCTCTCTACCGCTGGCTTTTTCATTCATCAATGGAATGTCCTAGGTAAAGATATCGAGCCATATCTGAAAGTTCGTCTCCGGGCCCTTAGACCTCTCCTCTGAATAGCCCCTAAACTGCTTGCCGACTGATCGAGCCTTAGGTCATCTTAATTGGAGATGAATTCTGGCTGCTGGGGATCTGTCTGGTAAAATCATCGATCTTAATTGAGTGGCATCGCGTCTTTGCCCCAACTCGAGCGCGGACGGTATTCACGATGAGCTGTTTAGCCTTGCTGACGGTCAACGTGCTCTCCTACGCTGGACTCTTCATAACACTCAACCTGAACTGCCGTCCCTTCGAGCGAATCTGGAACAAAGCGATTAAAGGCTCCTGCATCGACCTCAGGACGATCCACCTCGCCGCGGCGATTATCGACTTAATACTCGACGTTGCCATCCTGTTACTCCCACAGCGCATTATATGGAAACTGTGGCTATCTTACCCAAAGAAAATCGGTGTTTGTGCCGTTTTTACGATAGGAATACTGTGAATATGCCCCAAGTCTAAAGGTATAATTATTCCTGCTGAAATAAAGTTCTACAGCGCGACGGTAGCCTCACTCTTTCTCATTCTCGCCATCTCGGATTGGAAGATGTCATCAGACATGACATATCGCTACGCTAGTGTAGCCTTGTGGGCGATAGCCGAGATGACGGGTGGGATCCTTGTATTCTGCGCGCCGGTGGTGCCCAGGTTCTGCCAAGACCTGAACCTGAGCGCATGGCTCCCTGGCCTGTTGGTTTCGAGCTCGTTCTTTGCCAGCAAATTTAGTTGGCTAAGTAGCAACAAGTCACAGAGTCGCGAAGAGCGGGACTCGAGGTCCACGCCGCGCGATTACCGGGGGATCGACGACTCCGGGAGTATCAGCATGCACGTGTATGGATCCCCGCGGCCCACGGATCGCCAGTACGGGATCTTCGTCACTACCGACATCGTCGTGGATACCGAGCAGAGGCATCTCGCTGCACAGCCGAGGGATTCGGATGAACACTTCCAGCACCCGTGGGCTGCTGAGAGCTCAGGGGTGACCAATGTTAGAGCAGAAGTATGATATACAAAATCCTGACGAAGTACCAATATGAAAGCATACATGTGGACTAGTCATTTAGATAGTTTAACCATAGGTCTCGAAACGGTAGCACGTATTATGTCAGTACGAGTGTCTAGTCCCTGAGAGGACTGGACTCATTCAATGCTCCAGTTTTCGAGCGTCTCCTGTACAAACTGCTGTATTTGACACCTAAGTATTTTCGAGTCCTCGTGTGCTCCCCAATCCTCTTATCACATTCTTGCATACTATTTCCCACCTGTGCCGAAACTCTCGAAGTGCTAGTGAAGGTGTTTTACTCTCTAGAGTGCAGGGATACGTGTCGATTCACTTCAGTGTACGCATTCCCCATGTTCAACTCCTTTAGAAGATGTAGATCTGTTAGCCCGTTCGCTTACCCGCGTTAGAAAAAAGTGGCAGAGTCGCTGCGTAGATCAATCACGAATTGTACTTACGATGTAAGACTGATCAACGGCGAAGTTTCCACTTGAATCATATGGCAGCCTCATGAGGAACAGAACTCTTGCTTTTCTTGTACCTAGCGCAGCGCTAACATTTACACCTGTTTAATCCTATAGACCTGTAAGTATCAGGTATGGAAGGCCACAGGCATATTATTCGACAATTAAACGTTACCCCACCGAAAATAAATAAAAAATATAAGACACAGGATTTAAAAGCACGTGATCTTAAGCTTTAATAGCACGATTTATATTTAATAGTATAAAGCAATAAATTAATTAAACCTATATAAATATCGTACGAAAATAAACTATTAAACTAGCTAATTATAAGGTTTTCGTTTTAATATTATTAAATATAATGTATAGAACGCTTTATATCTCTTGTATATATAAAGTATAAAATATTTTGTTGCTTTTTAGCAAAGCTTTATTTTAAACTTTACTTTAAATTTATTTTATTTATGCTATATATATTTATTATATTTATTATTTTTAATAAATTATAAGCTTAAAATAGCTTATTTGCAAATTATTATATTTAATATTTTATTAATATTATAATATTATTTTTTTATGTTGTTTTATGTTAGCTTTATATTATTTTTATACTTTTTTGTTAGTTAAAAAGCTTTTTAACTAAAATTTAATTTAATATAATTAATATTTTAAAAATATTAAAAATTATTAAATTTTTAAATATTATATTAAATTTTTAATAAATAATTATATATTTATTATAATTTTAATTATTAATATAATATTAATTAAGCTAAAAAACTAACTATTTAAAAAAATAAACTATTTATTTTTTAGCTTATTTTTTTATTTATTTTATTGTTTTTTAAATTTTATATTAACTTTTATTATTTTAATAAAAATTTTTAAAATTAAAAAAAAATATTTTTATAAAAAAAAATAAATATTTTATAATATTAAATATTAATAATTTTATTTATATAATATTTATAAATATTAAAAAATATTTTTTTTAGTTTAAATTTTTATATTAACTAATATTTTATTATTTTTTAAATAAAAATAATTTTTTTTATTTTATTATAAAGCTAGTTTTTATTATATTAAATTTTTTTATAAATAATATTAAAAAAAATAATTATTTGTTTTTTTTTAAAACTTTTTTATAAAACTTTTTATTTAGTTTTTAATTAATATTATTTTTTTTATTATTTTTTAATAATATAAATTTTTTTTAAGCTTAAAGTTAATTTATTTAAAAATTTTTTTTTTTTTTATTTATATTTATTTTTATTTTTATAAAACTTATTTTTTAAAAATAAAAAACTAAAGTTTTATATTTAAATATTTTTATTAATTTTAATTTAATTAATTTAATAATTAAAAATTATATTAAATTAAAAATTTAATTTTATTAAAATTATAAATAAAAAAAATATAATAATAGTTTAAATAATAATTTTAATAAAATTATTTAAAAACTATATTAAGTTTATATAAAAAATAAAAAACTATTTAATAATTTAAAAATATAATTATTTATTTTTTAGTAAATTATTAATTATTATATTTATATTAAAATAAAATAAATTAGCTATAAATTTTATAAACTATTTAAATAAATAAAAAAAACATTAAAATAAAATATATATTATAATATAAAACTATTTTAAAATAAATATTAAAGCTTTAATTTTTAATAAAAGCTTTAAAATAATAATAATAATTTAAATAAAGCTTTAAAAACATAAGTTTAAAAATAATATTGTTTTTTAAAGTTTAATTTAAAAATAAAATAATATTTAATTAAACTTTTATAATAAAAATATTATAAAGTTTACTATTAAATTATAACTTATATATAATAATTTTATAAAATTTAATATATTTTATATAATTAATAAACTTATATTAATTAATAAGTTTTTTATTTTTTTTAGTTTATATTTTAATATATTTTTTATTATTTTTTATTAATAATATTAAATTATTTTTAAAAAAAATAATATAAATATTATTATTAAACTTATAGTTAGCTTTAATAAAACTATAATAATAATATAATAAAAATAATAAAATTAAAAACTATATAAAGTTTAAATTAATTTAATATTTATATAAGTTTGTTATTTTTATTATAACTGTTTTAAATATATTAAATTTATATATTATATTAAATATTTATATTTAAAAAAAACATATATTAAATAATAAAAATAATAAAAATAAAACTAATAAAAAAAATAACAAAAAAACAATAAAAACAAAATAAAAAAAATATTATATAAATATAAATTAATAAAAAGTATTTATAAGCTAAAATTATTTTATATTAATTTTATTAAAATATTAATTAAAAAAAACAAAATTATAAAATATAATAATTTAATTTAATAAATAATTATAATAAATAATTATATTTAAAAAATTTAAACTATATTTATAAAATTAGCTATAAATTTTTTTTAAATATTATAAGCTTTTTTTAATAAATATAAATATTTTAAATAATATTATTATTTAATTATTTTAAACTAAAAGTTAATTTTTATTAGTTATATATTATAACTATTAAATTTTATATTTATATAATAATAAAATTTTATAATATTTAATAAAAATATATTTTTAAAATAAAATAATATAAAATAATTTATTAAATAATAATATTATAAAAGTATAAATAGTTATAAAATAACATAGTTAAATAAAAAAATAACTTTATTAAAAGGTTTTTTTAAGTAGGTTTTTATTTTATTTATTAATAAAATAAAAATTAGTAAATAAAAATAGTAAGTTTTATACTTTTAGCTTTTTAAGCTAAAAAAATAAAACTAATTTTTTTTTTTTATATTATACTTTTATATATTAATATATTACTACTTTAAATTAAACATTTTAAATAGTGCAATAAGTATAAACTAAAACACTTTTGGTTTTTATTTTTTTTTTTTTTTTTTTGCTAGCAGTATTATATATTAAAGTTTTTTAATAAATGTACGCAATTATTAGTTAGCAAACTTTATTTAAATCTGTTTTAGTAGTTTATATTTAAAGTTATTTAAAATAGTTTTTAATAGCTATAGTAATAAAAAATATAGTATTTGTTTAATATTTAAATAGCTTGCGTTAAAAATTATACAAATTAGTTTTTTAATAGCTATTATAACAAAAAACATAAAAACTTAACAAAATATTGCTTAAATTAGTTTTTAATAGCTATAGCAAATTATTATTAGTAAATTAGCAAAATTTAGTTTATTAATGCTTAAATTAGTTTTTAATAGCTATAGCACTAAAAAAGCTAAATTAACCTAATAAATTAACAAACGTAAAATTAATAAGTATTTAACTAGCATTTTTTTGCTATAAGTAGTAAAATTTATTTATTTTTACTAATTATTGCATTAGCTAAGTTATTATTTTTACAATTGTTTTAAAATAGCTATATTTATTTTTTTTATAACTATATTTAATTATAAAGTATATTAATTAAAACTTTTGTTTTTTTAAACTTTAGTTATTATAAAATAGCTTTTTAAATTAACATTTATAGTATTATAGTTATTTATTTTTTTAAACTTTAGCTTGCTTTATATTTAAATAATAGTTAAGTTTTGTTTTTTAACTATATTAATTGTTGTTTTAGTTTGTTTGTTTACTAGTTATTAAGTTTTTTAATAGTATAAAAATATTTTTATTTTTATATATTATATATTTTATTTATTTTATATATGCTTTAAAAAATTTTAAAACATATATTTATTTTATAAAAAACATATAAATATATATAAAAATTAATAAATAAATAGCAAACAAAAACATACTATTTGTTTATTTTAATATTTAACTATAATTTATATATTTTATTTATTTAAGTTTATAAAATTATATGCTAGTAATTTTTATATTATGCTTTATACTTTTAGCTTAAATAGCTTATATTAATAAAAACTTTAATTTTTTTATTTATAAATTTAAAAAATTAGCTAATATTAAAAACTTAATACTTAAGTTATTATATATTAAAAAAATTAATATATTATAAATAACTTTATTAAATATAATTTTAATTTTAAGTTATAGCTAAAAAAAGCATTAATTTTAAAATAAAAAAAATATTTAATAAGCTTTTAAGTTATATAATATTATTTTTAATTATAAATAATATTAAAAAAAATATTATATATAATAAATATATAACTTTTTTAGTTAGAAAAAAAAAAAACTAAATATACTATAAAAATTTAAAAATAATATAGCTATATAAAAATATTTAGTATAAATATATAATAAAAAGTAACAAAAAAAATCAAATTATTAAAAGCAACTTTTAAAGCTTAATAAAATTAAATGTTATATATAAAAAAATAAACTAATTTAATAAAAAAAATAACAAAAGTAAAAAGTAATATTGCTAAAATAAACTTTTAGTTTAATAATGTTTTATTTAATTTTAAATATACTATTATATGTTTAAATAATTTTATATATAACAATTTGCTTAATAATAAATAAATTATTAATATATTTATTAAAATGCTTATATTAGTTTTAAAAGCTATAACTTTAATGTAATATATATTTAAAAGTTTATAAATATTTAAATTATTTTTTTATTAAATTTACTAATACTTAGCTTATATTATTATGCTATTAATAATATTTATAAAAAATATTAATATTAAAAACTTTTAGAAAAAATTTAATAAAATTTAAAAATTGCTTAATAAACTACTTATACTAGCTAATAAATTTAATATATAAAAGCATATTATAATTTTTTTAAAGTTAAAAGTATTAGTTTTAAATTTTTATTAAACAATAAACTTATTTAAAAATAACTTTTTTAAATATATTAAATTTAAGTTTTTTTTATTTAACTATTAATTTTTTAATATTTTTATGCTTACTAAAGTTTATTTTAATAATTAACTAACAATTAAATTGTTTTTATTTAAATATGCTATTAATTTAAATATAAATAAACTAATTTAGCATTTTATATTATATTAGTTTAATAATACTAGTAGTAAAACTTAAAACAAAAAAAAGCAAAAAAAAAAAAATAATAAACTTATAGCTAGTATAATAAAACTAGAAAAAAACTTAAATAGTTTAAATTTTTTAAATAATTATTATAGTAATAATTTTTAAAAACTTAGTTATATATTTATACTAAAGCAAAATTTATTACTATAATAGTAAAGCTTTATGTTTAAAGTATTAAATTAACATATATTTATATTTAAATTGTTTAGTAAACTAAAATAAACAAACATAGGTTAGTTTAATTTAAAAAAAAATAATCTAAATAATATAAAAATAATAGCTAAAAAAAACAAAATTATATTTATTAATATATATAGTTTTGTTAAAAAAATAAATACTTTTTTAAAAAATAAAAATATATTTAATACTAACGTTTGTTAAATTTTAAAGCTATTTTAAACTTTGCTTAAAAAACTAGCACTAATATAATAAAACAATAAATTAATATTACAAAAATATATAAAATTAAAAACAAAAAAATTATTTATATTATTAAATAATTTAATAAACAAATTTTTTATACAAATAGCAGTAGCTATTAAAAAGTTTAACTTATTTTTATTAACTTTAAAAAATATAGCAAAAAATAAAATAGCTATAATAATTTTTATTTAAAAAAAACTTTAATATATTTAAGCTATAAAAATATTAAATTATAATAACTGCAATTAGTATAATATAATAATAATAATATAGTTAAATATAAACTTAAAAATTAAATTATTTTTGCTTGCTTTTATTAAAAAAAAAAAAAAAAACAAAAGTAATAGCTTTGCAAACTATATAACTAAAGTTGTTAAAGTAAAGTTAGTTTTGTTAATAGCAGCCTGCAAAAAATTTTTTTAAGCAAACAAAAATTTATGTTATAAATATAACAAATATAAATAATTTATTTTTTTTAAATATAAAAAAATATATAATAAATATAATAACTAATAAAGTTAACACAATTAATATAATAATAATAACTAATAAAATTAATACAATTAATATAAAAATAACTGTTGTAATTAAAAAAAATTTAAAAAAAAAAAATCTAGAAATAAAAAAAAATTAAAAAAACTAGTATAAAAACGCAAAAAAAAAAAAAAAAAAAAACAAATTAAAAAAAAAAGCAAAATAAATATAAATAAAAACAACAAATATATATTGCTAGTAATAATATATTAAAAAAAAATTAACAATTTGTTTTTAACTTAAAAAATAATAATTTATTTTTAAACAATTTTAATAATGTTTATATTATAATTAACTATAGTATAATATATAAATATTATAATAAAACATTTAATTTATTGCAATAATATAATAAATATATTTATTTTTATAAAAACTAGCTATTTAAAAAAATTATAGTATTATTTTTTAAACGTAAATTTAATTAATAATATAAATTATATAAAAAATTTTTTACTTTATATAATAAATTATTTAATTATTTTAACGCATGCTTAAATAAAAATAAAAATTTTAAGCTTTAATAGTACTTAGTAAATATAGCGTTTATAGTATAAAAAAATAAAACATTTAAAAATATATTAAAAAATAACTATATTATACTTACTATAAAAAAAACATTGCTAAAATTATATAAAATAAGTAAAATTGCTAATAAATTTTTTAACAATTTTTTATACTTTAAAACTATAGTATAAAATAAAATAAATAAGCAAAACTAAATAGTTTGCTTAAATATAAGCGCAAAAAAAAGCTTAATAATAAAAATTTTTTTTAAAAATATAGTTTATACTATTAAAAAAAAGCGAAAAAAAGTAAAAAAAATTAGCAAAAAATATATAAAATATAATTATTAAGCTAAGTTTACTTTTTATTTTTTTAAACATAATATAAAAAAATATTTAAAGTTAATAAAAATTATAAAAAAAGCTTAAGTTTTTAAAAAAAACATTAAATTAATACTATTACTAAGTAATAATTTTTTAAACTTTTATAAAATAATTATTAATTATAAAAATTATAAAATTATAATAGCAAATATATTAGATTTTAAAATACTGTTTTAAGTTTACTTTAAAGTTTATTTATATATATAAAAAATTATATTATAATAAAACGTATATTTAAAACTAAAAGTTATAGTTTATGTTTTAGCTATATATAAACTATTATTGTTTAATAAAAATTTTATATTTAAACTATTGCATAAAAACAAAGTAGCTTATATAGTTTAATTAACTATTTTATATTTTATAGTACTAAATAACTTATTTTTTAATATAATAATAATTATAAAAGGCATTAAAATAAGTATAATTTAGAAAATAAATAATATAAATTTTATACTAGCTATATAAAAAAAATATATAAAAGTAGTAATAGTAGCAGTAAAGCTTATAGCACTTGTAAAGTTAAAAATAAAAGCTGCTATAATAGTACTAGCGCTAAAAAACTTTAAAAAAGTTAGCTTATATTTATTAAACAATTTTAATATTTTAAAATTATTTTATATAAAAAATAAGTTTTTTAATACTTTTATACTAAAAGCTATTGCTATAAAGTTATATATTTTAATTTTATTTGTTAATAAAAAAAGCAATATATATTTAAAAAAAATTGCAACTATAATTAATTTATTAAAAGCATATAAAAAACTTTAAAACATGCTATTAATAAATGCAGTATATAATATAATTAAAACATTAAGCTATATGCTTATAACAAAAAACATAATAAAGCTAACAAAAAAAAAGCAACTAAAATTAAAAATTTAAAAAATAGCTATTATTTTAAGCATTAAAAAGTTTTTAAAACAAAAAAAAATAATAGCGCTAAAAAGCTAATTAATTTATACTAAAAAAAACTTATTTATATAAAAAATATTTAACCTGCTAAAAAAAATACTTAAAATTTAAACTAATTAAAATATAATTAATATATTAAAAAATAAACAAATAAAAATACTTTTAATAAATAATTAGCAAAAAACAAAGCTAAATAGTTATATTTATTTACTTAGTATTAAAAATTGCTAAATAATAAACCTAGTTTTTAATAAGCTATATAAATAAAAAAAAATAAAATAAATAAATAAACTTTTTTTATTTATATATTTAGCATTTATAATATAGCTATAAAAAAAAAAAAAACTATATTTTAAACTTATTATTAACTTGCAAGTTTTAAATAAAATAACAATACTAAATAATTATTTGTTACTATTATAATTTAAAGTAATTTTATTAATAAAAAGCAAAAAATATATTTTAGTTATAAATGTTATTTTATTTTTTTATTAGTTTAAAGTATATTTAAATTACTAAAATTAATTTATTATAATAACTTTTTAAAAAATAAAAAAATTAACAGTAATACTAATAAAGTTTTGCAATTTATTTATATATGTTTAACGGTTTATAAATAAACTATTAAAAAAGTTTAAAAGCTTTTATAAAGCTTTTATTAATAATATTATAATATTTTTTAATACTTAAAAAAAGCATTTAAAGCAATTAAAAATAATATTTTAGCTTTTTTAAAAAAAAAAAATATTGTTTTTATTTAAAAAGTTATTTTTAAAATATTTTTTAGTAAACTTATTAAAATTTTATATAAATATTTTTAAAATATTTATAACTGCAAAAAAACTTGCTGCTTTTAAAAACCTAAAATTTTTTAATTAACTAAAAGTACTAAAATAATATTTTAAAAGCAGTAAATTTTTGCAAATATTACTTTTATATTATGCTTAATATATAAAACTTTTGTAATGTAAAAAAATAGCACTATTAAATAAAAAAAAAAAATAAAACAAATAGTAATAAAAAATCTTAAAAAATAATAAATATATATATAATTAACAGTATTTAAACTTATAGCTAAAAAATTAGCTTTATTTAAAATAGTTTAAAACTTTATATATAACAATATAATAATATATTATTATAATTTAAGCAAAATATTATTTATATAAATAAATAAATTATTAAAAAAAAGCTTTAGTATTATAATGTTTTACTTATAAAATAGTTATATTTAAACATTAAATAATTATATTTTAAATATGCAAATACTATTAGTAATATTTTTTAGCCGATATATAGTTTGTAGCAAGTTAAAATATAAACTATTAAAACTAAAAATAGCCTATATAATATAAACCTATAAAAAACTATAAACTATAATTAAAACGTTAAAAAAGCTAATAATAATTTTAATAAATTATTTATTAATAAAAAAAATTATAAATTAAATAAGTTTTAATATATTATTTATTAATAAAGCTAACAAAAAACTAGTAAATATTTTTATTTATTTTTTATAATATAAATTATAGGTATATTATATATTAAAACGTTTAAATTTTGTTTTAAACGCTTTAAATAAACTACTATTAACATTTAATAAAGTTAATAAAAACAGCAAAATAAAAAAATCAAACAAAAAACCGATTTTAAATTAAATATAGTTTAGTTTAAAAGCTATAATAAACAAATTGTTAAAAAAAAAATTATTGCTAACTATTAAAAAAACATAAAGTATTGCAAAATTTTAAAAAAAATTTAAAAAAACAACAAAAATATTATAAACTTTATATATTTTAAATATTTTTTTACGATTGTAAAAAACCTATTATATAATGTTAACTAATAAAAAAAATATAAGTTATATATACTAAAAACATAAATTAGCAAATTTTTAGCTATTGTTTATAATAATAAGCACTATTTTAGTAAACAAAAAATAATAAAAAAGTTAAAGCTATATATTATTAAATTTAAAACTTAAAAAGTATTAAAATATATTAAGTATTATAATAAGTATTAAACTTATAAAACTAAGCGCAAAAAACTATATAATAACTATAAGCTAATTTAGCTTAGCAATATAAAACCTATAAAAACTATTGCAATAAACTTTATACTTATACTTTTGCAAGTTTTTTTTATTAATATATTTTAGTAAATAAAAAAATATAAATATTATAATATTATAATAATAAAAACATATATAATATTAAAAAAATTTTTATTAATACTAAAAAATAAAAAATATACTGCTAAAAAATAAAGCATAGCTTTTATTAAGCAAATTTTTTTATATAACTAAAAAATATTTATAAAAATTATATTAAATAAAAATAAAAAGTTTATATTTAATTTTTAGAAAAATTTTTAAAAGTTATTTAAAGCTTGTTTATTTATAATAATTATATATTATTTACAAAAAAATAAACTATTAAAGCATAAAAACTAAACTATTAAAATAGCTATTTAACATTTTTTATTTTAATACTTTAAATAACTATAGTTAAATATTATTTTAATACTATAGTAAAATTTAAACAGTATATATTTTAAAGCAATTAAATTATTTATATATAAATAGCTATTTAAATTTTATTTATTTAAGCTTAATAATATATTAACTAAAATAAATTTAATAAATATATTAAATAAATTATATTTTTTAAAAAAGCATTTATAAAAAAATGCTAAACTTGCTATAAATTTTATAACGTATTTATACTAAACAATACTATAATGTTTAGTATAAAATAATTAAGTTTTAAAAAAAAAATAAAGTTTATTTTAAACTATACAAAAAATATAATTTACTTAGCAAGCTGTTAAAAAAGCTATTATAATAAAAAGCTAAACTATAAAAAATTAAAAAGCAAATAAAAAAACTTGCTTACAAATTAAACTTTTTAAAAACTTTTAGTATTTACTTTATTATTTTAATAGTTTATTTTTTTTCTAAAAAACAAAAAAAAAACTTTTTTACCGAGCAATACTTTTACTTAAGCCTATAAAAAATAATCGGTTAAATATAAAAAAAACAAACAATTTATTTAAAATTAAAACTATTATAAAGCACTATATTAATAAAACAAAAAATAGCTTTAATTATTTAATAAAATAAAAAAAATATAAACATAAAAATAATTAGTAGCAGTTAAAATAACAACTGTAAAGTGCTAAAAAGTTATTAAAAAAATACTAGGTTAAATAAAAAAAAAAACCTACAGAAAAAAAAAAAAAAAAATCTAGCAATAATAAAGTTTTAGTAAAAAAAAAAAAAAGTCGCTTTTAAAAAACAGGTTAATTTAAAAATATTAGTATTTAAAATATTAAAAATAATACTATTTTTTTATACAAGCAGCACTTAATATAGTTAAGTAAAAAAATAACCTTATTAAAAGGTTTTTTTAAGTAAGTTTTTATTTTATTTATTAATAAAATAAAAATTAGTAAATAAAAATAATAAGTTTTATATTTTTAGCTTTTTAGGCTAAAAAAATAAAACTGATCTTTTTTTTTTATATTATATTTTTATATACTAATATATTACTATTTTAAACTAAACGTTCTATAAAATATAATTTTTATTTTAAAAACTTAAAATAAGCTTAAATTAATAAATAAAATAAAAAAAAACTAGTTATATAAAAAACTTTATTATAGTTTAATTTTTATTAAAATATTAAATATATAATGTTTGCTTTTTTTTTGCACCTAGTTATTTTTATATAATAAAATTAGTTATAAATATATAGTTTTTGCTATATAGTTATTTATATAAATAATATAAATATAATATAGATTTTTAACAACTCTACTAAAACTATTTTATATGGCCGTTTATATAACAAGCATAGCTTTAAACTTCTAGCTAGCATATACGCTAAGCTAAACTTTTTTTTATTATTTGCTAGCGTTTAATTGCTAAACTTTAGCCGAAAAAGTAGTAAAAAAATAGCCGTTTTAAGCTTGCTAACTAAATTTTATTTAATATGCTATATATACTTAAATTTAAATAAAAATGCCTATTGTTAACTATAAGAATAAAAAGTAAACAAAAGCTTTACTTATAAAACAATTATTTTTTTTATTTTTTATTATTGTTATTATAATTATTACTTTTATTATTATTATACTTTTTATAACAACTAGTGCAAAAGTTTTTTTTAATAGCTTTTTTAAGTATTATTATAGCTTTAAAAAAACCTATTACTATTATTACTATTAATAACTATAGTAAAGCTTAAAAATATAGCTTTAGCTATAGCTATTTTTAAACTACTAAAAGTAGTTAAAAAATTAAGCTTATAAAATTTAAATAACTTTAATTATAATTATAAAATTTATTTTATTTTAATATATAACTTTATATATTTAAATAATTATTAATATTTAATAATTTTTAAAGCTATAAAAAAGTATAAAATATAGTTAAAATAAATAAATAAAACTAGCATTAATATTATAAAAATTAAAAAAGAAGTTTTTATTAAAGCATTTTAAAAAATCGACTAGTATATAAATTTAAAACATAGTTAAGTATAATTAATTTGTTATATAGCAGCAAACTAAATAGCTTTAGCAGGCTAAATAGCTTAATAAGTTTTAATAATTTGCTTACGGCTTAAAATAAAAGCGCAACAAAAGCGTTTTTGCAGCTATTATTTAAGGCTTAATTAAAAAGTATTGTTGCTATACAAACAAAAGAATATAGGTTTAGTATTAAAAAAAAAAGCTATTTTTAGCATTTTGGCTTTTGTTGTAAAAGTTAAAGATTTGCGGACTTTATATAAAAAAAAAGGCGTTAAAAGTGTTATTAAAAATTATAGCTTAATAGAAAGCTAGGTTAGTTAGTTAGCAATAAACATTTAATTATACCGTAGTATATAAAACATAAATTACAAAATAATTATAAATAGGTTAAAACCTATATAAAAAACTTTATTATTATATATAATATTTTTTTTTTTTATAAATATAACTTTATTAAAAATTTTTTAATTTAATAATATATTTATTTATTTTATTTGTTTAATTTATTATAATAAAACATATAAATTTTATAAATATAAATTTATTATATTTATTAGTTTTAATATTATAAGCTTTATAAATATTTATTTTATATATAATATATATATATTTTTTTAATTAAAATATAATTTTGCTTTTATTTTTAATAAAATAAGTTTATAAATAAAATAAAACAAAAATTAACTATAATTTATAATTTTTTGTTAATATTTTTATAGCTTAATTAAAAAAATTTTTTTTTTTATTTAAAAAAAAAGCTTAATATTAAAGCTATTAATTTATTTATTATTTATATAGTTAAAATTTTTTTTTTAATTTATTTGTTTATTTATTAGCAAATTTAATTACTAGCTAATTTATTAATTAATTTGCTAATTAATTTATTAATTAATTTATTTTATTAATTAATTTGTTTTATTAACTAATTTATATATTAATAAACTAATTTATTTATTATTTTATTAATAAATTTGTTTGCTAATTTATTTGCTATTTTGCTATTAGCTATATAGCTAAATATATAGTTATTTATATTATTAAAAAAATTTTTTTAATTATTTATTAACCTATTAATAAATTTATTAGCTAACTAACTTAAAACTAAAAAAATTAAATTAAAAAAAGTTTAAAAAACTTAAAAAATTTAAAAAAACTTAAAAAAACTAAAATAAAATAGCTAAAATAGCTAAGCTATATAGCTAAAGCTTAAAAAACTAAATTAAAAAAAAACCTAAAAAACTTAAAAAAACTTAAAAAAACTAAACTAAAGTAGCTAAAATAATTAAGCTATATAGCTAAAGCTAAAAAAACTAAATTAAAAAAGGTTTAAAGGACTTAGGTCTTAGAAAACTTAAAAGGACCTAAAAAAACTAGGGTGGAGTGGCTAAAGTGGCTGGGCTGTATGGCTAAGTTTGCTAGGGCTGCCAGGACTTTTTTTTTCTCACACCCTGGCAAACCTACCAACCTGGCAGACCTACCACCCTGGCAGTCCTAGTGGCCCTGGCAGGTCCTTAGGTCCTTTAAACCCTTCTAATTTAGTTCTTCTAGCTTTGGCCACTAGGTTAATTAGCTAGAAAGTTTGCTGGCAGGTTAGCAAATAACCAAAGGAGGGTTCCTAGCAGTACAAGTAGCCATACGGTTAGCAAGCAGGTTAACAGGCAGGTCGGCAAGTAACCAAAGGGAAAAAAAAGAATAAAAACCTTAAAAACAAAGGCTTCTTTGCCCTTAAGCGCAAAGGCCTCTAGTTTATATATTTTATTTTAATTTAGCCGTTTTTAGCTTTTTTAACTAGTTTTTTTATAGTTAGTTTATAATATTATTTTTTTTTTTTAAGTTTATTATTTTTAATAAATAATATTTTTTATTATTTTTAATTTTTAATAAATAATATATTTTTTTTTATTTTTTATTTTTTATTGTTGTTTTTTTATTTTATAATATATTTAATTATATATTATATATTTATTTATAATAATATTATAATATTATAGCTTATATTAGTTTAATTGTTTATTTAAGTTTTAATATATTTTTTTTTTATTTTTATTATTAAATTTAAAGTTTGTTTTATTATATTTTAGCTAGTTTTAAAAAATGTTAATTTTATATAAAAATATATTGTTTTTATAATATTTTTAGTTTAATTTTTTAAAAATATAATTATTTAATAACTAAAAAAAATAAATTAAATAAAACTAAAAAAAAAGCTTATAAATAGTTTTATATTTTTATTAATTATTTGTTTTATTTAAATAAATAAAAAAAATTTTAAAAAAATATAACATTAAAATAATTTATTATAATATTAAAAGTATTAAAATAATAAAAAAGCTTATTTATTTAAAAAAAAAGCAAAATTGTTTAATAAATAAATAAAACTATTTGTTTTTTATTGTTAATTTTTAGTTTAATTAGTTTATATTAAATTTTTTTTTTTATTTAAATAAATAATTTTATTTTTTTAACTTTAGTTAGTTTAAATATTATTAATAAAAATGTTTTATTTTTTATATAATGTTTTATAAATGTTTTTTAAGTTTTTATATATTTTTTAAATATTTATATTTTTTTTATTTTATTAAATATTTTATTAAAGTTTTATTTTAATATATATTTAATATTTTTTTAATTTTATATTTATTAATATTTAGTTTTATTTTTAGCTTTATTTTTAATATAATATTATTTAATGTTTTTTTAAATAATAATATATAAAAAACTAAATATATTTTTATTTTTTTTAATAATAAAAATTTATAATTAATTATTAAAATTATTTTGTTAATTTTAAATAGTTTAATTTATTTATAATTAAATTTTTTGTTTAGTTTTTTTATTTTAATATTTTATTATAAAAAATAAATTTTATTTTTTTTTTAAAATTAACTTTAATAATTTTTAATTATTTTAATAATTTTTTATTTTATATTATAAAAATTATAGTTTTTATTATAGTTTTTTTTATAGCTTTATAATATTTTTTGTTTATATAATTATTTTAAATATTATAATTTTATTATATAATATTTTTTTATTTAAGTTAAATTTATAATTTATTTTAAATAATAATATATTTATTGCTTTATTATTTAATATATTATAAGCATATTTTATTATTAATAATAATTTTATTTAATTGTTTTATTTTTTATTTATATAATATTATAAATATTATTTTAATGTTTAATTTAATTTTTTTATTTAATTGTTTATTTTTAAATAATATATTATTAATATATTATATTTTATTTTTAAAGCTTTTATAAATAACTAATAATATTTAAATATTATAATATATTTTTAATTAATAATAATTTTTTTTAAATATTTATATTTACTAAAAATATATTAATTAATTATATAAGCTAGTTTTTTTACTAATATAGCTTTTTTATATAATATAAATAGCTTATATTTAATTAATTTGTTTATAATAATTAAAATAAAGTTATATATTATTTTTATTATTAGTTTTTTAAATATTAATAGCTTAATAATAAAGTTAAAAACAATTGTTTTTTATATTTTATTTAATATTTTTACTAGCTAAAATAATTTATATAATTTATACTTTACTATTTTAGCTTTTTTATATTTATTATATTTTTATAATATTTTTTTTATAATTTTTTATTATTTTAAAAAAATTATATGTTTTTTTTAATTATATAAATATTTTAAATTATTTTTAATATTTTAATAATATATTTTTATATATTTTTTTAATTAATTTTTTTTATAACTTTAATAATATATATTTTTTTTTATTATATATTTTTTATTTTATTAAAACAATTTTAATTATTTATTATATTTAGTAATTAATATTAACGTTTATTATAATAAATATATACGTTTTATTATTTTTTTTTTTTTAAATAGTTATTTTTTTTATTAAAAATATTTGTTTTTATATATTTTTTTTTTAATATAATAAATTTTAAAATAAAACTATAATAAAAATTTTATTTATTTAATTTATTATTTATTAAAAACTTTTATAGTTATAAATATAATAAAATTTTTATAGTTTAAAAATATTTTAACTAGTTTTTTTATTTTAATTAATAATATTTTTATTATTTAAATATTTTTATTATTATTATTAATTTTTTATTATAAATTTAATAGTTTATTTTAAGTTTTAAAAACTTTTTAAAAAAAAAAGCTATTAAATATAGTTTTTTATTTTTATTTTTTTAATTTAATTATTTATTTATTGCTTTATTATTAATATTAACTTTAATTTTATAATTTTTATTTAAGTTTAATAATTATAATATTAAGTTTTTTAATATTAATTATTTAATTTTATTAAATAAAGCTTATTTTTTATATTTTTATTAAAACTTTTTTATATTTTTTATTAAGTTTATAAATGTTATTATATATTTATTAAATTTTATAATTAATAGTTTTATATAATTAATAAATTTAATAAATAATTAAATATTTTTTATATTTTTTAATATTAGTTAATTTTTAATTATTTTTATTTTAAATTTTTAAATATATATTTATTTAATATAATAATAAATTTTTAAAAAATTTATTTTTTATTTATAAAATTTGCTTTTTTTAAATAAACTTTTAATTTTATATTTTTAAATGTTTTAAAAATTTTTTTATATATATTTTTTTATATTTTTTAATTATTTTTAAATAAATTAAAATATTATTTAAATATATTATTATAAACTAATTAATAAATTTTTTATAATATATTTATAATTATAGTTTAAAAGTTTATAAATATATTAATAAGCTTAAAAAATATTATTAAATATTTATATAGTTTATATAACTTATTTTTAAAATTATTAATTTTAAATAAAAATTTTTTTATTTTTTTATATAATTAAGTTAAAATATTAATAATTTATATATAGTTTTTATTTAAGTTTTTTATTTTTTTTAGCTTTTTAAATATTTATAATAATAGTAATTTTATTAATAAAATTAATTTATATATAAATTTTTTATATATATTTTTATTTAAATAATTTTTTAATTTTTAAATTTGTTTTTTATTTATTTAATATAATAAAAAATATTATAATATTTTTTTATTTATTAAAAAAATATAATATTTATATTAATTATATTATAATAGTTTTATATTATTGTTTTTATTATTAAATAAATTATTAAACTTTTAGTATTTTTTAAAAAATTTTTTATAATATTTTAGCTTTAATATTTTTATAATTATTTTTATATAAAATATTTTTTTAAGCTTATATATTAGTTTATTATATATTTTAATAATAGTTAAGTTTTTTTTTAGCTTTTTTTATTAAAGTTTTTTTATTTTTTAATTTATTATAAAGTTGTTTTTTTATAATTAAAATATTTTTAAAATAATATTATATTGTTTTATATTAATAATATTTAATATAAGCTTTTTATTATAATTTTTAATATAAAAAATTGTTTTTTTTATTTTTTTTTTATTTTATTATTTTAATAGTTTATAAAGCTTTTATTAATTATTATTAAATTATAAATTTTTTTTTTTATTTATTATAATATATTTATTAAATTAATTGTTTATAATAAAATAAAGTTTTTTTATGTTTTAATATTTATTATACTTTAAATATTTATATTTTAATATTATATTTTTAGTATAATATAAACTATAGTTTTAGTTTTTATATTATTTAATAATTTTATTACGTTTAAAATTAATTATTTAGTTTTTATAACTGTTTATTATTATTTTTTAATTTTTAAATAGTTTATTATTTATTTTACTTTTTTATATATTTAATTAAGTTAGCTTTAATTAGCTTTTAATTAATTATTTATATAATTATAAATATTATTATTTTTTTATTAATTATATTTAATTTATTTTATAGTATTTTTTGCTTTTTAAACGTTAATTTTTTTTGCTTTATTTGCTATTTTTATTATTGCTTTTATTTTAATATTTTTGCTTTTTTTTTTATATATACTATATATAAGTTTATAATATACTTATTAGTGTTTTTTTTTTAATAGTATATTTTTTAAAATATTTTAAATTTTACTTAAATATTATAAATTTTTATAAAGTTTTTATAAATAATTATTAATTATTTTTTATATATATAAAAATTATTTATTAATTATTTATTATTTTATTATAAAAACTATATATTTTTTATTTTTACTTTTATATATATTATATATTAATATATTATATATAATACTTAAGCTAATTTTATATATAATTTATTATTAATATATATTATTATATAGTTTTTATATATTATAATATTATTATAATAATAACTTTTATATATAAATTTTATTATTATTTTAAGTTTATTTTATATATTAGTTTTTTTTTTATTAATAAGTTATTTTTTTTTATACTTTTATATTTTTTAAATTTGTTTTTTAATAATATAATTTAATATAATAAATAAAGTTTTTTATTAGCTTTATAAATTTGTTTTTTTTTATATTTATAGCTTTTTATAGTTTTTATAAGCTATATATTTTTTTTAAATAAATTTTTATATTAATTGTTTTAATTATTTTTTATATATTTAATAATTATATTATTTATAATAATATAATTTATTTTGTTTAAAATATTTTTTATTTTTTAGCTAATTTTTATATATTTTTTATAAATTTTTTAGATTAATTTATTTATTAGCTTTTTTTATTTTAATAATTATAATATTAAATTATATTTTTCAGTTTTTTTATTTAGTTGCTTTAAATATTTTATTATTTTTTATTATTATTGTTTATTATTTATATTTTTTTAGTTTTTTATAATATAATATTATATACTTTATTTAATTATAATTATAATATTTAATTTTATTAAAATTTTATTATTTTTTATTTATAATATTAAGTTTTACTAGTTTTATATATATTTTTAATATAGTTAATTATATTACTTTTTTTTTATTTATATTTAAAGTAATAATTTATTGTTTTTTTTATTTTTATAAACATTATTTATATTGTTTATTGTTAATTTTAATTATAAATATTATATATTTATTAAAATTATTAAGTTTTTTTATATAATAAATTTTTTTTTTTAATTTTTTTTTTAAGTTTATAATAAAATATAATTATTATAATGTTTTTATTATTTTATAAAGTTTTAAATAATATTTATTTAAATAATACTATATATTTTACTAATAACTTTTTTTGCTTTATTATTAGCAGTTTTTTTTTAGTTTATTGTTTTTTTTTTTAAATTTTTAAATATATTTTTAAATTATTTTTTAAACTTTTTAAAGTTGTTAAAAATTAGTTTGTTTTAATTTTTTAAGTATTTTTACATTTTAAGCTTTTATTATTTTAAAGCATTTTTTTTAAAAAAATTTTTTATAATTATAATTTTTTATTGTTTTTTTATAATTATATAGTTATTTAAATAAGCTTATATTTATATAAAGTATATTTATATTTATTTTAAATTTTTATTAAATTATATTAATTTATTTAGTTTATAATATAATAATAATATATTTATAATTTGTTTTATTAATTATTAATTTTTATTTTATAATTTAATTAGTTTTTAATATATTTAGTTTAATTATTAAATAATTATATTTAATATAAATATTAAAATTATAAATATAGTTTTTATTATTTAATAAATTAATTATAATATTAAATAAAACTTATTAAAATATTATAATTATTAAATTTTATATTTATATAATAATAAAATTTAAGCTTTAGTTTATTTATAGTTATTTAGTAATTTATGTTTTATATATTATAGTATAATTAAATGTTTATTGCTAACTAATTAACCTATTAAGCTTTTTATTAAACTACAATTTTTAATAACGCTTTTAACGTTTTTTTTTTTATATAAAGTTTGCAAATTTTTAACTTTAAACTAAAACGCTAAAAATAGCTTTTTTTTTTTGCATAATAATAACGCTTTTTAATTAAGCTTTAAATAGCAGCTATAAAAATATTTTTGTTGTGCTTTTATTTTAAGCTACAATTAGCTATTAAGCTATTTAGTTTATTGTTATATAATAAGTTAACTATGTTTAACTATGTTTTAAATTTATATATTAGTTAATTTTTTAAAATGCTTTAATAAAAACTTTTTTTTTAACTTTTATAAGCTTAACTTTTTTTATTACATTTTAGTTTATTTTAGCTTTTTAGTTTATTTTAAGTTTTATTATAGCTTTATTAAATTTTGTGTATTTAAAATTATTTAAATATACTAATATATATATAATAAAAAAATCGAGCTTTTTATTGCAGTTAAATTTGTTTATATTTTAGGTATTAAAACTTTTAATTATTTTTAGCAATCTAAAAATAGCTTTAGCTAAAGCTTTGCTTTAAAGGCTTATTATAGTTATTAGTAATAATAATAATAATAATAGTAAGTTTTTTTTTTAAAGCTAAAATAATACTTAAAAAAGCTATTAAAAAAAACTTTTTTACTAGTTATTATAAAGCATATAATAATAATAAAAATATTATAATAATAGTAATAAAAAAGTAAAAAAAATAATTGCTTTATAAATAAAGCTTTTTGTTTATTTTTTATTTTTATAGTATTTTTATTTAAATTTAAATATATATAGCATATTAAATAAAGTTTGGTTAGCAAGTTTAAAACAGCTACTTTTTTGCTATTTTTTTAGCTAAAGTTTAATAATTAAACATATAATAAAAAAAAGTTTAACTTAGTATATATGCTAAATTTATTTTTAAGTTTAAAGCTATATTTATTATAATAGTTATATAAAATAATTTTAGTAAAGTTATAAATAGTATTTTTTTTATAGTAAGCTTAATGTTTAAAGTTATTAAAAATTTATATTATATTTATATTATTTATATAAATAATTATATAATAATAACTATATATTTATAACTAACTTTATTATATAAAAATAACTAAGTGTAAAAAAAAAACAAGCGTTATATATTTAATATTTTAATAAAAGTTAAATTATAATAAATATAATAATAAAATTTTATAATATTTAATAAAAATATATTTTTAAAATAAAATAATATAAAATAATTTATTAAACAATAATATTATAAAAATATAAATAATTATAAAATATAATTTTTATTTTAAAAACTTAAAATAAGTTTAAATTAATAAATAAAATATAAAAAAACTAATTATATAAAAAGCTTTATTATTATATATAGTATTTTTTTTTTTTTATAAATATAACTTTATTAAAATTTTTTTATTTAATAATATATTTGCTTGTTTTATTTGTTTAGCTTATTATAATAAAACATATAAGTTTTATAAATATAAGCTTATTATATTTGTTAGTTTTAATATTATAAGCTTTATAAATATTTATTTTATATATAATATATATATATTTTTTTAATTAAAATATAACTTTTTATATGTTTTGTTTTAATTTAGCCGTTTTTAGCCTTTTTAATTAGCTTTTTTATAGTTAGTTTATAATATTATATTTTTAAAAACTTATATAAAAATTAAAACATTACTTTTTTTTTTTAGCTATTAATTAATATTAATAAAACAATATTATAAAATATATTATTAAAATTATTAAAAAAATAGTTTAATATTTATTAATTAATATTATAATTAATAAAATTAACTTAAAATATAATATAATATTTATTTTAATTTAATATATTTATAAACTATTAAATTAAATAAGTTTTATTTATTTAAAAAAAAACCTATAATATTTTAAAAAAAAACAATAAACTATAAAATATTAAAATATTAAAATAATAATATAATAAATTATATTATATTATTTAATATTAAAAAAGTTATTTAAATAAATAATATTATTTTTAAAAAATATTATATATATTTTTTATTAAAAAATTAGTTTTTTATTATATAATTATTTAAAAATATAATTATTATTATTTAAAATTTTAAAAATATTATTTTTTTTATTAAAAATATTAAAATTATTAAAAAAATGCTTATAAAATTAAAAAAAAAAAAAAAAACTTTTTAAAAAATTTTAATATAAAATATATATTTATATTAAAATTTTAAAATTAAAAAAAATATAATAATTTTAACTATTTAATATTTTTAATAAAATTATTTATATAAAATAAAAATAATTTATATAAATTTTATTTAATTTATTTAATATTAATATTTTATATTTTATATTATTATTATTTTTAAAGCTTAAATTTAGTTTTATATTTAAATTACTTTTATTTTTTATTTTATTAAAGCTTATATTTAATAATTTTTATACTATAAATAATATTTTAAAAAATAAAAAAATAAACAAGTTTTTATTAATAAAAAATATATAAAAATTAATTATTATTATTTTTTTTATTAAAAATTATAGTTTTTATTTTAAAATAATATAATTTAATTAATATTAAATATTAATAATTAATATTATTTTAATAAATAAATTATTTAAAATAATAATTTTATTTATAAAAATTGTTTATATTATAGCTTTATTATTAAAATTTATTAAGCTTAAAACTTTTAATTAAATAAAAAAATCTATTAATTAGTTTAATTAATATAAAGTTATAATATTAAAATATAAGTTTTTAATTAATAATAAAACTTAAAAACTTATATAGCTATTTATAAATTAATAATTATTAAATAAAAAAATAAATTTATAAACTAAAATAAAAGCTTAATAATAAAATTATATATTATAAAATATAATAAATAATAAAAAATTTTAAATAAATTAAAAAGCTAATTTACTTAAACAAATAAATAAACTATAACCAAATAGCTAAGCTAAAGCTTAATAAGCAAATAAAAAAATAAACAATAACCTTTTTATATAAAACTAAAAAGCAAGCTATATATAAGCTATATATAGCTAAGCTTTTTATTTATATAATTAATTATTTATAACTATATACTAATAGTTATAAACAGCTGTTAATAGCTATTAGTATAGCTTTTAATAGTATATATAGCTACTAATAACTAAATTATTATATATTGGTTATTTTATTGTTTTGCTAATTGTTTTGCCGGGCATAATATAGCTATAAATAAGCTGCTAACATAAAAATATAAGCTGTTAATAGCTAGCAAAATATTAGTACGTTAGTTAACTTATAAAATGCAAAAAAACATTTTTAACTATTTATATATTATATTATAGCGCTATAATAAAGCAATTTAGTACTTATTACCTTTTTAAAAACCTAAAAAAAGCTTAAGTTTAAATAGTTTTTATTATATATAGCTTATAAATATATTATAAAGCTTTTTATAATATAGTTTTTTTTTTATATACTATTTTAAGTAGCAATAAACTTAAAAATTAACTATTATTAAATTAAAAAGCTAAATTATAATAAAATATTTATATTAGTTATAAAACTAATAAACTATAAAGCTATTTTTATTATTATTATTATTTTTAATTTTAAACTTAAATAAATAAATATTAAAATAATATTTTTATATAAAATAATTAATAAAAAAATATATATTAAATAGTTATTTAAATTTAATAGTAAAAATAAATAAATATATTTTTTAAAAAAAATATTATATAAGCTTAAATAATTTTTTAAAATATAATATAATATTTTTATAGTTTTTTTTAAAACATTTAATTTTATATTATTAAATATTAATATTAAAGTTTTTATTAAAAGTTATATTTATATAACTATTTATATTAATAATTTATTAATTATTTAATTAATAAAATTAATAGTTAATAAAATTAAATAATATTTAAATAAATATTTTAAAATAACTAATTTAAAGTTTTATTTATATTATTTAAAAATAATTATTAAAAAAAATAAATTTAATTAAATTATTTATTTAAAGCAATTTGTTTATATTAAAAAGTTATTTAAAAACTTTAATATATAAAAATATATTTTTAATATTATTTTAATAAAAATTAAACTTTTTAATTTTTTATTAAATAATTATATAGCTTTAAATAAAAATAAAGCTTAATATATTAAAGTTATAAAGTTATTAATATATATAATATTAAATATATATTTTAATATTATTTTTTTAATATTATTTTATAATTATTTTATATTTAAGCTAAATAAAAACTATATTATAATAATAAAATATATATTTAAATATTTAAAAAAAAACTATTAATATAAAATTTATATATTATAAAAAATTAAAATATTTAGTTAACTATATTAATATTAACTATATTAAAAATTATAAAATTTAAAAGTTAATTTTTAAATATATTTTTAATATAAAAAATAATATTATTAATTAAAACTTAAAATAATAAATTATTATATTATTATTTTTTTATAAATTAAAATATATTAATTAAATATAAACTATTAAAAAAGCTATATAATTAAAATTATTATTAAAAAAATTAAATATTAATAATAAAATTAATATAATTATTATTTATAATAATAATTAAAAAATTATTATTTTAATAAACAATTTTATTTATTATATTAATATTAAATATATAACTATTTAATTAAAATTTATTTATAAATAATAAATTATTAAAAAAATTAAATTATAATATATTTTTATTATTAATTAAATAATAAATAAATTTATTAAAGCTTTATTTAAAAATAAATTTTTTATTTTTTATAAAACTATAAATTTAAAATAAATAAAAGTTTATTATTAATTAAATAAAAATAATATATTTATATATTATTAAAATAAAAATTAACTATATTATATAATTTATTAATTTAATTATATAATTTTTTGTTATAAATAAAAAATATAATTTTTATTTTAATAATTTTATTTTTAAATTAATTATTAATTATTATATTTAAAAAGTTAAAATTATAATAAACTAATTTTTTAATATTTTTTTATATTTTTAAAACAATTATAATAAATTTTAATAGCTAGTTTTATATATAAATTATAAATTATTTTATTAATTATTTTTATATTTTTAAAAAGCTATTTATTAATAATAAAATTATAAATAATTAATTTATAACTATATTAATATAGTTTTATAATTTATTAATTATTTTAATAATATTATATATATATTTTAAAATAATATTTTATATATATATTAATAAAAAAAAAATTAAAAAATACATAAAAAAATATTAAATATTTTAATTAAAAATATTTTTAATATATTTTATTACATTAAAAAAAACTATAAATATATTTAAATTAAATATTTTAATATTTTATAAAATATATAAATTAAAAATATTTAAAAAAATAAAAAATAATATATTTTTATTATAATTATTATAATTAATTTAGCTAGCAAAAAAATTATAGTTTTTTAAAATTATAATTTAATTAATAAAATTATAAAAATATTATAAATAAAAAATATATTTTAAAATAAACAAAAAACTTTTTTAAAGTTTTTATAATAAAAAATTAAAAAGTTAAAAGTTTAATATAATATTAATAATATTTTTAATAAATAAAATTTATATTTTATATATATAATATTTATAATATATAATTAAATATAATATAATAATTAAACTTTTTAAAAACTTTTTAATTTATATATTTAAAATTATTTTTAATTAACATATAAATAACTTTTTATTTATTAATATAAAACTTTTTTTTTTTTTTTTTTTTTTTATAAAAAGTTTTTTTATAAATTAAACTATAGCTAAATAAACTTTAAATAAAAAATTAAGTTTAAAACAAATAAAAAATAATTAATAATTATTTTTAATATAAAAAAAAAAAAAATATTTAAAACTATTTTTACTAGAGGCCCCCGCGCCTGGGGGCAAGGAAGCCCTCGTTTCCAAGGTTTTTACCCTCCCCCCCCCCTTGGTCACCTGCCGACCTGCCTGCCGACCTGCCTGCCAACCGTACGGCCACCTGTACTGCCAGGGACCCCCCCTTGGTCACCTGCCAACCTGCCGGCAGACCCTCCAGCCAACCTAGTGGCCAGGGCTAGAAGGACTGAATTGGAGGGGTCTAGAGGACCCAGGGACCTGCCAGGGCCACCAGGACTGCCAGGGCCACCAGGACTGCCAGGACCTGCCAGGACTGCCAGGGCCACCAGGGTGGTAGGTCTGCCAGGGCCGCCAGGACTGCCAGGACCTGCCAAGGCCACCAGGACTGCCAGGGTGTGAGAGGAAAAAGGTCCTGGCAGCCCTAGCAGCCCTCAATAGAAGCCATACGACCTAGCCACACAGCCCAGCCACTTCAGCCACTCCACCCTAGTCCTCTCAGGTCCTCCTGGGTCCTAGGTCCTCCAGACCCCTTCCAATTCAGTCCTTCTAGCCCTAGGTCAGTTGGCTGGCAGGTCTGCCGGCAGGTGGGCAGGTGGATCAGGGGGGGGTCCCTAGCCGTACGGGTAGCAGGCAGGTCGGCAGGCAGTTAGAGGGCTCGGCGCCAAGACCTCTTCCGAAATAGGAAGAAGGCATTTCCTAATTGGGCCACAGTAATGCCAGCGAAATTTTCATGAGTATAGGTAACCCTCGTTTCACTCCATTCGTAAACTCATTCTGTTAGAAACGAGGGCAATTGTTTTTTAAATTATATTTTTTTTTTTTTTTTATACTTATATATTTTAAATAAGTTATATATTATAAATGCTTTTGTTTTTAACAAATAAGTTTATAAAATAAATAAAACAAAAATTATTTATAGTTTTTAATTTTTTATTGCTATTATTATAACTTAATTAAAAAATACGTTTTTTTGTTTAAAATTAATATATTAATATATTTTTTACTTTTTTACTTATTTATTTACTTTTTTATTTATTTATTTATTTATTTACTTAGTTTTAAATATAAACAATAATGTTAACAAAAAAATTTAACAAATATAATATATATTTATATTTAAATTAGCTTAATATAAAAATTAAAATAATATTATATATTTGTATTTTTAAAAAAATTAAAATAGCTTTTAAAAAACTAATTAATTTAGCTAATAATATTTTTAAAAAAATAGCTTAACAAGCTTAAAAATTATTTAATATAATAATAATAACAATTAAAAAATATAGCTAATATTAATAATAATAAAATAAAACAAAAAATAAAATAATTTTATATAGTTTAAAACTTTTATTATAGTTATTTTTAAAATTTATTTAAATAATTATATAATATTTATACTAAGTTTATATTTTAGCTATATTTTAATATATTATAGCTATATTTTAATATATATTAGCTATATTTTAATATATGCTAGCTATATTTTAATATATGCTAATTATATTTTAGTATATTTTAGTTATTTTATATTATTTTAATATTTAGTTTATTATTATTTTAATATTTAGTTTATTATTATTTTAATATATTTTAGTATATATTTTAAGTTTATTTTAGTTAGCTATAACCGTTAAAACTATTAAAAATTATGCAAAGTTTTTGCTAATTTAATAATAAATATTAATATACTATTAATTAACAAATAATAAAATATTAATTAACAAATAATAAAGTAATATAATTAATAATAAATTTAAAGTATATAAAATGTTATAATAATAAAATATAATAATAGTTAATTAAAAAATAATAAAATATTAATTAGGTTAAAAAATAGTATAACAAGTAAAAAAAGCATAAAAACAAAAGTTTTTTTGCTTTTAAGCGCAAAGGCCTTTAGTTAATAATTGCTTACTATATAAAGTTAATAAAAGCTTTTTTTTTTATTAAAAGCTTTTTTTTTTAATAAAAGTTTTTTTTTTTTTTAACTAACCTAAATAATAGTTTAAAGCAAGTAAAAGTATTAAATATAATATATAAAATGTTTTATACCTTTTGTATATATAAAATATAAAATATTCTGCTGCTTTTTAGCAGAGCTTTACTTTAGACTTTACTTTAAATTCACTCTATTTATGCTATATACATCTATTGTATTCACTACCTTTAACAAGTATAGTACCTATTGTACGACTAGTTACGACCGTATTTTCGCTATTATCTTGAACTACGGAGGCCTGTACCATTTCACTGAGAAAGTGGCGAAGTGCTGCTGAATTTATTGCTTACGCTGCACCCAACTGGAAGGTTTGACGAATGGCTATATTGCAGTTGAATTCGCCGCAAAGGCAAAGTTTTACGGCGGAAATGATAATTTACACAGAAGCTTTGTTCCTACTAATGAAGAATATGAAGGTGAAGAAGAATAGAATTAGCCGCACGAATGTAATTTATTTTTCAAAAGTGGTGAAACTGTGAAATGGAGGAATTGTCGGATAATGTGCGTATGGCCCACCGTCATCAGGGGCTCTTTCGATTGGTATATGTAAGGTCGCACCCCGAAGGCGTTGTGACTTACATAGTAGTCCCGCCCTCCGCCCGACCATACTCGACCCAAAACCGGCAGCTGGATTATTTCTATTTCTAATTTAGCACAGTATGATCCAGATTGAACTGAGCAGGGTCCTGTTTCATTCGTACTATTTGCTACATCTGAGTGAATATTTTACAGCCAGATAAGATTGACAGGCAAGCTGCTTACATTATAATAATTCAATGTAATCTACAGTTAATGATCGATAATGTTGTATTAGAGCGAGAAGAAATGGATGGTTTGGCTGGGTAGCCACCGTGAGCGCTTGGTGTATACACTGTCCTTCGTATTTAACCACCTATAAAATAAAATCTGGAGTGAAGGCATATATTTCGGGTAGTAGGTTGGAGGCTGCGGCATGCTGCGTAGCGAGCCCTAGCAAAGGGAGGCCAACGAGAATTGATAACAAAGTACCATGTACAATAATATACAAATCATTTATTATCTTGCTACTGATTCGTAGCCTGCTTGTTGTGATCTGCACTGTATACCCCAAATAGACGCCCTAAACAAAGAGTGTTAGACGGTTGGTCAGTGCCGATGCTAACCAGCGCACCACAGCCTACTTTAACGCTACGAATGTCCTACGCCGCCACATAAGTTTTCTTCTACACGGTACGTCACGATTTTACAACTCAAATACCTGTCATGCCGTAGTATCAACGGCCCCCTCGCCCCAGGTTCCGCACACATTTAGCCTTTCGATTCCCCGTGACGACTGTTGGTAATTATAGATGGCTGGAGCCTCAAGACGACATAACGGAGTCTCGTGCTTAATCACGATAAGCCTGAAGCATTAAGAACTTTGTTACTCATAAATGCTTCGGCTTACTCTCCAGACTCTAATCAATTAAGCAACTGCTTCTTATGAGCAAGATATCAAGCTCACTAAAAGTGCGACCATGCATTCGACCGATAACTTGACTCAGGGGTATGATCTCGGCGCAAGGAAACATGGCGTACTCCCCTCTGATGGGGACCTGGTTAACGAAGCAGGCACTCAAACGGATGACTTCAACTTTCTCACAGGCTGGCGGTTCTATGTTGTCGCAGCAGTGTAAGTCTACGGCCTACCCCCCCTGCTGCCTGCTGATATCACATTAGCTCACTCGATCATCAGACTTCAGCTTGCTCTATTCCTCGTGAACTTTGAGATCACCATTGTGAGCACAGCGCTTGTGTCTATCTCGGATGATCTCCATGATTTCAGCAAGACGAGTTGGGTCGTCACAGCATACTTGATCACCTATACAGGTACGTCATTGCCGTATCCCTCCTCGTTGTATTTACGCTGTAGAGCTGACTTTCAACTAGCTGGTCTCGTTATCGTAGCCAAGCTCAGCGACATCTTTGGGCGCAAGCGGACTTACATCCTAGCACTATTGATATTCACTGCCTTCTCAGGGGGTTGTGGCGGTGCCCAGACGATCGTTCAACTGTACGTTAAGGCGTATTTGGATACCATTTTAGTATAGTCAATGCTGAACTTTTTCTAGTATCGTCTTCCGGGTGTTGCAAGGGGTAGGTGGAGGGGGCCTCTATGCTGTCGCTTTCGTAATGCTCTTCGAACTTGTCCCCAAGAACAAATACCCCATTCTGCTAGTAACTTCAGTGGCTTTAGCGGTCCTGGGTAATGCGCTGGGCCCAATCTTCGGCGGACTGATCACCCAGCGCTCGACTTGGAGATGGGTTTTTCTTCTGAAGTGTGTTACCCCAAATCTGTCATTACCCTTAGCTAACGTCACTGTAGTGTTCCCGTCGGTGCTGCCGCCATTCTCTGCGTGCTTCTCGCTGTGCCTAATGACTATCCCTATCAGGGCATGGAGAAATCAAAACACAAACCGGCGCTCTCTAGTATTGACTTTTCCGGTGCATTTCTTATGCTCTTGGCCCTGGCACTTCTGATCACGGGGCTCAACGAGGCCGCATCTACACTAACATGGATCTCCGGTGCCGTCCTCGCCCCTATTATCATCTCCGCTTTCGCCTGGGCCGCATTCCTCATCTGTCAGTGGTGGTATGCGCGTTCCGGAAGCTCCATCCAATCGGTGTTCCCTTGGAGATTCTGCCAGAGCCGGCTGGTTATGGGCATCGTCCTGTCAGTATCGCCATTCGACATTTCTTACTAATGCCTTGACGCCATCGCTGACTTGATCAGAAACTCGTTCTTTACGGGGACAATTAGCATCTCATTGATTATTTTGCTGCCGATCCGCTACCAGACCACTCTAGGGGTAGGACCTCTTGAAGCTGGAGTCAAATTACTCCCGTTCGTCTTACTTACGTCAACTGGTGCTGCTTTAACGGGAGGGTTAGTCAAAAACCGTCGAATCGCTCCCGTGTATGTCGGCCTATGTGGTAGCATCTTCCAGATCGCTGGGCTTGCTGCTCTGCCCTCCATTGCCCCCGCGAATATGGGGGTTTACGGACTACAGGTAATTATTGGGCTAGGCGCCGGCTTCAACATTGGAATCATCACTCTTATGACTCCTTACGTGGTCGAACACAAAGACCTAGGTAAGTATCGTCTACAGCACATACGCAGAGAAGTCTAGATTCGCTAACAGCTACTCAGCTGTCGCGACCGCCGCCGGTACTCAGTTCAGGTTCCTGGGAAGCGCGGTCGTGGTTTCCATCACGACTGCAGTTGGCAATAGTCTAGTGAAAGCAAAACTCGCTGATTCCTTGACACCCCAGCAGATTCAAGAAATATTTAGGTCATCAGAAAGCATCAACCAGTTATCACCAGAGCTCGAGAACATGGTGAGAAGGGAATTCATCAGCAGCTTCGATGTTCAGTTCCGCATAATCCTTGGGTTTGCTGTTGCCTCGCTTATCAGTATCGTGTTGCTCTGGAAGAAAAAGCAAATCTTAGTAGATTGATCAAAATAGAGGTCAGGTCTTTCCTATATCAAGTTGTCAGATATAAAATCCAACTTGTGCAATATCTGAAGATTGTATTATGATTGAGTCAACACCAGGTGACTAGGTCCAGTCGGGCTTCGAGGACGAGGTCTGCATCAAATTGGATGAAGGCAAGACTACAAAGAAGAAATGAAACTATTAGAATTTTTCATTAGTTGCATTTGTAAATACTTTCCGGGGTATAGAAGCTCCCCTGACTCCAGTGATACACTCTTGTAACGGGTGGCGAAGCGCGCGCACATGCGCACCAATGGCTCTCCATCGTGGAGCCATTCTTATTTTATCATGTTTTAACAACGCTCAATTTCAAGTCATCCCGAATGATTCTCGGCGACGTACGATTTTTGGGGTAGTTCTGCATATGCAGAAACTCTCAAACCTTCTACGGCTAGGCCCCGATCAACGAACAAAGGAGCTTTTCGGAGGCTAAGAACGGTATATCGACATGTACTACATTGTCCTTAACCACATAATATAAAGCACTACCCTTACGTAAGTTTCTGACGGGGTAACCAAGCCGCTTCAGACAAAGATCTCTACAAAAACCTCATACTAATGTGGGGCTAAACGTGGACGCAGTACTTGGAGCCTTCACTTACCTTAAGCATGCGGAGCCCTCAGCTGTATCTGCACCCTTTTATTATGATAAAAAGTTGAGTGCTACGCTCATTTAGGGGGGTCATATGTCGGATAGTGCGGGTGGCTTAGCTACTCACATACGCCACACTTTGTGTGGCTAGTGACCTCTTACAAAAGCGTACGCACAGTCTAAGTCTGAGCTTTTCTTACTTTCTCCATATAGAAAAATACACACATTTCTTGTCCAAGTTGTTCTTTTATCAAGCGGAGGCGTAGCCTCCCCTACCTTAGAGGCAAAGGTCTCCGGGGGCGGCTACGCGAGTCGTTTTAGTGTACATACAGCCCATAGCCCTCATTACCCTCAATACTCTAGAGCCTGAACACTTTCACTAGAATACATGTATAGATTTCGAGAGTGAAGAGGGAGGGCGTGGGGGGTTAAATACCACGAAACTCTTGAGGGCCTCTCTGGGACTCCATGACCTCCTACTAACTAAGAGCTAGGGCCGAAGCTGAGCTACTTGTGAAAAAACAAAACGGTAACTGTGATCTGCCTTATGTAATCGATCTACACCCTTGTAACTGTATCGCCCGCACTGTCCCAATGTGTAGCTTCCTACCCACCCCAACCCCCTAATGAAAACGTCTTCGAGCTGAACAGCAACGTGTTCACGTAGCTTAGCTTAGCACACTGCATAGATTGACCCGAATATTGCCACCCTATTAGCATTCAGAGTCGGGTAGTATTGTTGCCACCTTCTAACCATTAACTCAAACATTGCTGTCGTAGCCTGGGAACGCTGCAACAATGGTCTAGGCCTGCGATCCGTCAATTTCCTCTAATTTCGGCTGAGAAATTTTGTCGGATGATAGTCTACACAAAAATCGAGTTGATGATCAATGGTAGTGGAGAGAGACAAGCAGAAGGCACAACACGTAAGTATCCAAGGTGAAGTCTTAGAGTAAAGGTCATAACAGGGCAGCAGGATAGTCGGGTAGAGGAGCTGACTGACTGGCTTGGTGTCAATCTGCATGCAGTACGTGTCCTTTTAAGCGACTCTAACTACATGCAGCTCATCACAGCACCATACAGTAACGCCAGGTCTAAATATTTCGCGCGATCCAGAAGATGTATGGCCCGAAACTTCTATTCTCGAAACTTTTTTGAGACGGTCAGAAGCTACCTACCTAAGTAGGTCGACACATCATCACAGCGTAGCGTGGCAAACAGGCTTATCGGCTCGCTAAGCTGACCAGCCCTATGTCGGTTGGCCCCATGTCTCCCGTATAATAATCGATTACCCCACAGTATAGAGACGTTGACGTGACCTTTGCCCATGAGATCTGTATATGTTTATTAAACAAAGTCGCTTTTCTGTCAATGACTCAGGGGGGACTTGATCCGGTAGGCCAAGATGACGGGCTGCGGCTACTTTATACATAATTACTACCTACTTGGTAGCATTGTTATATCGGCTTGAGAGCGGTGGTGGTGAACCGAGCTGCATGCAGTTCAAGTGCAGCATCCCAAACTTCAATAGAGCCAACCATTCATCAACCAGTTGGCAGTGTTGCAGCACCCGTTTTGCCGAGTCTAGGCCGGAAATCAAGTAAGGCAACCATTTTTGCATCGGCCCAACTGGGCACCGATTTGCTGCATGGGCGATCTTGCCAGCAACAATAAATAGTGTGAGCCGATATATGCTTGAATAGATGTCGCAGGTAAGAGCGTTGTGTGGTGGGTCCATGGCTGCCTGAATGACTACCTACTTACCTAGACAAGCATGCCTAAAGCTTATATCATTACAATGCCGTGTTGGATGAGCCTCTAAGGTCACACTGAGGCAATTGGGTGCTTTTATGCTGCAGCGGAAGAATTCCCAGAACTTATGTCGCTCTCTCTTTCTGCTTCTTTACACCCCTACTTTAACCCTCTTACTCTTTCAGTAGTCTAATTTCAACTCTGACGGTGTTAAAATTAAACTGAATGTTTAGGTACGTAGTGTTTCCCGATCAAATCACTATAGAAGAGAGACCCTTGAATTTGTACGAATGGAGCCTAAAGACCTCTTGTGATTGATTTGCAGATGGCCTCACTCGATGGCCAGTATTAACATTGCCAACTCCCTCATTCCTCGGCACTGACGGCTTGCCAGAACATTCACTGAATCCAATCTTGCTCCTTCGCCGCACTTTTACCACAACTGTGGTGATGTCAGTCTTCGAGGACGCGCGCCAGGGCATTCTGGTTGGTGAAAGACTGAGTGGCTGGCTCAAATCCGATCCAACTTACCTTGAACAACAAGAACCGGGCACAGGCTGGACGCTGCTAGCTATCGCCGCAGTGTCTGGATTCCCTCAGGAAGTCGAACAACTACTTAGCAGAGGCGCAAAGCCCTACATTCGCTGTCGAGATGACGAGACACCGCTCCTACTTGCTGCCTGGAAGGCACAGAAAGAGCGTCCATTGATTGTACAAAAGATCCTTCGTGCCTCCCCCCAGCCTACAGACACAACGACCGACAATACGATCGATGCAACATGCGACGTAGCAGAGAACAAGACACCGCTAATGTTTGCCATCGAAAATTCCGACATTGAGACTGTGAGGATCCTTGTGAAGGCTGGTGCATCCTTAAGCAAGAAGAACAATGATGGCTTCAATGCAGTCGAGGTAGCTGAGAATTCCGGGAAGAAGTCCATTCTTCGTGCGCTCAACCCTGAAAAGGAACAGTCGGACATTGCACGACTCTCTGCTGTTGTGATAACGGTCATGCTCAACATTATTTACTGGGTGAATGGCGCCTTGAATAAAGTCGTGAAGAGGGTATTTGGGACGAGTGGCGAACAGAATTCACGCCTCGATAAGGTACGAAGGTTTCATCTCGGGGAACCAAATAAGCTCATTAACAGTGAGCTTTAGCAAATCAACCCTGGCCCAGAGAAACCCACCCCTGAGCAATTCGTCAAGAACGTTGACACCTATGTGAAAGACAGCCCTGTGTTGAACACATTCTTCAAAGACAAGAAGGACTTCATCCAAGACCTAGCTCGAAAGTCTGTGGACCTTTCTCAAGACACGAATACTGAATTGGGCTGCCCAGAGCTTCTTCCAAAGACCACGCAAGTGACCATGCATCAACAGGTGATCTACTGTGGTAAGTATGCCCTAGGTTTAGCACACCGTGCCTCCATTCTCCCTCTTTGCTCTTAGTGTCCTCATATTGTAACAGATGATAGCGCCTCGATGAACAACCCCAAGGGAAAGAGAGAAGGACGCTGGGAGAGTCAAAAGAACCTTGCTCTACGGATCACTAAAATTACGACTCGGATCTTACCCGACAGCGAAGGCGTCGCGCTCCGCTTTATCAACAAAGATTCCGATAGTCTTTCTGCCTTGAAATTTGAGGAAATAGAGAGAGGCATCGATGATACTCTTACGAATGGTGACACTCCCATTGGGACAAATCTGAGAAAGAAAATCCTAGATCCAATGATCTATAGCAAGCTCAACCCTCGGACGCTTGAGAGACCGCTCCTAATCTCCATTATTACTGACGGCAGCCCCAGTAAAGAAAATGCGGACCAGCTTGCGAAGGCTATCGTGGAATGTGGCGACAAGCTTGTTGACGCGGGCCTTCCTCGCAATAGTAAGTTCTTCATCTCTCCTGACCACTATATTATTTGTATATTTTCTAAATGCTCTCTTCGCCATGGACAGGTGTGAAATTCCTCATCGGTCAAGTTGGGTCGGCCAATGCAGCTACTAGATTTCTTGATAGCCTCAGGGACAATGAGGATGTTACCAATGTGGCTCATATATTTGCTGGTTAGTGTAATGTCGCAAGCTTACTAACGTCGTGTTCATCAATACTTACGGGTACGTAGGCAGGCTCGATGAAAAGTTCTCAGAGTTCCGCGATGAGCGGGGGCTAGACCGATGGGTGAGTACTGACTATTCTATCAGCCTTCTTAATTATGATATTATTAGACTGAGGCTGACACTTTCTAATAGCTAATTGAAACGCTGTTTAAACCTCTAGTAGACGCTGAGACTAAAAAACGCAGTAGAAAGGAATCTGCTGTCTTCTCCTAAGCCGGTCTTGATAACATGCTACGAAACTGGGTTTCTTTTTCTTCTTTCTTTGTAAGGTGGCATTTTCAACGCCTTGCTCTCAAATTAGAAGCCGAACACATAAATTTCATGTTAAGATAATAGCATAAGACTAGAAGCGTGTTCGGGAATGGCTCGTATGTTCTAGATAGCCGAGACAGGATACCGTTAAAGACTAGTCACAAGGTACAAGAGCTATGGAGCTTATAAGCTATGAAAGTATTTAAATTGAAATTTTAATAAGATTAAAAACAAATTTATTTCCATAATATATTTTGGGAGGGGTATAAGGTGGTATTATTCTATTTAGAGCTGTTTGGCTTAGTAATGGGTGCGGGGCTTCTCAAGAGTCAACATTTCCGTCGAAGGTCATTCACACTATTACAAGACAACCAAGGTCAATTCAAGATTCTCAAGAACTCACCCGAGCGATGGAGGAAGCTGTCAAAGTCTTCAAATCCCTAGACATCACTGTCCTAGAGCCCGGACAAGCAGAGTACCGGCGCGCAATTGCAACATCGAATCTCTTGTTCCGTTTCTCTCGCCCTGACTGTGTTGTCCGACCCAAAAATGCCATTCAGGTGCAAACTATTATCAGGGAGGCTAGGTCAAAATCGATTAATGTTACTATCAAGTGTAATGGTCATTCCTACGCAGGCCATTCCACTGCCTTTAGTGGAATATCTTTGGACCTTAGGGGAATGAAAGATGTGAGGCTCGACATGGATTCCAGTGCGTTTCTAGCTATCCACAAGTTTACCTCACTTGTTTCTACGCTCTAAAAGGGCCTCCTGGAATTTCGCTGAATCTGCTCATCGTATAGAGACCGTTACTATGGATGCTGGCTGTCAGTGGGGCAATGTATACGAGACATTAATCAGCGGCAGACACGACAAGTTCATCATCAATGGTGGGCGATGTCCGACAGTCGGTGTCAGCGGCTTCATCCTCGGCGGTGGCCTTGGTCCATTTTCACGAAGTTTTGGTATGGGCTCCGACACTCTTCTCGAAGCTACTCTAGTAACTGCCAATGGGGATCTTGTCACCGTCAAGAAGACGGATGACAAAATTTCAAAAGAAGGAAGGCTATTCTGGGCCATTCGCGGGGCAGGTGGTGGTAATTTCGGTGTTCTGGTCCAGATGAAGTTGAAGGTCCAAGAGCTGAGCAACCAATACGGAATGGTAGTAGCCGGGCGGTATCAATGGTTCCCCCAGGACGGCTTCACTGACGAGGTTATCGCCACCATGGACGATTTCTATGTGGCCAAATGGCCTAATAAGCTAACCATCGACACGACGTGGATATGCGATCTTCGACAGAACACACCGGATGGAATTCGTTTCAATGTCACGTTCGATGGTAGCAAAGATGAGTACGCTAGATGGATCGATAAGTATATTCGACATCCACAGTTGAAGGAACCGCTCAAACGGAGGGTGCTACCTGAAAAGTCGACACGCTTCTTATATGAGACGCTTGTGGCCCAGTGGCTGGAGGAAACTGAAAGAGCGTATCCGACTAACAAGACCTACGAGCTCTATAGTTCGTTCGTCTTCAAAAACAACGATAGGGCCGCCATCAGTAAAGTTACTCGCATAATTCGGAACCTCATGACGGTTTTCCGCCAAGATTTTAGAGGCGAACAGGTTAACTTCCTAGTCACGTGGATCCATTCCGGGGGAAAGGCAGCGAGCGAGAAGCCGACTGAATCAGCCTTCTTTTGGCGCGAGGCTGTTTTTCACACCTATATCACGGTAGAGTGGGTGGACAAGTGGATGGAGAGAGACATGAGACTTTTCTTGGCGAAGGTCAAAAGGGAGCTCAGACCCCTATCGCTGAATGGCACGGCAGCATTCATCAACTTTCCTGACCGGGACTTTCCAACGCAGTTTCATGAAAAGGCATACTTTGGCGACAACCGAGACGAGCTGCGGCGCGTGAAACAACTTTGGGACCCGGATTACTTCTTCAGATGGGCTCAAGGCGTCCGCCGCCCGGGTGACCCAGATGGAGTTTTTGAAGATATGGATGGCGAAGACAAGACGGACCAACTCGCCAGCGAGCAGTGGGCGCGGAGTTGGAAGTACTACGAGTCGAAGGATATCCAAGAAGATCTTGAGGACTTGGCGGATCTTGGATATGGAGAGGATGAATGAGGTAGTAAAAAAATTGTGGATATACAGCATTTTCCACTATGGATTATGAAGGTTTATAGCCGGATGTTCCTCTTTACCTAAGCCCCTGGTTAGCCTACCTTTCTACGTGCACCTGAGAATGTATGATAGTTCACGGCTGGAGTATTCTCCTTGCAATTACGAGAAAGGCGGGGTAATTCGTCTAGCCCTTTTGATTAGCGGACGATGTTGGATAGAGATCCTTGATTGGGTTCACTCATTTTATCTATCCCTTGCGTTGAATTTTTTCTCGGGCCCCGGTACTATGGTTCGCCGTGATTACACTAAACTGCGTCGCCTTCCGGGATAATTAAAATTCACTACAGCTTGTACCAGCAGAATCCATGCTGCGAATCTCATAATGACTACACCGAAGCCAGTGCACGATATTAGTATTGAGGAGGCCGGGCAGGGGGTCACGCCTCAAGATGCTCAGCTGGATCTGACCACTGACTCTGAGCAAGAACCAAAACCATATTCGTCGATTGCCCGATTTAGGATGAGGCAGCTTCAATTGTTATTAGGCCTAGCCGCTATTACTTCTCCTCTTACGGCTAATATTTATCTCCCCCTACTACCACTCCTGCGCCAGCACTTCGGCACCTCAGCGCAGGCCATCAATCTCACCCTGACTATATATATCATATTCCAAGGCATATCTCCCGTGATATTTGGTCCACCTTCCGACTATTATGGTAGAAGGCCAATGTTTTTGATAACTCTGCTGCTCTACGTTGTTGGTAACCTCGGCCTTTCTCTCAACGATCGGAGTTACGCCGCGCTATTAGTGCTACGTTCTGTCCAGAGCCTAGGGGCAAGCGCCGCATATGCAATTAGCTTCGGTGTAGTTGCGGATCTATGTCATCCAAGTGAGAGAGGACGCATGCTAGGGCCAATAAATATGGCCCTCAACTTGGGGTCATGTGTAGGTCCAATAGCGGGAGGAGCTGTTGCTTATAAGAGCCAGAGCTATGCGTGGGTTTTCTACTCACTGGTCATCGTCGGTGTCATTCTACTTGTGGGAGTTGGTCTTTTCTTGCCTGAGACAGCTAGAAACCTAGTTGGCGATGGCGGTGATCCCTCACAATTTAACAACTGGCAACTAAGTTGGGTTCAGCTAGTTCGCCGACGCGTCCAACGCGATAGAAGGGATCAGCGGAAAGTGGGAGCTGAGCTACCAGAACGCCGTGAGAATGAAGTTAAAACAAGGGATTCCACTTATAAGATGTTTCTATCCTGCTTTCGTATCATATTTCATAAAGATACTGTCTTCGCTTTATGGATACATGGTTCTTTCTACCTCGCCGGCTACGGATTCCTCACGGCGCTGCCTGATATATACACGGGCTACGGGTTTAATGCGCTTTATATTGGGTTGGCTTATCTCCCACGAGGCATAGGTATCATCGTGAGCAATTATGTCTCTGGAAGGGTGATGGACCATAATTATCGGGTAACCGCAGATGAAATAGGATGGACAGCCGAAAAGGCAACAGGAGAGGATCTGTTTCGTTTTCCTATCGAGAGAGCCCGCACGCGCTGGAGTTACTGGATGTTAGGAGTCTCAACTGCAGGCATGATCGGCTACGGGTGGGCGGTACAGTCGGGTGCTCACATTTCTATCCTTTTCATTTTGCAATTTCTTGAAGGATTTTGGATTACTTTTTTTTACACAACGTACAGTACTTTGTTAGTGGATTCATTTCCGCGAAGCCCTAGCACCGCTGCTGCTGCTACAAGCGTCACGCGTACTGTACTAGCTGCGGCAGGTGTAGCAATACTACAGCCTCTGGTAGATGCAGCCGGGAGAGGATGGTACTTCACTTTCCTGGGCCTGTTGACTGGCATATCCGGATGTATCGCCGTTTTTGCACTACGAAGGAATGGAATGGCGTGGAGGCGGAAGCGAAATGGCCTTGATCCAAGTGTAAGCGGTACTAGTTCCTAAAGCTAGATCGCAAGCCAAGACCACATCACATCTGATAGCTGCTCCTATGAAGCTACTAGTGGATGCTGATGGAATAGTAGAGACAATCGGCACCCAAGGTATTACCCCTGACACGTAGTTGCGGCAGCTTAGTTAATGAGCAAAGACTTTGCTTTACTAATCATCCTAGTAAATTATGAAGACTATTTATAGACTCTGCAATCGCCATAGGCCACAATGAATAAAATATATAGATCCAATGAAATACGGGTCATGCTGGAAAAATACATGAAGGGATAGGTAGTGATAAAGTGCGTGATTAAGAACGCAATATACAGCTTTATACATTCGAATACTAAGTCGAGGTCTTGACCTACTAGACCTACTACTGCGCCCCATTCAATCGCGATCCTTTACATAAAACCTTCGTTTTACGAAATGAATGTTATATGTAGCTACACATGCAGTCTTCGTGTGGGCTTATTACATCCCCCACATTTGTGTGAGGGGCTATGACCCGGATTCCTTGTTGCTTAGTATATGAACCGTAAGACTACACGATGCCAATGCTTGAATATTTTACCTCGATATAACGATACCCCAGGCGATCAGTACTTAAAATACTATATATAATTCCACGTCGATCCGTCTATACCTACTTTAATCACTACCATCTTCACGCATCTATCTTCTCATTGGCAATCAGTTCTATAATATCAACATAAACATGATGGCTAAGACGCGAAACCTCGAGCACTCCCCATGTGCGCCAGTCGATATCGAGACTGGATCGCTTTCTGGACTTCATCGCCCAAACGGTACAAGAGCTTTTCTAGGGATTCCTTACGCTACGCCTCCTGTGGGGGACTTACGCTGGCGACCGCCGCAGCGTGCTTTGCCATGGACTGGCGTGCGACCAGGCGACAAATTTGGCCCTGCCAGCGCCCAGCCCATGCCGCCGACCGGGTCGCTATATTCCAGTACGGACACTGAGTTCAGCGAAGACTGTCTCTACCTCAACGTGTACACTGGCGCCGAGGGCGCTACCAACAGGCCTGTCCTGGTCTGGTTCCATTTTGGGGCCTTCGTCTTCGGGTCTGCGTCTAATCCCATGCAAGATGGGGCCAAGATGGCTGCTGAAGGTATTACGGTTGTCACTGTGAACTTCCGCCTCGGCCGCTTTGGATTCCTTGCGCTTCCGGAGCTAAGCGCTGAGTCGGGTCACCAAGCATCGGGAAATTACGGCATCATGGATCAGATAGCAGCGTTAGAGTGGGTGCAACGAAACATCAAAGCTTTCGGGGGCGACCCTCAGAATGTGACGATCGGGGGCGCTTCCTCTGGCGGCGCTAGCGTTCATATACTACGCTCCTCACCGCTAGCTAAGGGCTTGTTCTCTAAGGCGATCTGCGAGAGCGGACCGGGGATGGCACCTGCACTCGATGGTCCTGGTCATATCGCTGCTTTCATGACTCTGGCTGCAGCTGAAGACGCTGGAGTTGAATTACTACAGGCTCTCAACGCATCCTCCCTCGCCCAGCTGCGTGGTATGCCCTCTGAGAAGATCATAGCTGCAAACATACCGCGTCAACAGGGGATATGGAAGTCTTATTTACGACCCGTTACTACGAGCTTGAGTGTTTACGACACTGCGAACCCTATCGTAGACGGCTATGTGCTTCCCGAGGCCCCCCTTACCGCATTTACTTCCGGTCGGGCAGCTGACATTCCGCTCCTGGCGGGAACCGTCGGCGATGATGGGACGGCGCTACCACGTCTCAACTCTTTAGCTGATTACCATGCATTCGTAAAGGACACATTCAAAGACCATGCCGATGAAGCTCTACACGTTTATCCTGCAGCCACGGACGCCGAGGTGTGGAATGCATCGTGGAAGCTTCTTGCTGACCAAGTCTTTATCTGGCCAACGTTCACGTCTGCTCGCCTACAGTCGGTATATATGAAGTCGCCGGCGTGGTACTACGAAATGTTCCGAGCGCCGCCAATCCCCGCAGACTCGGAAATACTAGAGAAGGAGTTTGCGGGCGCTTTCCACCTTGCTGGCATGCTGTACGCATTTGGTAACCTCGACGTGTGGGAGTGGGATTGGACAGATGCTGATAGATCACTTTCGAAAAGTATGATGGAGAGTTGGGTGCGATTTGTGAAAACTGGGAGCCCTGTGAATGATGTTGATTCTTGGCCGGCAGTCAATCTTAACCGCAATCTTTTGAGAAGGTGGGGTGATAATGGTGAGCCAATGCTGGCTTTGCATGAACCGGATGTTAATCGGAAGGTTGCGTTGTGGGACAGGTACTACGGAGTCGAGTTATAGGCATCGTGATAGGACGGATTCTACGCAGAGCCAATAAGGCAGGATGGTCATTCAACATAAATCAAGCACTGTAGCAACTCAGTAGACATAATAGCTTTAGCGATTAGAATAAAGCTTCAATCAAAGCTATAGAAACGATGACAACAGCAGGCTCTCAACAACGGCTCATTCTTGATCGGATTCAACTCTTGGAAATGTATTGAATAGCGCTATATGTCGTTTAGGAATCCTAGGGAGAGCTGCCCATTCGCATTCATCCTACTCCTTCCGAGATCTCAAGTTCAATCATTCCCCTCAATCTATCAGATAATTCAGCTCTTATTTCAGTTCCTCGTAGTGTCGTTCTAGTAGCACGTGAATCGGTCTACTAGTCGGGTCCCTTATTGTTAGGCTCTCTTGCAGCGTAAGATGACTTATCCCATCTAATCGCTTAGGCAAGCGAATCTTTCACATTTCTGTTGGTTCCTAACTAGGCTTACGTGTGAAAGTAGTTATAGAAATATGCTCGAAGCTGGCAAAGCTAACAGGCCGAGATGATAATGGTGTGTTGAAACTCAAATACCGCGAGATAAAGGGTGCTAGGGTTGGGATTGGTAGTTGTCATAGCGAGTACGAAGTCCGAATAGTGAAGACGAATGCGACTGGAGCGCTGCTGCATGCCCTAATTTTAGGAGCGAAGCTAGGAATCGCTGTTGGTATTTTTCTTTAAGTAATTGACGATTTCTCGTTATCGAATTTTAGTAGTGTGAGCATGAGGTATCGAGAAACGGATTGAGCGAGTAAGTAGGAGTATTAAATTTAATAAGATGCGAGGAATTGTAACGTAGACTAGTAAATTACAGAGCCTCGTAGTCCTGGAAAAAAGTAGACATGAAGTTACAAAGCCGTCCACCTTTGAGATAGAACTTTGGTACTTAACTCGCCACATTGACAACAACCTCGTTATAATAACCTCCTCAGGGACGCTGTGTTTCCAAGCGATTTCATTTCGGAAACGGTATTCAATATAGTAACATAATAACACACATACACACATAAATATATACGCACTTGGTCACGAGAAAGATGAACCGGTGATGAGATACAGGCTTAACGAGAGTTTATTTAATTCCTAAACAACGATGTATATATGATGAGGACTGTAGCCAAAAATTCCATAGGTCGCTAGAACCCCTCAAGAGGTTCATTCTCGTAAAATACGAAGAAGCGCATTTCCATACTTTCCCTAGGCGCATTATTGGCGGAATCCGGGAGTCTGAAAGAAGAGTGGCAACAACGACTCTCAGAGGAGTTCTTCGAGTCATAGCACTTGAACACTACAGCCTCATCCGGTTGCATGCCGGATAAGTAATACCACTTGTGCTTCGGATTATGACGCACCTCGAGCGTCTGAAACCCATCTCCCTTCGAAACGCTCTCATATAGGGTACTAACGCCCTTGGGGGGTAGACTCGCCTCCATTGGCACCAAATCGTCGTCGCTGATAGTCTGTCCGTCACAGTAGCATAGCGGATCTCGCCGAATTGTTTGGATTGGGCGCCACAGATTCACCGTCCCCCATCGGGTCTTGGTCAGTTTGTCGACCTCATCGGGAAGATTGTCGCCCAGGAGGGTGCGGGCTCCCTTGCCAGATTGGTCAATATGCGCGTAGCGGGCAGGGGCTGGCTTCCCAAACCCCTCCTTGTCCGAGATGCTGTCTCCACCCCTATTAGCTTCGAGCTTCTCCAATGCCTCAATGTTTTCTTCCACTGCATTCTGTCGGATGAGATGAGCGAAGCAATGGACCCGGGTTGCATTGGTGCTAGATTAGTCTATCAGTATACCTATAGTCCCGATAGAATATTGAAAGCAGTGTATTCCGCAACTAGTCCTCACTTACATTGACTTTATAAACTCCTCGGCTTCGGGATAGACGACCCGTTGAATCTCGCTCGAGTCAAGTGACGGGGTACTAGGATTCCATTTGCCGATTTGGAAGGTGTGTGTATGGATGTCAAATTTGTTCTCTTGCCCTCTCAAGTCATTGACTTGAATGTTATGGGTGTCGAACTTTCGACGGAGGACACCAACCGTTCCAAAGGAGCAACTTTTCATTCCGCCCTTAGATGGATCCAAGTGGTAGTTCATAGTAGTTTCTACAACGGACGCCATGTTTGCGAATGTAGGAAAAGGCGAGACTGTGAGTTTGGTACAATAATATCACAACCAAGTAAGAATAGAAGTCTGTATAACCACTATCGATATGGTGGAACATCGTTTCTACTTGTATAGAACAGGGCCTGGTTTTATAGGTCCAGCTCTTGAAAAGCCTCAGGCCTGATATGGCTTAGGAGCTGAACAAGGTTATCTCTGTTGGTTAAGTTTTGTTATCTTTGTTGGTGTCACAATTGATAATACTTACGTGACATTATCAATCACAAGAGGCACATATGACGCACGCATCGCACGATGATTCCCCTTTCACTCTGCTCTCCCTTCACTTCCCAATTCCAATTTGTCGGGCTTAGGGGCTCCGGATGTAAGGCGACTAATTTGTTGGTTGATGTGGACCGTCGCAACCACCAACATCGGCCCCGAGTTTCCGATATCTGAAGTTGCCCCCAACACACGTGGGCAGCAGAAGATCGACTGTTAGGTGCTGGCGGTGCTCACGATTACCGTAGTATTCGGGGAAATTAATATAGAAAGCACAAGCCCGAGATGAAGTGACACGGTGTTCATCGAACGATCGGTTGGTATGTTACATCTAATCAGAAGATGACTGCTTGTGATGGGTATACCTGGGCCATTATTACTAGTTACATCATACTGATCAAAGTTAGATAACAGATACGAGGCTAGCATGGGCATTTACAGCGCCCATTAGGGAACACAACACTGAGCGGTTTGTACTATACTTGTATGGGGGTGTCAGCTTTTCCGCTAGCTTTCGCTGTGAGGCCGATGCTTATATCAGAACGGATAGCTTAGCTACACGTGCTAGTCTGAGGTCGCGACGCCGGAATACTAACGCCTCCAACTAGCCTAGAGGTTCGCGGCTTACCAACAGAAACATAAAGAATGTAAACCCAAAACTGACAAATAAGTATGTTACAAGGGAGCTAGATTGGTCGTATAATAGTTGTTGATTTCGAGCCGAGTGACCCTAGCCTAGGTAGATGTATGTTGTCGACAGTGGGTCCCCTAAGCCCTGTAGAACCACCCACTAAGGTGGATCTTCTACATCCCGACCGGCAAGTTGACCTGGGGTTAGCTATACATAGCAACGGGATCTATACCGTTTCGTCTCGCAAGCGTGGAGTGCAAATGCTATCGCCAGATTAAGTTAGCTTACTTATCGACGACAACGTACAGAAAACGATTTCGGTATCAACTATCATATTTGGTGCTAGGAAAGGGCGAAGAACCCAAGAATCATTGCGTGAATTAATTGCTGCTGTCACCACTTCTGATCTCCATGGCGACATGGAACTTCGGCGAGCTGCAGATCCATCCATACTTCGGATCTTCGGGTCGGTGAACGGTGAACTGGTTTTCGCATCTTCGGGTATATGCACCACAGTAATCTATCAGGAGAGATAATGGGCAAATTTCTGGCAGCTAGATAAGTCACCACACCGAGAGTTCCCTCAGATTACTAGATATTGTCGTGTTGATACACTGACTTAGTCGATATTATTATATTAAATAGTCTTAATAACCTTTTATAGAAAATGATTCCATTTGTATTGTCTTAGTTATATAAGGTCTAGCTAGGTATATGTAGGTAATCAAAGTTGTGAACCCATGCTTAACCCTTCAGAACCATATGGCGCTTTTAACTTAGCACTATAGGGGACTCCAGTTTGAGATCTCTATATAATAACTATGTAATTCTAGTCTCGCCTTACCTCTATATCTATATTATTATCTAGCAATTTATGACCCAATAGCATGTATTCTTATTTAAAGCCATTGATGGAGCCCTAAACATTTGTTCTTTCTCTCCCTTTCTTATTAATGTAAACGACACACCGTAACGATATATCAGACGCTCACCTCTGTTAAGTAGGATGGATTTCTTAAACTCTTGCTAGACTGGCGCCGCTAAATCTAACATCACTTCCAGGCTGCTGGAGATATGCAGACCCAATTATAAAAGACATAAACATAAAAGATATCGTTTCGTGTCTCGAAAACTCTCGTAAGTAATTACCAAAACATCACTCATAGTAAAGGCGCTATCATGTGCCAAGAGTTTATCCATTCGCTTCTAAATATATACTAAAATCATTTCGTTGCAGAGAGGGGGGTATCTAGCTACATCCTAACTAAAAATTAGGCGTTAATTAAAGAGCAGGAACAAAACATGAACGCCGAGGCTATTTTTTTAAAACTTCAATCAGTTTGATCCTTGGTCTTTGCCCAGCGCCGGGTAGTCAGGCAACTTCCATTTCCCGACAGCCCCATCAATCCCAATATACTGATCGAGTCTTAGATACGCCGCGACTCCAGCAGCCCAGTTCATAATGCCGATGCCGAGTGCTGATCGTGGAGGGAAGATAGACCCGGCCCACTCACTTCCTCCGTGCCCTGAAAGGGCTATTGGCCGCCATACCTTTTCGTACTTCTTCGCAGCTTGAACGATGGATGCAGTGGGCAATGACCCGTCCTTCTCTAACAGGGTCGCAAGCTCACCGGCTAAGAGATAGGGCCCTATCAGACCCCACGAAGTTCCGTAGCCGTTTGCCGTGGCGGAGTGTGCCGCATCGCCGATGAGAACAACCCGGCCTTTCGACCACGACCCCTCGGGAAGCCGAACCTCTTCATATGGCGTGCAGTACAGATCGTCTGCTTCCGGTGCGTGGAGTAACGCCTCCATAAATCGCGGGGTTTCCCACCCGGCATCTTCATAGAGAGCAGCCAGTGCTTTCTTCAAGGCACCGAGGTCTCCAGACTTCATTGCGGCGTCGACAGCATCATCCCGCTTGCTCAGTATCATGTAGATACGCGTGAGCTCGGGGCAGTCTTTCCGTGTTAGAATCGTCCGGGCCATGCGAGATCCGGGCAATTGACAAGCAGTGCCCCTATCTGAATCCCCGGGGTGCGAGGGCATGCTGAAGTAAGCAATGTAGCCGCCAACCGTGTGTCGCGGATCCGGGGCATCCGGGCCGAGCATAATCTTGCGCGTCCTCGAACCGGTTCCATCGGCGGCAAGCACAAGATCGTAGTCCTCCTGGCGGCCATCTGAGAAAGTCACGTGGACTTTGCCGTTGGGGTCGCTCTCATCATCCTGTGTGAAGTTCTGAATGGTGGTGTTGTATACATGTCGTACATTCGATTGATTCTCGGTAAGGCCGTATAGAATCTTCACCAAATCGCCCCTCATTATTTCAAACTCAGATGTCATGCTCTGCTTTCCGCCGCCGTGCTCGGCCGCCGGGAAGAATGCTTTTGTTCGTCCATTGGTGTCAATCAACTGCATGCCAGGCTCCTTGACACATACAGCCCGAACGGCACGCTCAATACCCATTTTCTTCATCATGTCCACGCCCGCGACACGAAGATCGATCTGTTGCCCTGTCGCTCGCATTTGCGAGGAACGCTCTATAAGTGTGATGTTGGCGCGGGCAATCCGCGAGAGCCAGTAGGCAGCAGCTGGACCTGCAATGCCGCCACCGACGATGAGCACGTTCAAAGACGCCATGATTGTTGGAAATAAGTGGTGATTCAATAAGAGAGATAACTAGACGGATGGTATTGAAAATGCTGCCAAGATAATTCATGAACCGAATCACTCGACAGATTTAAAGACTGTTGCTTCATGGGTGCCATTGCGCCTCGAGCCGCGCGCGGGTACCTAGAATCCCGCCCCCTGTCGCCTCTTTTCCGAATCTAGCGCATTGAACCAATAATACTAACGTCAACGCAGAACTCGGGATGAGGTATTAATGTTTCAAGCCCCTTTGGCTACGTATACCGGACATCGGAAAATCTTACATGTCCATAGATATTTCGATGACGCGACGAACGTAGAACGGGAATCAACAGGAAAAGGGGAATAGGGGGTCAGATTAATGGCTCTTGAAGTTCACCGTTATTCCGTTCCTTCATCTCCCTCAGATTCTCATGAGTCATCATTTAAACAGCAGATTTTAATTACATAACGTCGAAATCGGCTACACGCCGACAGAAGAGCTATTATTTCATTTTATTTCTATTTCATTATCAAAGAAGAGATATGATGGGTGCTAGATGAGAGAGTAGGGTGGCTAGGATAGGCTTAGCGCGATGTGAATACGAAGTCTTCGTGGGAGAATCCATATTATTGGCTGTTTGATACCCTCCTGAAATAGTTCCCATCCTAATTATGTTTTCTATACTAGGTTACGTTCATGATTAAGCGCATTTTACTTCAAAATTTCATGCACAAAAACTTTTAGTTGGGTTTGCTCGTCCTATTAATGTAGTCACTTCCCTTGCTATTGCCGAGTTCCTCTATTATGTATCGATTACCTTGAGACCGGATTGAAACAATGTCTAGGGCGGCTACTATGATTATGCGTTTCACCATACCCGCTACAACTTCTTACATAAGAAAGAGTAGTTTCAACCCCGAAAAAAGAGACACCTCTATCTAGGACCCCGATGAAGGCGTGATGCGGCGGCTAAAGCAGACTTATACAAGACCAAATTATCAATACTAGCATAGTTTAAAGTTATTAGTACTTATAGACGAACATAGACTAAATACTATTATACCCGGTTTCAGCACTTTGTTTATCCATTAGAATAGTTTTATGAGACACCGCCCTAATGATTATAGGTCCAACAAAAATTTAGCCCTAGCAACTTTGCTAACATCGGCGATACAGGCGAATCTTCCACTTGAATCGACAGACTAAGCCCTCTGCGAGCAATCGATTACATTAGTACCGAAATAAACCGTAGGTAAATTACCCTATCTAAGTTACGGTCAATCGTTATAACACGTCAGCATCATGAGGCTCCGAAGATCTTGTGTTACATGATGCCTCAATAAGTCCATTTCAGTCTACCAGCTTTACTAACTGATACTAGATACGTGTTCTTAATCTACACCTGTCCCCCTCTTGTCTCTGATGAAAAATTACGTTGCTTCATTTTCGTTTTCATCAGTCTCCACCATCAACCATGAATCATCCAATGTGTGCAACAGACAAAATGGACAGTACCGCCCTCACTGAAGTCGACTATTCATCGATTTTGACAGCGAGCCTAAAATCCACGGATGCCATCATCACGCTCGAAGTGAATGATTATACCCACAAGACTAAGGAGACGCGCCTCCTGTTCCTAACAGACGACGACGAAGTATTCGTTGGGCGCATGTCACGAAGAAAAGATGAGATGACTCTCGACGATTATATCAAGGAACTGCGTCATGTACCTGATGAAAAATTGTTCCCGGAGGTACCTAAAGACCCACCGATTACCGTCGCTCCTGATGCGATGGAATCATTCTTCTGCAAGAGACCCGGCCTCATGCAGTACCGGCCCGAGTACGATACCGCGGCGCCCATGCTCGTGAGCGCAGAGGCGATCATTATGGAGACACTGTCCCAGAACCCACACCCAAACATCATTCGCTACTACGGATGCCGTATCAAGCGCGGTCGCATAACAGGAATCCTGGTGGAGGAACACCCAAGGACCCTAGAGCAGTTCTCTCTAGATCCTGACTTCCAGGAACTCGATCATGCCGCCTTCCTTGCCGCCTTTGAGTCTGCCGTCGACCACCTGCACGGTCTGGGTCTGGCGCACAATGACATCAACCCGTACAACATCATGGTTAGTGAGAGCCATCAGCCGGTACTGATTGATTTCGGGTCATGCCAGCCATTTGGGAAAGCCGTTCTCACCGGCGCAACACCGGGATGGTGCGAGGAGCGCTACGAACGTGAGTTCCGGAAGTCCGAAAAGGCGCACGACGCCTTCGCGCTAGCAAGATTACGTCAGTGGATGAAGGAAAAGGAATGAAACACGCGTGGCAAATTTGGGCTTTGGTGGGTTTTCCGGTTGTTTGGCTGTCGCCCTCTGCGCTAGGCGGGGTGACAGGAACTCCTGGAAGGAGACAGCTCATTTGAAATGTAAACCGGCTGAATAAGTCGGACTGCTCAAGTTAAGGAAATGGGAGGTCTACATCAACATACCGCTCTGCACTCCAGAGGCCGGAACACCTTTGATCAGCAAATACAAGAAGAATCAGCCTAGATCAATGTGATCCGATTGCTAAGGGTAACTTGGTTGAACATGATAATTCCATGTCGCCAGAATCATCATTCATCTCCTGGTGATCGGGGCACAAATTATCTACCTTTTCTTCGCTTTAGGTATTCTTTATTATAGCGTCGGCTCAGTAGTAGTGATTGTTTTCGTCACCCTTTTTCGTGGCGATTGTAGGTCTAGGAAGCTCGTCACAACGTTGTGGTCCGGTAGAAAGAAAGGCGGTGACTGTTTTATCCCCATCTCGAAACAGTTGATGAGAGAATATATTAGTTCTAGGGTAGGGTAGTCTGGACCAGCCACGCCGGGAGCGGATGACGGGGTGTTACTGACGCCTTTGTAGACCTTGGTGTGCATTAAGTTCGTCTACGTCAAGTTCCAGACTAGGAAGAGAAGAGGAAATAGCGAAGAGGAAATGGCTTGTAAAGAGGTAACTATCAAGTCCCGAAGCTTCTCAAGAATCTAGGGAGTCACGAGTGCCTACGATGATATATATTTTAATAGTTGCCCGGTACGAGACGCTACAGAGACATTATACTCCCCATAGTTACAATCAGTTTTACTTAAATCCAAGCCACCCTATGAGGCTAAGTAGCTCGTAATGCGGGTGAGTAGTACCATGCTAGATTGATTTCCATCGTTTAGGTAGAAATAGTGACACGCAGCAGTGGATTCTATCTCTGCGTCGCTCTCTGCGTCGCCATCTTAGGTTCGCTTTCATAAGTCAATGGTTAAGACTTATACATATATAGTAGCTCTAAGTGAAACATATAATCGGCTTTTAAACTATTTCTGGGGCAACGTAGCCTTTATAAAATATGCTTCGTCGGTTAAGAATCTTAGCAGGCTTGAAATAGCATATTCTAATGGGACAGGTTAGCATTAATTATAATGTTAATGGGAAGTTTAGTTTCCATCTCGCATATTGGCAAATGTGACTGACCCAAAAATACGAACAATCTCGACTAGTATTAATGCAAATGTGAGATTCGTTGCCAGAAAAACAGAACCCTGACCTCAGTGTGCAAGTAGCCGACTAACAACAACCGGCGAGGAAGGCATATCAGTTCTCTATGCCTACCCCATATGCCTCTAGATAAATGATAATCTACTAAGCACTAGAGCTGCAACTTCCTTTTTATGGTGTACATTTACTCGAGCCCTACCTTCTCCAGAATGCCCTCCCTACTTCCTAGGTAGGCAAGTACTTAGCTATTAGGTACCCAAGGCTACTGCGTGTTAATACCTGTATGGCCCAGACGGGCCAGGTAACCGCTAAAAAGATCTCACTATGTCCATTCCGTCTCATTAGCCAATTTTGCCTGGAAACCCGCCCCATAGTTACATAGGTTTCACTTCATTCATCTGTACACTGCGCCGTCGCTATGTCTTACGCCGACTATATACAAGCATATAAAGAGGATCGCGTCGTTCACCTGAAAGACATTTGCAGGGACGCGTCACAAGTTACGGTCACTATCATAGTCAACTCGGTGGAATATTGCAAGGAATGCGTCCTTTACTGGCCTTTCGTCAACCCGACTAGTACTCACAGTGGCTGGTGCCAAGCCATTTTCCCGGACAAACCAACAGCTCAACGTGCTCGACAGCGACTAGATCATTTTCGAGTGAATTGGAAGCAAATTAGAGCTCTATCGCCATATGTTAGTTGAAGCTTTCTATGCTACGACTTTTATTGAGTCGCGGCTAATTGCGAGTAGGGTTCACCCAGTAAAGATATGACGGTACGCGCCCTGTCGCCTGAAACAGTCCTGCCCTTGAGGGCTTCTTGTATTCGCACTTACGCATACATGAGATTGCATACTAACATTATTTCCTATATTATCCTAGTCTATTACATATTATCAAAATCGCAAGCGCCCCGCCGTCGACGATGGCAGGGAGACAACAAAACGGGCTTCTTTGCTACCAAGTATCGAAACCGAGGGGGAAGCGGACATTACCCCCGCCGCGGTTGCAATACCTCCCAGTCAGTCTCTTGTACTGAGATTGAAGACAAGAAGCTCAGTGCTACTTCGGAAGTCCACGGATCCAGCGAAAGAATGGAAGCAGTACTACGTGTGCAATCCGACCCCAGAATCAAATTATCTTCTAGTTTCTGAGGACGATATGATGGACACGGTCCAGGTGAAAATCCCACCCGAAGATGAATAAGGCGTAGAGGCTTGTTTTTACGGGATCCAGATTCATAATCATTATCAACATGATTCAGCTACTGCCCTCGGAACCCATGAATTAAACTTGGTTGGAGTAGTTCCATGCCCGTCCCAACAGCCCGGATAGCTTCACAATTACATAGTCTAGATTTCATATCTCCCAGCAGCGGAATAAATAAATAAAAATGACGAGTCGTAAAGTTCCGCCGCTCTTTCATCGTGACTAGCCGCTGTTTCCGTTGCTCCCCCCTTTTATTCGCAGGGATGTTGTTTAGCTATTTACGAAATATTTTATTATATTATTACTGATTCTGGTCAAATTGCTAGGAGAACCACATAGAGGCATAATAGCTCATTTATATATCACAGCACGGCATCTTCAAAGTAAGCAAGGAATAGCTACCACGGGAGCGTACTATTCGAGAAATCCTTTCTCTCTTCATCTTCACCAAAAATGAAACCCAGTCAATCACCATGTATCAAACCCAAGGATTTTCGAAAAGAGCCGGCATGTCCTTATACCCCATAAATTGACAGCTCTGGTTGTGGGCCAAATACCTCTCGTTATCCGTATCGTCTCCCCCCGTAGACAGTATTATTTCACTTTGGGCTTTCAAAACCACCTGCTCGAATGCTCCCGGAGCTTTGGGGGCGGTTCCGCCCTGCAAGTTCTGCTCAACTTCCTGTGTTGCCCCGCCAGCTCCATACTCTTGACTTGATATAGGCTCCGCTAGCTCTTGTAGGGCATCGACGCCCATCGTTTCCGCCGACGTACACTCCGGGAGTACATGACGCTGTGTTGGGATGGAGGGTGGCCATGGTTTGTCATCCCAATAGGGGCATTGATCTTCCATTCCTTCCCAGAGCATTTCAAAATGGCGGCGCGTATAGTTCTTATTGTATTCAGCCCGGCGCTGGCAAATTTTGCGGAATTCACTGAGATTATAGCCGCAGTTTTGTAGGACAGCGTCCCAAAGGTCGCCTACGAAGCTGCCGGTCATGCCATAACAGCTTTCCCGTGTGTAAGCGTTTTCAGCCATACTTCCATTAAGCCCGTCCACCTCGTATACGTCAGCACCTCTTTCTACGAGAAGCTTGAGGGCAAGAAATCGATCCTGAACTTGGCCTGGATATGCAAAATATATGCCTGCTTGAAGTAGGAAGAAGTCTAGACAGGATTCGCCTCTACTAGTGCGAGTATGGACACTTGCTCCGGCGTCTAGGAGCATACGCAGGCGCTCGGACAGAGGACCGGCATCATCGAGATGCATCATACGCCATATGGTGCGCATGATCGGTGGTTCATAACCTGGAGCCATCGGGTCATTTATGTTAACGAATAGTTTGAAATGACTAGACATCCAAAACAAACGGGCCATGTCCTAATATACGATAAGTGTACGCATGAAATACTCTGGGACTTGACTAACGGGGTGACGATGGACCGAGACCTCATCAACTAAACATGAGTGACCTGAACCAGTCGGAGTTGGGTCAGCTCCAGCTTCAAGGAGAAGCTTGCAGACATCAATTTGCCAGTATCCCTCATCCATTCTATAATCGGTTCTCTTAACGCAAGACTCTAAAAGAGATCTTTCAAGTGCCAATATTAGTACCAACAAGATTACAAGTAAGATAGGTGCACTCAACCGTCGTCCATCTCCAACCAAAGGCTCAAGGCAATCAACATCTAGTCCATTCTCGAGCAAATAAGCGAGCATTTCTATGCGGCGGTTCTGAGCTGCATAGAAAAGGAGATTAAGACCGTATTCGTCGTGGTCCTTTAACGTCGCTGCACCATCTCGAAGCATAGCTTGAAGCTCCTGTAATGTGCCAACCATTGCCACTCCAAAAACCCGAGAGCCAAATGGCAAGACTCTGTTCACCGCGAGCCGGGAAATAGGTAGCATTGAACTCGGGAGAAAATCTCCCTGGTTAGTGGAAGCTATGATCATGAATTGCCGCAGGTCCCTAGGTAAAAAGGAAAGGACCATAGTACGAACTTCGCAGTCAGACTCCTCCAAGGTTCCTTCGAGATGTGATACTCGGGCCCTTTTGGTTACTAGGAGAGAGAGTGTACCTAAGTTCCCCAAGGGAAACTCAAAATATCCCCGCTTTTGGCGTATAGCAATAGGAAAGGGGCAATTTCGACGTCGACCTGCATACATATCAACGACGTACTACTTGGAAGAAGACTCTTTTCATCATCGGCCTACCTTCTTCATTTACAACGAGCTTAAATTGGCCAAAGGCTTGACCAAACCGCCTAAGATCGCTGCGGGCAGCTTTCTTGTCGATAGTGGTATGGTTCGCTGTCGATAATTGTGTCGGCGGAGTAGTATCCAAATATTTCTGCGTTGAGCCTACGAGTATCTGTAAGTCCTCAATGATATCTTCGGCTTGGGTGTCATCCTCCGCATTAGTATCGAAAGTCCGGTTTTTCTCTTGGACCAAAGAGCATAACCTCGCAATGCTTCGAACTAGACGGTGATCGGAACCTGAAATGTCACTAGGCTCCGCCTCTTCCCACTCATTATCGACTTTGCACTTCCGTTTAGATGTGTCATCTGCCCCTTCCTGTGGACGTGTGTCTTGGGTAGGACTAATTATACTCTTCTTCAGTCCATTAAGCAGGCCTACCATCGAGTCTGCGTTTTTTTGCGACATTGTCGACATGTTTTGCACGGCAGCCCGTATCGATGACAGCTCAGTCTGTAATTTATCGTGATGGCTATGCAGGGTGTTGTCAAGACCTCCAAATTGAGAGTTGAGACTTATCGTCTGTTTCTCGACGTTGGTGCTCAAGTCATTCATCAACTGGGCCACTGTGCGAGTATCGGATAGTAGCTCTTTGGTGGCATTACTGCAGTTAATTAGATCACCAGTACCACGAGTTACTATTATTGTCGTGTGACTGACCTGCGAAGTATACTTAAGCGAAGGCCGAGTGTGCTGGAGTGTATAATTATCTGTTCACAGATCTTCTGTAACTTTTCCTCGTTGAGGAAAGACTTGAATCGCCTCCATAGCATGCTCGCCCCGCTCTGGTTTGGGGTTGACTGGACTTTCCGCAAGGTGTCGGCTAATGTGTTAAGGTCTGAGATACATAATCCAACGTGCCCTGCCAGTGCCGTGTCATGACAAGCGAATGGGGAGAGTTTGAGTTGTTCTAGAACTCCATGTAGTTGTAGTAGATGACCCGCAACTCTTCGAACGTTGTCCGGGGCGTCTTGAATGGAAGAAAATGTGGTAAAGAGGAATTGTGAAAGCTGTGATGCAATGACGACGAATGCCGCGACGTTCGCTCCTACACCTAGAGCCTCCATATCAGCCTTGACTAGACGATAAAATGTAGAATGCAATACCAATTTTTCGTTAGAACGTGAGCTTAGAGACGCCAAAGGCGAACATGGCGCTATTCTTTAGAAACAGACTTACTGGGGTCGAGAACTGGTGCCAGCCTGCGTTAAGGTGCCCAGGGTTACGCCCCACTATCTGCCTACGTGTATACATATTAACATATAGCCTGCTTTCAAACGCTTTACGCCAATAAGAAAAAATGAAGTTTAGGGTGGTAATGTGGAATAATAAGATTATTGTTGAATATAGTGTGTGGGACGCTCTACACCTCCTGTATATATAAAGTATGAAATATTCTGCTGCCCTTTAGTAGGGCTTTACTTTAGACTTTATTTTGAATTTACTTTATTTATGCTATATATATTTATTGTATTTATTACTTTTAATAAGTTATAAGCTTAAAATAGCTTATTTATAAATTATTATATTTAATATTTTATTAGTATTATAATATTATTTTTTTATATTGTTTTATGTTAGTTTTATGCTATTTTTATATTTTTTTGCTAGCTAAAAAACTTTTTAACTAAAATTTAACTTAATATAATTAATATTTTAAAAATATTAAAAATTACTAAATTTTTAAATATTATATTAAATTTTTAGTAAACAATTATATATTTATTATAATTTTAGCTATTAATATAATATTAATTAAACTAAAAAACTAACTAATTAAAAAAATAAATTATTTATTTTTTAGCTTATTTTTTTATTTGTTTTATTGCTTTTTAAATTTTATATTAACTTTTATTGTTTTAATAAAAATTTTTAAAATTAAAAAAAAATATTTTTATAAAAAAAAATAAATATTTTATAATATTAAATATTAGTAATTTTGTTTATATAATATTTATAAATATTAAAAAATATTTTTTTTAGTTTAAACTTTTATATTAATTAATATTTTATTGTTTTTTAAATAAAAATAATTTTTTTTATTTTATTATAAAATTAGTTTTTATTATATTAAATTTTTTTATAAATAATATTAAAAAAAATAATTATTTATTTTTTTTTAAAACTTTTTTATAAAGTTTTTTATTTAGTTTTTAACTAATATTATTTTTTTTGTTATTTTTTAATAATATAAATTTTTTTAAGCTTAAAGTTAGTTTATTTAAAAGTTTTTTTTTTTTTTTGTTTATATTTATTTTTATTTTTATAAAACTTATTTTTTAAAAGCAAAAAACTAAAGTTTTATATTTAAATATTTTTATTAATTTTAATTTAATTAGTTTAATAATTAAAAACTAAATTAAGTTAAAAATTTAATTTTATTAAAATTATAAACAAAAAAAATATAATAATAGTTTAAATAATAGTTTTAATAAAATTATTTAAAAATTATATTAAGTTTATATAAAAAATAAAAAACTATTTAATAATTTAAAAATATAGTTATTTATTTTTTAGCAAATTATTAGCTATTATATTTATATTAAAATAAAACAAACTAGCTATAAATTTTATAAACTATTTAAATAAATAAAAAAAGCGCTAAAATAAAATATATGCTATAATATAAAGCTGTTTTAAAATAAACATTAAAGCTTTAATTTTTAATAAAAGCTTTAAAATAATAATAGCAATTTAAACAAAACTTTAAAAATATAAGTTTAAAAACAATATTATTTTTTAAAGCTTAATTTAAAAATAAAATAATATTTAATTAAACTTTTATAATAAAAATATTATAAAACTTATTATTAAATTATAAACTATATATAATAATTTTATAAAGTTTAATATATTTTATATAATTAATAAGCTTATATTAATTAATAAGTTTTTTATTTTTTTTAGTTTATTTTTTAATATATTTTTTATTGTTTTTTATTAATAATATTAAATTATTTTTAAAAAAAATAATATAAATATTATTATTAAGCTTATAGTTAGTTTTAATAAAGCTATAATAATAATATAATAAAAACAGCAAAATTAAAAGCTATATAAAGCTTAAATTAGCTTAATATTTATATAAGTTTGCTATTTTTATTATAGCTAGTTTAAATATATTAAATTTATATATTATGCTAAACATTTATATTTAAAAAAAGTTTATATTAAATAATAAAAATAGCAAAAATAAAACTAATAAAAAAAACAAAAAAAAAAAACAAAAAACTTTTTTAAAACTTTAAACTAATTGTTTATTTTATTAGCTATTATATAAGCTTTTTTTTTTAACTATATAGCAATAACTGTATATTTATAACCGACTTTATTGTATAAAAATAACTAGGTGCAAAAAAAGGGCAAGCGTCGCGTATTCGACGTTTTAATAAAAATTAAACCATAATATAAGCTTTTTTTTTAATTTTATTTTTATATTAATAAACTTAAAACTAATAAAACTATTTTTAAATAATTATAAATTTAGTTTTTTATTAAAACAATTTAGTATAAATATTAAACTTTTATTAATATTTTAAGCTATAAAGCTTTTTAATAATATATTAGTTATATTTTATATAGTTAATTTTTTATAGCAATTAAAATTAATTAAAGTTTTAAATATTACTATAAAAAATATAACTAATAAATTAATAAAAATAATTATTATAAACTTAAACTATAGCTAATATATTTTTTATAATAAAAAAAGTTTTTTAAACTATAAAAAATATATTAGTTTTAGTATAATAAAAATAAATAATAAACTTATATATTTATAAAATATTAAAAATTTTATTTTTAAGTTTTTTGTTAATAACAAAAAAATATATAATATTTTTTATAATATTATATATAGTTTAAAAGCAAATATTAATTTAATTTTTATTAAACAACTAGCTAAAAAAAGTGCTAAATTTTTATTTTATTAAAATAAAATGTTTAGTATAAAAAAAAAAATTGTTTTTTAACTACAAAGTTTTTTAAAAAATTATATTTAGTTAATATTTTTAAAGCTAATTTTAATATAACTAGTTTAAATATTAGCTTTTATACTTATTTTTTTTTAAATTTAAAATTATAAGTTTAATATAATAAACTTAAATATATTAATAATTAAAAATTTTAATTATTAATAAATTTTACTATAAATATTTTATTTTTTTAAAAGTATTATTTATATAAAATATATATTAAAAGCAAAATAAAAAAAACATTATATAAATATAAACTAGCAAAAAATATTTATAAGCTAAAATTATTTTATATTAATTTTGCTAAAATATTAACTAAAAAAAGCAAAATTATAAAATATAATAGTTTAATTTAATAAATAGTTATAATAAATAATTATATTTAAAAAACTTAAACTATATTTATAAAGTTAGCTATAAATTTTTTTTAAATACTGCAAACTTTTTTTAATAAATATAAATATTTTAAATAATATTATTATTTAATTATTTTAAACTAAAAGTTAACTTTTATTAGCTATATTTTTAAAAACTTATATAAAAATTAAAATATTGCTTTTTTTTTTTAGTTATTAATTAGCATTAATAAAACAATATTATAAAATATACTATTAAAATTATTAAAAAAATAGTTTAATATTTATTAATTAATGCTATAATTAATAAAGTTAACTTAAAATATTAGCTTATATTAATTAAAATAGTTGTTTATTTAAAAAAATTTTAGTTAAACATTAAAATTAAAAATAAAACTTTTTATAAAATATAATATAACGTTTGTTTTAATTTAATATATTTATAAACTATTAAATTAAATAAGTTTTATTTATTTAAAAAAAAACTTATAATATTTTTAAAAAAAATAATAAACTATAAAATATTAAAGTATTAAAATAATAATATAACAAATTATATTATATTATTTAATATTAAAAAAATTATTTAAATAAATAATATTATTTTTAAAAAATATTATATATATTTTTTGCTAAAAAATTAGTTTTTTATTATATAGCTATTTAAAAATATAACTATTACTATTTAAAACTTTAAAAATATTATTTTTTTTGCTAAAAATATTAAAACTATTAAAAAAATACTTATAAAATTAAAAAAAAAAAAAAGCTTTTTAAAAAATTTTAATATAAAATATATATTTATATTAAAACTTTAAAGTTAAAAAAAATATAATAATTTTAGTTGCTTAATATTTTTAATAAAATTGTTTATATAAAATAAAAACAACCTATATAAATTTTATTTAGTTTATTTAATACTAATATTTTATATTTTATATTGCTATTATTTTTAAAACTTAAACTTAGCTTTATATTTAAATTATTTTTATTTTTTGCTTTATTAAAGCTTATATTTAATAGCTTTAATATTATAAGCAATATTTTAAAAAATAAAAAAATAAACAAATTTTTACTAGTAAAAAATATATAAAAATTAATTACTATTGTTTTTTTTACTAAAAATTATAATTTTTGCTTTAAAATAATATAGCTTAATTAATATTAAATATTAGCAGCTAATATTACTTTAATAAACAAGTTATTTAAAATAATAGTTTTATTTATAAAAATTATTTATATTATAGCTTTATTATTAAAACTTATTAAACTTAAAACTTTTAATTAAGCAAAAAAATTTGCCGATTAGTTTAGTTAATATAAAGCTATAATATTAAAATATAAATTTTTAGTTAATAATAAAACTTAAAAATTTATATAGCTATTTATAAATTAATAGTTGCTAAATAAAAAATAAGTTTATAAACTAAAATAAAAACTTAATAGTAAAATTATATATTATAAAATATAATAAATAATAAAAAATTTTAAGCAAATTAAAAAGCTAAATTATAATAAAATATTTATATTAGTTATAAAACTAATAAGCTATAAAGCTATTTTTATTATTATTGCTATTTTTAATTTTAAACTTAAATAAATAAACATTAAAATAATATTTTTATATAAAATAGTTAATAAAAAAATATATATTAAATAGTTATTTAAATTTAATAATAAAAATAAACAAATATATTTTTTAAAAAAAGTATTATATAAACTTAAATAATTTTTTAAAATATAATATAATATTTTTGCAGCTTTTTTTAAAGCATTTAATTTTATACTACTAAATATTAATATTAAAGTTTTTATTAAAAGTTATATTTATATAGCTGTTTATATTAATAATTTATTAATTATTAAATTAATAAAGTTAAAAGTTAATAAAATTAAATAATATTTAAATAAATGTTTTAAAATAATTAATTTAAAGTTTTATTTATATTATTTAAAAATAACTATTAAAAAAACAAATTTAATTAAACTATTTATTTAAAATAGTTTGTTTATATTAAAAAGCTATTTAAAAACTTTAGTATATAAAAATATATTTTTAATATTATTTTAATAAAAATTAAGCTTTTTAACTTTTTATTAAACAATTATATAGCTTTAAATAAAAATAAAACTTAATATATTAAAGTTATAAAATTATTAATATATATAATATTAAATATATATTTTAATATTATTTTTTTAGTATTATTTTATAATTATTTTATAGCTAAGCTAAATAAAAACTATATTATAATAATAAAATATATATTTAAATATTTAAAAAAAACTATTAATATAAAACTTATATATTATAAAAAATTAAAAAATTTAGCTAGCTATATTAATATTAACTATATTAAAAACTATAAAACTTAAAAATTAACTTTTAAATATATTTTTAATATAAAAAACAATATTATTAACTAAAACTTAAAATAATAAGCTATTATATTATTATTTTTTTATAAGTTAAAATATATTAATTAAATATAAGCTATTAAAAAAGCTATATAATTAAACTTATTATTAAAAAAACTAAACGTTAATAATAAAATTAATATAATTATTATTTATAATAATAATTAAAAAGCTATTATTTTAATAAATAATTTTATTTATTATATTAATATTAAATATATAACTATTTAACTAAAGTTTATTTATAAATAATAAGTTATTAAAAAAATTAAATTATAATATATTTTTATTATTAGTTAAATAATAAATAAGCTTATTAAAGTTTTATTTAAAAATAAATTTTTTATTTTTTATAAAGCTATAAGTTTAAAATAAATAAAAATTTATTATTAGTTAAATAAAAATAATATATTTATATATTATTAAAATAAAGTTTAATTATATTATATAATTTATTAATTTAATTATATAATTTTTTTATTATAAATAAAAAATATAACTTTTATTTTAATAACTTTATTTTTAAATTAATTATTAACTATTATATTTAAAAAATTAAAACTATAATAAACTAATTTTTTAATATTTTTATATTTTTTTAAAATAGTTATAATAAACTTTAATAACTAGTTTTATATATAAATTATAAACTATTTTACTAATTATTTTTATATTTTTAAAAAGCTACTTATTAATAATAAAACTATAAACAATTAATTAATAACTATATTAATATAATTTTATAATTTATTAATTATTTTAATAATATTATATATATATTTTAAAGCAATATTATTTATATATATTAGCAAAAAAAAAAATTAAAAAATATATAAAAAAATATTAAATGTTTTAATTAAAAATATTTTTAATATGTTTTATTATATTAAAAAAAAACTATAAATATATTTAAATTAAATATTTTAGTTTATTTAAGCAAATAAATAAACTATAATTAAATAGCTAAGCTAAGTTTTAATAAGCAAATAAAAAAATAAGCAATAACTTTTTTATATAAAAAAAAAAGCAAGCTATATATAAGCTATATATAGCTTAACTTTTTTGGGCTTTGGCCTATTTATAATCACCTAGTGATTTGTGTTTTATATACTATAGTACAATTAGATGTTTATTGCTAACTAACCAACTTAGTAAGCTTTGCTGTTAACACCTTGCATTTTTATACTTACTAGGGCATTTTACTTTTAAAACTAACCGCTAAATTAAAACCTTAAGCTAGGCTTTTTATTAAGCTGCAATTTGTTAGTTAGCTACTAACAACGCTTTTAACGCTTTTTTTTTTATATAAAAAGCTAAAACGCTAAAAATAGCTTTCTCCCTTGTAATAATGCCTTTTAATTAAGCCTTAAACAGCTGTAAAAATGCCTTTGTTGCATTTTTATTCCAAGCTGCAGTTAGCTATTAAGCTATTTAGCCTGCTGTTATGCGATAAGTTAATTATAGCGTTAGCGTTTAACTATGCTTTAGATTTATATACTTGTTAACTTTTTAAAGTGCTTTAATAAAAACTTTTTTTTTAATATTTTTAGTTTTATATTAGTTTATTTTGCTTTAGTTTATTTTAGTTTTTATTATAGCTTTATAAAATTTTAAATATTAATAATTATTTAAATATATAAAAAAATAAATAACTATAAAATAACGTTTATAAGTATTATTAAACTTATTAATGTTTTAGGTATTAAAATTTTTAAATATTTTTAGCAATTTAAAAATAGTTTTAGCTAAAGCTTTACTTTAAAAGCTTGTTATAGTTATTAGTAGTAGTAATAATAATAAGTTTTTTTAAAGCTAAAATAATACTTAAAAAAGCTATTAAAAAAAACTTTTGCACCAATTATTATAAAGGGTATAATAGTAATAAAAGTGTTATAACAATAGCAATAAAAAGTAAAAAAAATAACTGTTCTATAAGCAAAGCTTTTGCTTACTTTTTATTTTTATAGCAGCAAGCATTTTTATTTAAATTTAAATATATATAGCATATTAAATAAAGTTTAGTCGGCAAGTTTAAAACGGCTACTTTTTTACTACTTTTTTAGCTAAAGTTTAGTAATTAAGCGCATTAGTTTTTTTTTTTATATATTGCTGGCGATTTTAGCAGGTAATAAAAAAAAGTTTGGCTTGGCGTGTATGCTAGGTTTATTTTTGTATTAATTTTAGCGCTTTGCTTTAGTATAACAAACTTATTTATGCTGCAGCTAAAAGTTTAAAGCTGCGCTTGTTGTACAGTAAACGGCTATATAGGATAGTTTTGGTAGAGTTATAAGTAGTATTTTTTTTGCAGTAGGCTTAGTGTTTAAGGTTGTTAGAAATTTATATTATATTTGCGTTACTTATATAAATAACTATATAGCAATAATTATATATTTACAACCGACTTTATTATATAAAAATAACTAGGTGTAAAAAGAAAGTAAGCATTATATATTTAACGTTTTAATAAAAATTAAAACATAATAATAGCTTAACTTTTTTTATATAATTAATTATTTATAATTATATATTAGCAGCTATATATAGCTGTTAATAAACAATTAATATAGCTGTTTAATAATATATATAGCTGCTAATAACTAATTTACTATATTTGGCTATTTTACTGCTTTGCTAATTGTTTTGCTAAGCGTAATATTGCTATAAACAAGCCGTTAATATAAAAATATAAGCCGCTAATAGCTAGCATAAATTAATATATTATTTAATATATAAAATGCAAAAAAAACTTTTTTAACTATTTGTTTTTTATATATATAAAACGCTATAATAAAATAATTAACATTTATTATTTTTTTTAAAAAAACTTAAAAAAAGCTTGGTTTAAATAGTTTTTACTATATATAGTTTATAAATATATTATTAAAGCTTTTTATAATATAGTTTTTTTTTTATATACTGCTTTAAGCAGCAATAAACTTAAAGTTTAATTATTATAAATTAAATATTTTAATATTTTATAAAGCATATAAATTAAAAATATTTAAAAAAACAAAAAATAATATATTTTTATTATAGCTATTATAGCTAATTTAGCTAGCAAAAAAATTATAGTTTTTTAAAATTATAATTTAGTTAATAAAATTATAAAAATATTATAAACAAAAAATATGCTTTAAAACAAGCAAAAAACTTTTTTAAAATTTTTATAGCAAAAAATTAAAAAGCTAAAAATTTAATATAACGTTAATAATATTTTTAATAAATAAAATTTATGCTTTATATATATAATATTTATAATATATAACTAAATATAATATAGCAATTAAACTTTTTAAAAACTTTTTAATTTATATATTTAAAACTATTTTTAATTAATATATAAATAACTTTTTGTTTACTAGCATAAAACTTTTTTTTTTTTTTTTTTTTTATAAAAAGTTTTTTTATAAATTAAGCTATAACTAAATAAACTTTAAACAAAAGTTTAAATTTAAAGCAAATAATAAACAACTAGTAATTATTTTTAATATAAAAAAAACAAAAAAAAAAAAATATTTAAAACTATTTTTAACTATTTTTTAAATTATATTTTTTTTTTTTTTTTTTATATATTTATATACTTTAAATAAAATTATATATTACAAATTAACAATTGCTTACTATACAAAGTTAATAAAAGCTTTTTTTTTTATTAAAAGTTTTTTTTTTAAGTAAAAGTTTTTTTTTAACTAACTTAAATACTACTTTAAAGCAAGTAAAAATATTAAATATAGTATATAGGACGTTTTATACCTTCTATATATATAAAGTATAAAATATTCTGCTGCTTTCTAGCAAGGCTTTACTCTAGACTTCACCTTAAATTCACTCTATTTATGCTATATACATTTATTGTATCCACTACCTTTGACAATTACCACATATTATTGGGTATTACTGCATACATGGGTGGTGGGTAGAGTTACATTTCCAATGCTTGGGCGACTGAGCCCCTAACTAAGCCACGCTCAGCCGGCATTGATGCCAATGATGGTGGTGATAGTGACAATGTCGTAAGTGGCATAGGAAATGACACCAAGCGTCCCATGTGGAAACTGAGGAGTCCCTGAATATAAACTATCATTCGCTCGTAGCATCTCTTAGAAACTTAGCCGCCTATAATACAACACTCGCTAGAGATCGAGATAGGCAGATAAGTAGGTAAATAGGGATTCTGTCTTGCAAAGGTCTCACCTTCAGCGGCGACTACAAATGGTAATTACTACTACAAGACTCACGGTAATACCTTAGGCTGTGGGGCATCTAATAACGACTAGTTAATCTCATGCCAATTACTGAAAAGTAAATTTGGATAAGCAAAGATGAAATTTGGTTCCTAACTTTGAGCTCCCATGTTAGAAAGATATTGCACAGCCACAAGTATACTTACTTATTTACTAACTGTGGCCAAGCATCTGTCTTACTAATCAGTACAGTGAAGTTCAAGAATTCAATGAAACCCGGCACTGCAAGGCGCCGAGGTTGTTTTCTCCCGGCCCAAGTTTCCGGTGCCGAGACATGGAATTCCCGGAGAGCGAGCAGAGTTTCATGACATCTCGTCTCCTCTGCTCCGGCGCTATTGCTGTTGTGCGAGCTGCAAGGCACTGTTGCATTTAGTGAAGGCGTCGTGGTTGTATTAATAGAATTAAGAAACCTTTGGGTTCTCAATAGATAGTTCGGTACTAAAGGATCTTGTGGCCTCTGCGCAGACTCTGGATTTGCACGAGTTCCGAATTGAGGGAATTGAACCGGCACTTGATAGCCGTTGTCTTCGGTGTCTCTCGATTAGTATGGGTGAGCTAGCAAACGCGCGCTAACTTTGGCGCAGGTGGTGGCGAGACGGCTACGTACAGTACCCCTATGCAAGAGAAAACGCAATACCTATCTAGGTAGCATTTGTGGCGTCGGTCAACTGCGATTTAGTGGAGGTTGGTCTCTACTATTTGCTAGTGGTAGAGGCAGGGTCTGTCAATACCTACCTAGTTGAGTTGTCGAGTTGCCGGGAAGCAATAGGCAGAGCCCGAATCGGCATAGACCGCCCCTATTACTGTACAGCTCCGGGTTAAGGTCGAGGCCAAGATAAGCTTTGGCGGGAGCAGTACTGCGGGAGGTCATGTTGGTCTTTAGCGCTAGGAGACGGACTACTACCGAGAGCCCGATTATATGACGACTTGAACTCCGCCAAGGTTAACAAGTCCCCAACGTACACAACGGGCAAAGCTCGCAGATCCTCAATTAGAACGATGTTATTTCCTAGACTTTTAGACTCTTCTAGCATTTACACTAAGTGAGACTACAACACTTACGGATCCACGGCAGAGCCGAGTCGTCAGAAAATAGAGCATGAGCCATTCCAAACCAACTAGGCTAGACTAGTCCGTATTCGATGCCTTGGCAGACGTTTCCTGGCATAGGAGATGTCTTGCATACGGTACTTTATTACCCCAAATCCTGACAACCAACCCAGACGCTAGTCTTTGCGTAATTACCTATCAACACATACATCCCTACTTGGTTGTATGTATGTCTTGGGCTGGGTCGCAAAAGCCCGAGACATGAGACACACCTCCCATACCGAGGTAGGCAAATCAAAACTCGTCTAAGCTCGTGAAGGGGGTTAAGCTGAAAAGGAATTCTCTGCACGAACGTAGCTAAGACCCGCCATTGGGGCGTCCGATGTTGGCAAGCGTGCAGCTCCCTAGCTCGTTTTTTTCGACACCAGCCCATAGTCCATGGATGAGTATCTCGCCTAGGATCCTCAAAGCGGTAGGTCCCAAAGGTCCACCACCCCCCCATCGCCCATCCCCCATCGTCAAGCTCGCAAGCTCGCCAAATAACTCTCCGGAGCTAGCGGTATAGTAATTAAGGTCAAGGTTTCCGTTCCTGAGCTTGCTCGTTTGATTTTACTTTATTTCGTTTTGTTTCATTCCCACCTTTTCTTTCCCCGGATTCATTGATGTGAACCTGGGTCGGCAACGTTTCCCTCCTTTAATTCATCTTCAAGTCCCCTTTTTTTGCCGTTTCGATTTTAGTGCTGCCGCGGTGGTTTTTGGACGGCCCCGTCTGCAATGTAGTACACGGCAAACCGGTTTTCTGCACACATTTGCTACCCTTGACGGAACGGAACAGCTTCAAAATCGAACGTTTTTTTTTTTGGTTATTTTCCCTCCTGTCGAAAACAATGCGATGAACGACTTCTCTGAGTCTTCATCGTGATCATGGTTACAAGGATCCTCTATTCCGGCGTTCTCGCTCTGTGGTTACTTATAAGCCATGCATTGAGCCAAACCACGACCACACTCGCGCCCGCCTCCACGACTTCCACCCCGGCATCGACGTCAACATTTGTGTCGCCGTCCCTCCACCGCGGCAATGGAGGAGGCCTAAGCGATGACGCGAAGATAGGCGTGTCAGTCGGCGTTACCCTCGCAGCTATAATCTTAGTTGGATCCATTGCGATCCTATGTTTTAAGCGAGGCCGTCATAAGGCATTGGCGAGGCCACAGACACGGACGGAGGTGTATGGTAATATGGACGAGGAAAATACGCCGGTTGGAGGAGACTCGGGAAAAGCACAGGAGGGTTATTATATGAGCGGTACGTCAACGGCGCACAATGGCGCGCCGCCACAGGCACAGTCCCACAATGGCTTTGTGTACCAAGGAGGAGGAGGAGGATATCCGACGGTACCCGATCAAGTATATGCGCCGCAACAGCAGCAACAGCAAACCTATCCGATAGCGTACCCAACCGCGTATTCCGGGGAATCATACATCTATCCCGGGACAGCGTATTCGGGCACCGCAGTTATAGACCCGAACCAGCAGAACGGGTATACCGGGCCGTCCCACACACAATACCAGTCTGAAGCGCATGCGCAGCCACAATTGCACCAGCCGGGCGGCGATGTAGGCTGGGTATACCCGGTCTCGGCAACGTCTCCGGTAGACACAACGCCGGTGCAGGATATACAGTACAATTACCTCCAAGACTACCAGCAGCACACCCAGAGCCCGAGCCCAGACCAAACCCGCTACCAGAACCGGGACGCGAGTTCTTCGAGGCAAGGATACACAGACGACGCGTACTATGTCCCGCTACCACACCCGCACGCGAGCGAGCTCCCGGAACAGCGGAAGCCTGTCGAATTGATGGGTGAGGGGCACTACAGGGAGGCGCCTTAACTGGCGGGGAGAATCATGTGTCAATTCTCGCTCTGAAACAATTATGATTACTACTATTATTATATCGTCGAGGACCTGGAACGCGCCCGGATCTCCTCGGCGCATTATGTACATATTAATGGCGAGTTTGGTTGCATATATATAGTGACTGGTTGCATGATTCCCCATGATGTCGCGTTTCTCAAGCATGTTTCAAATACCTACCTACCTCGGTGCGTAAGGAAAACATCGCATGATGGTAGCAAGAATAATGAGATTCAGAATTGTACTAGTGCGTATAAGTCTATACTTTGTGTTTTAGTGAAGCTACCCAAGTTGGTTGACGTAACATCCAAGACGAAAATCCGCACCACTAATTAACCTAGACTGGTTCCGTACAAGCTCATCTTGCCGTTGAAATCTGAACGTCGATCGGTACTAAAAATAGCATGCTTCGCAGCTACCTCTCTCTCTATTGATTTAGTGCATCATATCGTCTATACTAACTACTAAGAAGACTGCGCTTGTCGTTGCTTCGCATGTTCTTTGATAGATTGGCGATAGCGATATAAATCAATTAGCTTCATGTAGCCGTCGCAACCAACTATTTATGTTGGTGAGTTGCTACATGCAGAACTAAAGGTGAAAGTGTTTAGTCTCTAAGGTGGATCATTGCACTAACGTCGATCTACAGCCTACCTGGTTGGGTAATAACGATCTTCGCACGCTGGTCTCATCTTCTCGTACTAAATGATACCGATATGCGCCGCATGAATATACCTAGTGGCCCTAATGATTAACTAATCCCTCCTTGCCTCGTGACAAATTGAAAGTCTTCAGTATCTCGTCTGTAGACTTCCAAGTAGTTTAAAGTGGCTTGTTCCGCATATTAGCATAATAAAAACTAGAAATCTGATGTGTCTAACAAGTTCTGTAAGTGTAATAGAGTGGAACAGGTCTCCCGATCTCCAAACAGTAAACAATACTACCCAAAGCCTACCCTTTTAATACCGCCGAACCCGAACCCGATCTTTTAACAGCCCGACTCCGAAAATATGCTTTCTATCTCTGTTTATTTAGCAATGAGACCGCGCTTCGCGTCTTTGGCTACTAGCCCCTCCAAGGTCTGTACCGGGGCCGGGTAATCCGGGCGTCCGCCTAGTATATCCACAATGGATTTCATCGCCATCCAATGAGCCGCGGTTGGACGTCGATTCTTCCAGTCTGTTTCGTTCTCTTCTAGATCCTGCATGGAAGAAAAGACGACATCGGCACCTTTGATCCCAATGACCGAGGCGGTGAAGGAGTCCTGTGCAATCTCTTCCGGCCTGTCGTAGCCCTTAGGACCAAACTTCTCTAAGTGCTGTATGCACTTGATAGCTAGCCTTACGGCTCGGCATCTATCCATAGGCGAGGGGACGCCTCCCTGCTGGACGTGGCCGGGGATGCTGTCCCGGGATTCAAACCTGCCATGAGCCTCATCGCGCATGATGTCGGCAATGAGCTTAGCATTGTAGGTCCTGCTAGCCTTCTCATTGATAAGCACTAGTCTTCCCGCTCTTGTTTGGCCTTTGTCTTTGGCGAAGACTTCTTTTAGATGCACGACATCTGCGGTCAACATCTGCAAGCTGATACCCTCTTCGGGGATATAGACGGCGCTAGCTCCTACACTGAGGCCGGCCAAGAGAGCGATGTATCCCGATCGTCCACCTTGGGTCTCAATCACAAAGACTCGTCGCCGGGTGGCAGAGGCTGACTGTTTGATCTTGTCACAATATGCCACGAGCTCGTTTAGACATGTGTCGGACCCAAGGGAATATTCAGTGCCGGGTACATTATTGGAAATAGTCGCCGGCAGTAAAGTGAAGGGAATGCAAAGTGAAGGGTATTGACTCCTGGCCTTCCGTAGTTGTGCAATGGCATGGAACGCTTCAAAGCCACCAATTAGGAACAGAGCATCAAACTTGTACTTCTTGATGAGACTGGCAATGAGCTCCATGCCTGATTCTTCGGGCAATTCCCGGTTTGTGCCGATCTCGGAGCCACCTTTGCTAGCCCAGCCATCTACCTCAAGCCAGTCAAAGGATCGAACGGCGCCGAGAGGCACATCGCCATGATGCCGAGCGAACCCAGCAAAACCGTTATGGATGGCGACAGGCTCATGTCCTCGGGCTCGGCAATAAGCTACTCCGGCGCGGATGGCGGCGTTCATACCGCCCGCCGGAGCACCGACATTGATAAACCCGATTCTCATTTTCTACGCCATGTCAATAAGTATTATTTATACGGTATGGGTTATCAACTTACCTCGCTTTCCTTCACCTTCACTTCGCCACCGAATCCTGTGTTCGCCGACATGGCGTAGGACTTATACTGGTCGGAGAACTCGGTATCACGAAGTGCCATAGCTTCGTTGAAACGTTGTGCCTCAATCAGCTTGGCAACTTCTTTGGTTTCCTTCACGGCGGCCATCAAGGGCTTCCTTGCTATCTTGTTCTCGGTAATCGCGACGAAGCAGGTTTCAGTCTCAGGGGTAGCCTCAAGCACAGCCTTAACAGCTTCGACTCCTTGCAAAGTACCGAGCATTCTATCATAAGCCACGGCGGACCCTCCTCTCTGGACGTGACCTAACGTTGTAATGCGAGTATCGAGGCCAAGGCCCTCTTTATCTGCAAGAAGATCTTTCACCATGCTAGGGGAGATCTTGTTACCGTGCTTATCTAGAGCGCCTTCGGCAATGATGACAATGGTCTTGCGCTTTCCCATGCTCCGATGCTAGAAACGTGTTAGAGAGGGATCAAAGATAGTCAAGGTAAGAAGGGATTTGTTACCTGTTTTATGACCTGACACATTTCTTCTTTCCAGTTATCTTCCCTAGGTTTCTCTGGGATGAACAGAAAGTCTGCGCCGGTAGCCACGGCTGCCATTAGGGCGAGCCAACCGCAGTGGCGACCCATGACTTCGATGACAAAGGCACGAGAGTGAGATGAGGCGGTGGCCTCGATGTAGTCAACCATCTCGCAGATGCGTGATAAGGCGGAGTAAGCTCCGATAGTAGCGTCTGTCCCAGACAGATCATTGTCGATAGAACCGACTAGCCCCACGATGTTTAGGTGTTTATAGGGCTCAATCCGCTTTTTGTCTAGCTCCCCTTTCGACACAAGTTCCTCTAGGAGCGATGGCCATTCGCCGCGGAACCGGTCGGCACCAGTAAGCGAGCCGTCACCGCCGCAGATGATAAGAGCGTCTATGCCGTTGAGGACCATGTTCTTGGCGGCCTGAAGGCGGCCTTCGCGTTCAAAGAATGCCATACACCGTGCTGTCCCGATAAGAGTACCGCCTTCGGAAAGGTAGCCCCGCACATCCTCCCAGCCCATCTGCTTGATGTAGCTGCCACCGCGGACGAGACCCTCGTATCCTTCGTAGACGCAATAGGCATTGCAGCCCAAGTAGATAGCTGTTCGGACAACAGCTCGGACGACGGCATTCATACCGGGGGAGTCACCCCCGGATGTCATGACGGCGATGTTCTTTTTATGTTCTGCCATGTCGAGGAAGTTCCTGGTTGAATAGGCTTTGGGTATAGGGTAATGGTACGTAATTAGGAGGAATTGAAGGTAAGGTGAAGTTCGCAAAGGAACGCAGAATGAAGGGGGGGGTTTGTGCTATCTATGAGGTCTATATGCGTATATGTATCACTAAGCTGTCGAGGTCCGTGGTTGCGTAAAAAATAATGATTGGAGCAAAGGTGGAAGAGGTCTGGGTTAGTCGCTGAGGCACATTTACCTGTTGCTTATGTGCAGGGTATAGGTAGCGAGACGTCAAGTGACGCAGAGCAGATCTGCAGCGTGATTATAGGGAGACTGTGTGTACACGGGCGGAAGACGGGGAGCTGAGGTGATGATGGGTCATGTATGTAATGTAATTGGATGTCTCTCGACCGTCGAAGACAAGAAAGCACTCACCAAGAAGTGAGCGCGAGGGCGTGCGAGAGGAGGGGTGGAGGGGTGGTGGGATGGGACCCTGTGGAAAGCTCTTATCGCGCTTATCAATTGGTTGTGGTGCGGGGAGCTACCCTATGCAGACCCTATGCAGAACCTGGGCCACGGCGTCTTTGGGCGGGTTTGGCTCCTTGGTAGTATTGTTAGCAAGGTTGCTAGCGCGCCGAATGCCGCCGGCCTGGGCCTTAAAAAACCCCTCCGGCGGAGCTGGGCGAGGGTTCGCGGCAGGGCAATGCGTCATTGTAGTGGGGTGACGGACGGGCGAAATAGCTCAGTTCGAGGCTTTGCACAACCTCGCCGTGGCCAATTTGTGGTCAAGTGCTTCTTGATCGTACGATAAATCCGATTTAATATATGCAACTCTCATTCTGAGAACGGAATTGGGTGCTTGCCGTTCAGGCATTGTTCTACATCCTACATACATAACTGCTCCTAAGAGGTATACAGTTAGTGTACAATGCACAAGAGAGTACAGACCTAATTATCCCCAACCCAGAGTCCGACGACTAAGCGGAGGCGCTTGCAGGTAATGAGCGACTTTTGTCCACAATTTGACCAACCGGCGATTTAGTATTACCGATGCCTATATAGATGCGATACAACAGTTATAGCTCTAAGCCCATACCACTAATTCAGAAATTCAATTCATACCACACTCTCGCTTCTCACGAACCCCCCACAGCGTGATTTACCAAGGGATGTAGACAATACCAACGATACCTGACACATAAGATATAACACCCCATTCGATATCACCCCACAACAACGTGTGATCGAGCTAGCTCGCCTACTTAGATCCTTGTGGCCAAGAGACCCCAGCTGGACTCAACGTATGAGTACCAAAATGCCTAACACGGCAACCTGATATACATGCACATTGCCGAGACTTATATCGAGTCGTGGTAGATTTTTGTATTACGGGCTCTGCTGAATATAGGGCTTATTATACCTCCCCTACGCATGTACTGAGTGTCTAGCTAGTACATTTTGGTGCCTAGGTTCGAATACAACAGTCACCAATAAACCGCCTACCGACGTCTGGCTTAGTTATATACGGCCGCTCCGACAGCGCTCGACAGAATAGGAATCGAACCTACTCCATATATAACCATACCAAGCCAGCCAGAAACGAATTAGGTGTACTTTATTGCACTCCGATTTACGACCTGCCCTGCGACAACCCGTAGTCTACAACGTCCGTACCCTTTCGTTGCTCTAATTTCTGTGCTGTCCAACACTGTGCTGCTGTACTTCACATGCAAGTATGCGCTCTGTGCTTCTGTAGGCTGTAATCTGTGCTGCTGTAGGCTGTACTGCTATACTGCTGTCTACTGTAGAGTGGTCTGTGCTGCCGTCGTCGCCCACCGAGGTGGGAGTCTGTTGGTCGCCGGCTTAGCTATTTGGTTACAGTTTAGCCACTTGCCCAGGTGGAATTGCCGAGACTTATATACATACACCTACCTATAGCATCGTAAGAACCGACTCGCGTAAGCCAAATTCTTAGTCCCTATTATACCGCGTCTCTTTATGGCATTCACTAAATGATTTTAGGCACGCGTAGGAAACTAGTTACACATACGTATAGTTATTGTCGTGCATACCTGGATACATAGATCTTAGCACAACACCCAAAGTGATACGAGATCCCAAACAGGTAGGTACATGCAGGTACTGGACTAGTCTAGAATCTACATCTTCCCGTGTCGTTAAGCTGTATCCAGCACACTTGATTTAGTTCCGTGACAATAGCAGAAACCATAGGATCTAGGAAACGCGGGGTCCTATCCGCTCCCCTATCTGAACTAGATGCTAGAAGTTTAGCTGTTAACGTGGGGCGTTGTAGAATGGGGCGGTTGACGACACATTCTTGACCAACTACTTGCATAATCCTGAGATCGAAAGCTATTTTTATTGTCAGGTCAATTAACAAGCCCCTAGACCTACTATCTTTCAGAGCTGGACTCTGCCTAGACCTTATAATCCCTAATTATTTAGTTCAATGATCATTAGGTATTAGATATCTCTCATCTCATACTATACCTTTCCCAGCTAAGGGTAGTAATAGCAAGGGTCGAACCTAAACACGCATAAAATTTAACGAAAGGGATATAGAGACGCTTATTTCAGTGCTTTTTCTCATTGCAACCACAGAAATATACCCACCAACATAGTAGAGCCTAGTGAGTAAATGTCTCACAATCACTATTACTCGCATATACAAAATATACAATCGACAAATGAGTACCCGATGTCAACAACACCAACAACACCAACACTAAAGCAGTTGAAAACGTGAGCCCGTGTTACTGCCTACAGCCTTAGAGTCTTTTGCCATTATAGCATCTCCTAATACAATACACTCGACATGTAGGAGCTGCCAACGTCAGCCACAAATAGTAATACAGTAGCCGTCAGAATTCACAAGCCCTTATCGCAACCCCCAACCACTGAGCCTGAAGGTGAAATCAAATTCCTTCACCCAGGGTACGAGCCTCCGTACGGCATCTTGTATATGCTCCTGCGACTTGATCAGTCCTCGACTCGCTTCAAAGGGGTGCACTACGGCACTGCTCTTACTTCTTGTCAGATCATAACCAACAACGCCTTTAATGGCATCCTTGCGACGGACCGAGGAGGCCACCATCGTGTCATCCCAGAAGTAAATCTCGACAATGTGCTTACCAAGTCTCAATACTGGGTCTTCGCCACTGGCCCAGATCTAAATCCATACCATGTAGTCCCAAGTTCCCAGGGCCGGGTCTTTCCTCACCGGGAAACCGCGAAGTGGCCTCGACTGAAGAACACAACAGATGCTGACCCTCGGCGTATTATTACGCAAACGGCGGGGCTAGGGAAAAAAAAAACATATCAGATTCTTGCCACAGAGGAGAAATGGTTCAAGGTAAACGCTATATTATATCAATACAGAAATTATTATGATGTTCATTAAAACCCCAGTAAGATTGCTTTGTGACATGATTTACAATATGCCTTTGATTCTCACTTGTTTACGACTCTGCCGAAACAAAACCACTACGTCGCTCGTCAATTCCGTGCTACTGAAACTACTATAGAGTTCGCATCAACTTATCACAACCGTATTGCTGTGCAATAGTCAAGATATATTGCCCCAGAGCTCCTATTTGCTCCTTTTGCCCCAGGTGGTATGTGCCTTCGGTGGAAAGCCAGCTCTTAGCTGGGCGAAGAAGTACACTGGACCTTGGGTTAGAATAGATGAGAAGGTAGAGGTCGTAGCAAGCTTACTTATGAGATGGGAAGGCGAAAGTCACGGGAATTATTTAGAAATATACAGCAAATAAATGTTTTTAAGCACAGTAGCTAAACTTTTGGTTTTCTATCTGGTATGGAAATTTATTGAAGTAGTAGTCCAGGCAGCAAATAGGACCTCGCTCACTAACCGAAGCATACCGTGGGTTCCTGATAAGGTCTAGACACAGGACAACAAAAGTCGATAACAAAACAACTTGTTATATATACAGGGCTTTTTAATTGCCTGGCGTAGAAACATCAATATCGCGGGTAGCTCTAGTCCACAGGATAAAGATCTAATTGGTACTCTATTGGATGCCTGTCCAGGCTGATATTGATTGTAAGACTAGCCTTGGGGCCATAGGCTGGATCTCGACCCTAACAGGTGGGAGGGTATAATACACAACATGACCATGTATATATCAACGTGGATCTGAGCGAACAATGCTGGAGGCATCGTGCCATTTGCCCTGTTAGAGTCCATCATATATCCGACACACGATCACTAGGAAATACATCCTAGGAATAAAGTTTAGACCTTAAGGGGAAGGATAGCCCATGTTTCATAGAATGAAAGGATGTCCTCTCATAGATTGCATCGCCTGTAGGCTTGGTGAAGTCGAATTGAATAATTACCACCATATACCTCACGAGCCGACACGTGATAACATATGGCAAGCACGGCGTATTTAAAATATAGTAGCAATTTAATGCAAATTTCGTGCGAAGAACCTCTGATCTGAACACGTGTACGTCACACTGTGTCCCATTCAATCTTTTAGTCACATGAAGTTTGGAGCAATAAGTGCGTGCTCGCGCTGTGTAACAGTGGATCCCCTAGCCAACACGGGTGTTAAATAAACATGCGGGTAAAATCAACAATGGAACATCTCTTGCCTCGCGCTTCTTTCTGTCCCCTTCCAACATGCAAAGAACACCTTCGCTAGACGGGCTAAACTACCTTGTTTTGGTTGATCACGGTTAAGCACTAGTCAACGGCCTCCGAAAATGGAACAGCATCCTGTGTTCAATGACCCAAACATCACAGCCTCTTTCACCCAGACTGTCACGCAAAGTATTGATGCCCTGAAAGCTCATATCACAAAAGAACCTGGGACCTTCAAAGATGATATCAAAAATGTCACAGATGATCTCAAGAATGACATAGATGATGTCAGAAATGATCTCAAAGATGTCAAAAATGATCTCAAAGATATTAAAAATGATATCAAAGATATCAAAGATAATATCAAAGATGTCAATGATAATATCAAAGATGTCAAAGAAGAGATCAAAACTTCCAAGAATGAACTTACAGCACGGATCGATACTCTTGACCAAAGATTTCAGACTAGTATTGCTACCCGGTAGGCGACCAATTACTTGCTTAGAAATTGGAAAAATAAAATTAATCAAAATAATAGCGAATACAATAGTCTTGTGCGTGCAAGCAACGCGTCAGGGGGGGAATTTCAACCTCTCCATTCTGTTTTTACAAATGCACCAATTGCAGCTTTTCCAGGATCTCTATCTCAGTTTAGAAGTCTTAACGGTAAGATTTCTTTGTCGCCTTAAGCCTTCATGTGTTTATAATACTATCTGCTTAAAACCCTTGGCTAATTCGATTTGTTTTAGGGGCTAGCATTGTTGCGATCCTAGAACAGCTCAACGATCCATATTGTAAACCGGAATTAGGCACCCCGGCTGAGAAGCGAGTTAGGCTGTGGATGCTTGCGGGGGTTCCACAACCCAGCTCCTTTCCACGCAACCCTGTTCCCGATCCTGATGAGTAGCATGTTGCGGGGTTGGTAAATGGATAGTGGCGAGGTGGTTCTTATTTCATGGGTTTAGACTATGAGGGATTCTTTCAAGGTTGATGAACGGGATAAAGGTTTTCATTTCATGAGTCGAATGGTGAGTTCGGGTACACGGTTTTCATAGGATAATAGGTCGGTCGGGTGTGCGTTTTCATCATGATCAAATGTTTAAGTAGCCAGGTCTCAATTTAACTTTACTCAATTCAGCGTAACATAGCGAGTACTTATAACGACAGTAATTGCTACTCCGCTTACCCATAAGAACCACCTACAATTGATGGCTAAACTTGTAACATTATTGCAAGGAATGACCTTTTTGAATTATAAGTGTAAACCCACTCTCGAACAACTACTAGAGGACCAAGATAAAAATAGTTGAGTGTTGATATGATTTAGTACAAGAGAGCAGGGTGGATCATCCTAGCCATAAAAGGTGATCATTCTTGTAGATACCCCACTATTGTAGGTACCTACCTCTTATGTACCTACTTCTAAGGAGGTAGGGAATGAAACCTTCAATTGTATATCCATCAGGCGCTCATATACAGGGCCACAGCACACACCTCGATAATAAATAATGGTACAGAGGCATTTTTTCTTTATTTATATGTTATGATTAGAGGCGCTGCCACTCGCACCCGACATCTACGTACGTAGAAACAGCTCCCGTCTTCCACATAGTCTGCATCGCCTGCCTGCCATCGCCGTCTCGACCCCGACCCCCGATCAGCGGCCACAATGGCTGCCCATAACCAGATCCCCTTTGCCCTGCGTCCGTGGCCGACCGGCGACAAAAAGCCACAGAACCTCGCCGAGTTCTTCTCGCGTATGAATACTCAGCCCGGCGGCTTTCGGGACCTAAGAGAGGACGATCTGCGCCGAGAGATGCAGGCCAAGCAGCAAGGGCAGCTCAACAACGGTGGCACTAGTAGTTCTGACGAGGGAGGCGATGAAGACGAGGACGAGGATGAAGATGGGGCTGAGGGCGAGGCGGCGAAGGGCAAGACCGCTGCGGTTGCGCGCGAGGAGTTCCTGAGAAATATCAAGTGAGTTCTGGCCTGCACCCATCCTTAGTTCATTTGGCACAGCAGCAACACTCGTACTGGCTTAGATCTGCTAACAGTCTTTCTTGCACGGAATAGCGGCGCAAGCACCCTCGCCATGTACGCCGTCGACACCGTCTCGCTCCTGCTCTCCAAAGAATCCCCCGTCCAGGCCAGCACTACCATTTCCCCAGGCCTTCGCGATGCTGTGGGCATCGGCACATTGGGAGCTTCCAAACTCAAGGACCCCCCCACCACCCCGGCCCAGATTCAGAACGATCTCTCCGTCGCCACCGGATGGCGCGTCATGGGTATAAATAACATGGTGGACTCGGTCCTGGCAGCAGCAGAGCGCCTAGAGAAGGAGATCGAGTTCGAGACCAAATACTGGGCTGACGTGCTGGCTGTGAGCGACGATGGCTGGACCGTCTGCGCGCTTCCTCAAGAACAACACACATTGGGTGTACGCTTCGGTTTCGCCGAGTCGGCTCCGGATTTTAGGAATAACAGCATCGCCCCTTTAATTCGGAACGATGATGGCACTATTCGGTTAGGTGTTGGGAAGGCTGGGGGAGGTTCCCAGAGAGTACGTGTTACCGTCAAGAGGAACAGCAACATTACAGACCAGTCTCCTCTCCCTGAGCGGTTACCGGACGATGCTCCCCTAAAAGACCGGGTCCGCGAAGCCAGGAATACCATCTTTCATCAGGAATTATGGTACGAACTGAATCGGGAGGCCCGCGTTCTACTCGCCTACGACGTTTACTACAAAGACTCGGCTATTGTCTGGAAGCAGAATAAGGACACCGAGTTCATCTTCACGCTAGAAGATCTTGGTGATCAGGATGATGCGAATGCAAATTATGCAGAAGGCGTTTGCTGTTCGACCGCTGCCTATTCTCTTCTCCAATTCCTTCTTTTCCAGAGTCATCGGCAAAGCTATCAAAAGAGAACCTCTCCTTCACTCGCCATACGGCAAGCCGATCCCAATAACTCCACATATAACATCTTGCGCATCCTCATCGCCCGTTTCGAGTACTTTAGAAACTCGGCCGACTTTGATGGCCACCTTGACAATATAGTCTACACACTGCGGCAGGCTGGCATTTCGACTGCATCCTACAACGTCGTCCCGCCGCCGAATCCCTCAGCGTCTGGGGCAGTACAACCTCGTCACACTCCCAATACCGAACTCCTATGGGTGCAGCAACTAGTTGCCAACATGCAAGCTCTCTATACCATCACCATTACATCAGAGACGCGACTTTGGTGCCGCAGCCGAGGCATCCCCCAACCCTTTATCGGGACATACTTTTTTGCAACCTTAAAGCACCCGTTCACGGACAACAAAGATCCCCCGCAAAATTGGTTGGAAACCGTATACCCCCCCGCGGAGTATTACACAACTGTTCAGGAAGCAGTATACTATCTCTGCCAGGCAGCTACTCGAGTACTCTCACGGCATCTTGCTCGGATAGCAGCTGAAAAGTTGGCGGATGACAGCATTCAGTCGTTGGAGACTATTTCGGGCATTGGCATCAAAAACAACAAAGGGAGAAACGCAGGGATTGACATCGAGGTCGTGAGTGACAGGGTTGTGCTCACCTTGAAAGCAAGCTGGCGAGATGAGAGAGCTAGCCATCCCCGTACCTGGACCTGGGCATCCGATAGTCAGGGTGTCGAAGGTCAGAGTATAGAAGACGTAGTGCTGAATCTCATGGGAGGAGGTCCGTAGCACGTAAAAGAGGGGAAATAACGGGACATCCACAGGGGCGGATTCGAGTAAGTTTGCTAGTCCCGAGAGATGTCGGCAGTAGGCCAAGATTCTCTAAATAAAACGTTGCGTATGTACCAATGCCGCTCGTATCATTAAAGGGTTTAGTTTCCTACGGTGAGCTAGTGATAAGTTGCTTTTTAACATATGACCAAGCGAACTCTACATGTAGAGTTAGGACCCAGCTAATTCGGTCGACGGCAACTACGACATGAAGTGGCCAATGAAACTGTGTATGCACGCATTTATTTAGCTCTATGTCGTTACAATGATGATACTAATGTGTGAGCTTAGATTTTCTTTTTCCGAGTTACCGCATGAGGGCCTAAACGCCGATGGAATCAACACAATGAATTGTTAGAGAAAGGGGGCCGGACTATCCATCAACATGATAACTAGTATCTTCTTTTCAATTTCCGATCCATTTCCGTTCGGGATTCTATGCATCTTTTTTTCCATCTCCAAGCCCCGATGCTCTGCAATAGGGTTATGCCATTCGAACTGTGCACACGATACTAGGAAAACTAGGAGAAATTACGGTTTCGGTTTTCTGTTGATACGGAAGAGCCTGTTAGCCCCACAGCATAGAAATGATAGTGAAGCCCTGGTGCTACCAAACGTATCCATCTCGGGGTTTGTAGATGACTTGTCGGGGGTATCATACCAAGAATCATCACAGCTCGAGTCGTTACCCTCGAAAAAGGAGGATACCCGTTCCCGACTCGACGAACCCTGCGGCCTAGCAACTGACACCGACCCAAACCTAGCAGCGGAATTGAAGACTCTGACACCGTTCGCACCCGTCGTGAACGAGTCGTCTGTAAACCGAATCTTCGCCTCGTCCATATCGTCCACGAAAATGCTGAGCTCGCTCCCTATGGCGACTACGCGCACGTGGTACTCCTCCCCCATGGCCATGGCCATTCTAGTCTGCGCGAGGTCCGTGAATGTCCCTAGGTCGGCTTTGCCGAGCGTGATCACGCCGGTGGGCGAGATGGCCGCTTTATAACCTTTGTATTTGTACGTTGCTGGGGAGAGCTCTGTTACCCGGAAGAGTAAGCCGGGGTGTCCGTTCCCTTTGGTGGTAGCTATAGTGGCGTCGAACACGAGATCAGCAAAGTTAGTGTCTAACATCGCCATCCCGCCGCTGCTGTCCTTTGCAGTCAGGCGCTGGGACTCCACCGACCATTCCCCGCCGTAGGTGGTCCAGTTGCGCATAGAGCCGTCGGCGAAGTTGTCTTTCACGAGCATGGTGACGGGCGGGATTGTGCCGTCTGCGTTGAAATACATGCGGTCGTAGGCGAGGGTGAGATGGTGGCTTTCGGTTGCGCTTAGGGGCCGGCGGTGGTAGAGGATATACCAGGTGTCCGTGCCGGGTATTTGGATGACGCTGTTATGGCCTGTTCCTGTCGCGACTGCGCTGTCTTGTTCTAGAATCTTGCCTAGCCTGTCGAAGGGGCCTAGAGGATTATCCGCCATCGCGTACGAGATGCAGCAGTTGGGCTTATCCCAGCTGCCCTCGGACCACATGAAGTAGTAAATGCCGTTCCGCTTGGCCATTCTTGAGCCGCTAGCATAGTTCTTCGGCGTAATCTCCTTGAAGATCGTCCCATCCTCGAACGTACCGAGGGAAATCATATCATCATTTAATATGGCAACGTTAACGTGCGAATGACCACCATAGTAGATATAAGCCCTTCCATCGGCATCATCGATGAACACATCTGGGTCAACCGGCTGGGCGCCATTGTGATATTCACCGATAAGCGGCTTCCCAATGGCGTCGACGAAGGGGCCGTCTGGTTTATCTGCTACCGCAACACCAATACCGCCCACGGCCCCGTCATCGCCTTCGTCATTGGCGCTGAAATATAGATAATACTTTCCATTCCGCGATACTGGTGTTGGCGTGCGCAACGCCTTTGCCGCCCACGCCACGTTCGCTGTTGTGAGGACGCTAGGATGCTTAGTCCAGTTGATCAGGTCTAGACTAGAAAACGCGTCTACGTATGTTTGCTCTTCGTATATACGTGAGGTACTCGGGTACACCCAGAATACCCCGTCGTATAGTGCCGCGCCCGGGTCCGCGTACCAGCCGTCCACGAAGGGGTTCCCCGCCTCCGAGGTTGTGTAATCCAGTGCCGCGCCCGGCTTCGCGGGAGGGGTAGTGGTTACGGGAGACATGTTGGCGCATATGATAATATATAAATGAGTTTCCCGATACCGAAGTCCCTCTGGTAGATACTAGAGGAGCCGGAAGTTTGAAGTTACGTCGTACATGGCGTGGCGAGGGGTGCGGACGACCATTTATCAACGTGCCATCTCGGCGCGGAACTTTGGCTAAATACGTAAGAGCCTAATTACTTGCACGACCGCGCACGGAATGCGTAACCATTTGCCACATGCTCTTGAGCTAATCAATGACTATAAAGCGTGTGTCCGCGGATTCTACAGAGATCTTCAAAGTATTGCGTGTTTAGTAAGACAAAGGTGGACACGAGGCGAGGGGTTCGACAACTTCTCAACGTCTCTTGCTAGGGCAAAAATACATCTATTTATGATAAAAGGCATGAGGAGAAATACGAGGCAAGTAAGAGCTAAGGTAAATTTAAAACTAATTGAAATAGTTTCGCTCTTTGCGAGATGTTTATAATGCGACAGCTAGATAAGTAAATAGGGGTCAGTAACAATTACGAGCTTTTTATCACAGCATGGAGATATCTACTAGCATAGCTCTCTTAGAGAAAAGGGAAAGGGATATCCCATTGTAAGGTCAGATAAGGGAACAGCTACATGCAAGCAATCGTATAATCGCTAAACGTTTACATCATTCATCGTACACCCGTGAACATTGCCCTTGTACTCACTGCGAACAGCTCCATCGTACAACTATACACTAGTCAACCACCCGTTACACGTCTGAGGGTTTCCTTTGCTCCAATTCATAGCTTGGTAGATTGTTTCCAGTTCTCTCTGCCTCTCCGTCGGAACGGCTACCTCGCTGCAATCGTTCGTCACTCCCTGAATTCTTGCCCAAGCTAGAAGGCTTCGAGCTCTGCTTTGACCGCATTCTCCATGAGCCTATAAGGGACGAGATGCTTTCGGTAGGGACCAACTTAATGGCGATGGCACGAAGTACGGGACCGCAGGCGGCGATGATACCGATTTGAATCTCAGCAAGGTTCCAGATAGAGAAACCAGTCAGGATGACTGTGTAAGAAAATGTTAGACTTATAGAGCAGAGGAAAAGCTTTGTAGGGGGTTGGGTCAATTGGAGTTTAACATACGGATAGCATCTTCTGTATACCGATTTAGTGTAGCAGATATATAAATGTACGCCTTTACCGTAGACGCACCAACGGAGCTATTCGTTTGTTGATTAATTCCTAGTTCGTAATAATAAAGTTTTACAATAAGACGGATTAACCTACAGTGTGCCGATAGAGAACACAAGTAGCGAAAGGACCTTCATCTGTCTCGACATATTGAGTCTCAATATCACTGGAATGGGTATGATAAGTGTGACAACATCGGTAAAGATGTCAGTTCCGACGTAAGCCCATCCGGAGTGGATTGAGACCTTGCAGTATCTTGTGTAGTCCTCTGTCTGAGAGAAGAGAGCCAGCAAATGGTCTCCGCATTCTGCGAAATGAATTATGGAAAATGTGATGGTCCAGAGAATGATGATGATGGTCCAGAAGATGAGGAAGCGACGGAACATGAGCTTGGCGAATAGATTCCAGTATAAGAAGCAAACCGAGAGCTTGAGAAATCCAAGGCCGATAATGCCTAGGATGAGGAAGGCAAACTCTACCTATCCGACATATTAGCTACGTGATTGTTGTATGTTTAGGGAATTGGTGGGCGCCAAGGGCATGATGGGAAGAGCTAGATGCTTGAGTTTAGAGTTTCTTTGAAGTTTAACCACTCACATATTTCGCTCTATTCACTCTGTCTGTTACAGACTTTGGGTCCTCAATACTAGCACCTGCTGGATATGCCAATGCATGAGACGAAATAGCTGCTGCCTGTTAGACTCCTATCACAATGCGGGACACCATGGCCAGTTAGATAAGGCAGATAGGCATAGGGCACGTCCTCACCGTAAAGTTCAAGAGCAGTTAGACCCGCTCCGAAGATGAAAGCAACGGTGACTAGCCAGTCGCTAGTGATGATCTTCTGCCTTTTCCATCGCCGGGTATAGAATCGTAGACCGACACTAAGGGCTGCAAGAGCCTGTAAAATGGCAGTGCCTACGATCAGACCGACCGGGTTATCGTATCGAACGCCCGCCATGCTTGCGTACGTCACCTTCTGGATGCTGTTGTTCAGATCGACCAATGGTGGCCTTGTGGGAAATTTGGCCGGCGGTGTCTAGCAGATGATATCCAAGATGCACACCAGAGACGGGTAAGCAGAAGCAAACGACCCGATCGATGGTTGACCTGTAGTGGAAACCACACTTTCACAGACAAAACCCCGCAGCAAGCGTGTCACGTATTTATCGCGCGGGAGAGGCAGTCCAGAATGCCTGAGACACGATACGCTCTATTATTGGCAATAGACGTTCATGGATATCTTCCGTCTCTGGTTTCATTCTCCTGGAGAAGCCTTGAATCCTTCGATGAAGAGCGCAGTTCTCGCATCGCCTGCATACCGGCGGCCACCCGTCCTACAGACCTTATTGCAACGTAAAGTCTTGGGCTGATTTGCCACTTCTTAAGATGGCATTTCGGGAGACGAATCCACCCGAGCTTATTGAATGGATAGCAGAAGTCTTCCACTTGACAGGTTGCCATCAATTCAGGACCACGTGCTTGTCGACCTTCCAATGGATCGTCCTCAGATACGTGGTTAATAAAAAACGGGGAGTATGGCCTCTGTCTGGACTGTCGTAGACTACTCCAACTAATCCCTCCGCGCTGAATACCTGGCTTGCATGGGGCTCTATGTTTTGAATGTGGCACAGCAGTGGTTAGGTTACACTCTTGTTATTCTACCGGAAATGATAGACATTTATGTGTTAAAACCGGTAGGACAAACCCGATGAGCGGAGGTAACGTTGAGGTGCTGAGGATAGTCGTCGGCTTCCTCTCCTAGCTACCTCGCTAAGGTGATATACTGTATGTAAAACGTACGGGGGGTTCACAGTTGTCTTTCTAATTATATAATATAGTTTTCTTTACATCCGCGTTGGTAGGACTCGTCCGGCGGCCGATCGGAGGGGAGGGGCCGTTTGGCGGAGGTTGGGTCGATCGAAATTACCATCGACCTATTCTCTCATATTTGATCTGGTAGGTAGGCAGACAACTAGAATGCCTATCCCCGCTAGAGGCGTAGAATGCTATGCACGGTCCGTTAGGTAACCGGGGAGACTCAAGCCACCTCGTAGATCACTTTTCTGGGAGGGTATGCAAGTTGGGTAACATCAGATCCTTCAAGGTCAACCAAAACCCATGGATCGTACCACAACACGACCCAATAGGGAATAACGGATTCGGAACCCGGTCAACAACAAGTCACGCTCAAAACCAAAGTGCAGATTTTCCCTCGCCTCGCCGACTTTCTGCGAGTCATGAGGAAATGGACTACGCCGCTGTGAATAGGGTACTGTTTTTTTTTTCAGTAACGACGCAGCCTGTGTATGCACTTGAGACCGCCAAGACAATACTGCGACATGCAGGCATCCGGAGTCAATTACCTATCTGAATACAATTCGCAGGAAAAGGGCCAAATAAGGGCTAACTGTGCCACGCCAGACCCGTATTGGGCGAGCAGTGGTCTGTCCAAACGAGTCTAGAAACCGGCCAAGTCTAATTGATTACTCCTACGGCTCATAACGCGAGGAGATTTAGCGAAGTAGGACGTGTGAATATGTGATGTCATCTTCATTATTCTAGAAAGCTGGGATAGCGCGCCGCCATGCCTTAGGTCAACGGCAGATGCTCAGTGGCGTCTTAAGCGACTCTGACATGCCGCGCGGACCGTCTTACAGCCCCTGAAACTCATAGATCCGGCGCTTGCTTATTTCGAACAATCATGCATGGTCTTTATTCCTTCTAGGCAATGCTACATAGCGTGCGTCTGATTAATTGAGGGGCATTACATACACCGAGGAAATCGGCTAAGCGACGACTTCTTCAGTTATGAGCTTGAGTAACGTGTAGGGAATTGAATCCTAATTTTGGCTTTCTGGGGTTTCATGTGGGGTGAAAGCTTGGCCATTATGTGTGGTGACCATGTTCCTCCTTCTCCTTCTTCTCTTCCTTCAGTTTTGCCTGCATGGCGGCCCATTCAGACTCTGTTGGCTTGACCATATCGTCGTAACCAGCCGATCTTGATTGCATCCATGCGTGAAGCGCATCCCAATCTACACACATGTGAGGTTGTGGAACAGTAACTGACGGCCGTTCTAGACTGTGCGGTGTCCACTCAAGGAGATAGACGTCCGGACTGGCTTTGCAGAGAAGCTCTTTACGGAGTGAGTCCAGGCAATGATCAACATGCCAGTCTAGCTCCGCCCAGTTTTGCTCTCCGGGATAGTAGTACTCGGGGTGTAGGTACTGCTTTATCCGTTTCTGATTTACCAGGTTAGTTACATTATTCTGAGCTGAAAGGCAGCCAGAGAGGTAAGGTTTCAAACGACGAGATGGGGACGTAGAGAGGAATTTAGCATACCAGGCAATGTAAAGAATGGGAGACGCCTAGCCCACCCACATATCCTCCATCTTTGTGAGAAATCGAAGTTGCATTATTAGCAAGCATGAGCTCCTCTTTGGAAAACTTGATCAGAGTTCCGTCTAAAAGATCGTGCCACGCTTGGTCTAGCTCTTCTCGTGGCTTCCCCATGAATTTCGGGCTATCTGGGTCTTCTTTCAGAACCCGATTGACATAGGATAGCTTAACCGGAGCTTCAAAATTGTTAGTAGTCCGTAAATATTATACGTATAGATGTAAAACTTACTGTATGGGTCTCTTACGCCGGGTGTCTCTGGCACTAGACAGGCCGGCATGTTCAAGCTGCGTATTACCCCTCCGACAGAGAGTGCCGCAATTGAAATCGTCCCTACAAGCAAATAGTAAAACCTAGTCCGCCATTTGCTGTCTGGATGATAAACGAATGGCGTTTCACCGTCGATACTCTCATCTTCATGACCCAGCATCGGGGCATATTGAGATTTTTCGTCAATGAACGATGACATGATCTTTATGAGCTAGTATCAGTCAGAAGGTATGGGTTTCTGATTATTTTCGAAGAGAAAGATGAATGACATTGTTAGGAAGAGATACAGAAACCCCTTTCGGTCCTGGCTCATGCAAAGCAGTTGTATATGAGTGGGAGCCACGGAAGCCCAGCCTATACCGATAGACCCGGAACCCATTACTGGCTCTTCGAGTACTGTACTTGGCCTCCGAAGCAACGTCGGGCGGATTGAATCTGCAAGACGAGCGGGGTCGTACAGCTCATTGCTGATCAAAGCCTCGTTGTGCAACCATCACAAGCTTGATATCACGCGTTGATAGTATGTCGAGCAGCGTGGCTAGCGATACATCCATGCCAAACCCCGCTCGTGATGTTATCTTGCCTGCGGCGTAGCCGACAAATACGCGCTGGTTTATCTGTGAGAAGCACTACGCTCTGTCTATGGAATCACGACATCAATTGGCTATTGGGTAGAACGGCCCCGCGGGATATCCGAGCGGACTTGGCTACTAGTTGATATGATATGCGGCTTGTGCTACGAAACAAGGTGAGGCCTTCGTGAGCGAGCAGATGCATCTTAGCTTACTGTTTGATGCACCTTGATTCACCGACCAAGGCATACAAGATAGAAGTGCGGGGTTAGGCGCTGGAGATCTTGACATGGTCGAGGAGGAGATATCTGACCGTGGAAATGGCTCTCTCGCGTATAAGATATTTAAGTACTTGATGCCACGAAAGGCGGGCTGTTGTCACCATCATCCGGCCCCTATCACAAACAATACCTTCTTCTCTAATCTCAAACAACTCATTTAGAAGTCAATTCCAACTTAATAATTGTTCCCCCACATTACCAATAACGAATCCGAAAATGCGAGGCGTCACTCTTGTAGCTCTCTGGGCATCTGCACTATGTGTACTTGGTCGCCCTCTAGGTGGTATGCTATCATCCTCTGAATAAATCCTACTCGCATGTTGGATCGAAAGACTGACAAGTGAGACGATAGATACCTCATCGGTACAGCTCTTGAAACGAGACGGCTCGACAGAGTTTGACGGAGACCTGATGATCCTAAAGAAAAGAGACGGGTCCACGGAGTTCGATGGAGATCTCATGATACTTAAGAAGAGAGATGGATCTACTGAGTTTGATGGAGACCTTATGATTCTTAAAGATTAAGAAAATGAGAGATAGTTCCTATCGTTAATGGCATGTTACTCTGGGTAATAGGGGGCGGCTAGCTATATGTTATGTTAGCCCATAGGTGGAAAGTCAACATATCAACAACGAAGCCAAATAAAGTATTAAACATAGATTCGAACATATTTTAAATACCTCGCGCGTATGCGTATTTCTATACACAGAGTAACTTTTAGAAGAGTAATCTAAACAAGTAGTAATAGGAGTAGGGGTCATTAATTCTTTTTACACATATATACACTGGTTGAAATTAGAAAACCATATACTTGTCGCGGAATGCCGTATATACTGTCCATGAGTTAATAGTTTATGGATTAATAGCGTTAGTTGTCAAAATACTGTGTAAATACATCGGCGTTTGGTTGAAGGTAGGTTAAAAATAGAAACTTGACTAATTAGCTTCTTTAGGTAACCAGACCTAAAACAGGTTAGTATTAAATTGTTACATGTATTCACGGCCGGTATATTTCCAGATGCCTAGATACCTACCTAGGTATGCTACCGAACAGAAGTATTGAACGTACATACATATGATCGATGCATCGAATCCCTCGCATCCCACATGTGCGAGACTCGCTTAGCTGCGATACATTTCAGTTTCAGTATAGGCATTATTAATGTAGGCATTAATAATCGAACGCTTAACTGATGGCTCCCTTTTATCGGTTTCGGGCAAGATTTACGACCCGAAATTGGAGACTTGATGTCTTTCTCTCCGACGTTTCACCCTTTATAAACTTGGCACTTGCCGATGCTGCTTGTATGGAGTGAGTGGCGCTTATACAACAGTTGTTTATTCATTTCATTTTTACTCATCTATTCTCAATCACCCAATTTAACTTATCGGAAGCATATCCCATTATCATTCGGGGTATATTCGAAAATGGGGTTTTCGATCATAAAGGGGGCGTTCTTCGCCTTGCTGGCAGGGCCTGTACCTGTTGCTGTTGCCGAACCGACTGTGAATGTCCAGCGTAGTCAAGCTACATATCGAGGAATTGCGAAGGGCACTATCGAGCACTTCTTGGGTGTTAAATTTGGGCATGATACATCTGGCATTCGTCGTTTCGCTCCTCCCGAGCTGTACACCCCTTCAGAGGGAAGCCAGATTGATGCTACCGAGCCAGGACCCGCGTGTCCCCAATCTAAAGGAGCCCTACCGCCATATTTTGATGCGACCCCTAACACTAGTGAAGATTGTCTTAATCTTCACATTGCGAGGCCCGCTGGGACCGCCGCGACCGATAAACTGCCCGTAGTCATTTGGCTGCACGGAGGCGGGGTTGTGAAGGGAGCTGCCTGCGACTCTCATTATGAGCCCGACCGTCTTCTAGAGCTGTCAGCGGAGCTCAAAAAGCCTGTCATTTACGTGTCGTTGCAGTACAGGATCACGATTTTTGGTTTTGCAGCCCTGCCTATTTTGAAAGAGCAGAAGTCCATGAATGTGGGCATGCGAGACCAGAGACTTGGTCTTCAATGGGTAAAAGACAATATCGCAGCCTTCGGGGGTGATCCAGATCGGATCACAGTCTTCGGGCTCAGCGCCGGAGGCACGTTTCCTTCGCTACAGTTATTGGCATATGGAGGCAAAGAAGGCGCTCCGTTTACACAGCTCTGGTCGATGTCTGGGCCGCCTGGTAACGCACTCAACGTCACAACTGACGCGATAGAGACACATACACGTACTGTTGCTGGAAAGTTGGGATGTAACCTAGAGAGCGACGAAAAGACTCTAGAATGCATGAGGAGCATCCCCGTCGATCAGATGACCGAGGTGGCAATGGAATATTCGATAAACAACCATCCCCCAAATGGCATCCACACTTTCATTCCTTCAATTGACGGCGACATTATGCCGGACAGGCATACGGTATTGTATAAATCAGGCAAATTCGTAAAAGGTATACTTGATGTTCACTTGTAGGTATATTTGAGAAGCTAACAAGAACGACAGGGATCCCGATCGTCTACGGGTGGTCCCATGATGATGGTAGCGGCACCGCCATACCCGCCTCAATATACAACACGGATGATGATATGAAGGGAGGTTTTAAACCATTTAGCCATGAACTAACAGATGACGACTTTAAGAAATTCTTCTCATTGTACCCGTCTTCAGATTTCGAGACGGAGTTCACGAACTACAAATCAAATATGAAGGAAGGTGATGAGGCAGTTCCCATGAACTTTTTCCGCCTCTCAAGAATGCTACGCGATCTGTTGTTTTCCTGCTCTTCGATTGGCTTTGGATATGAGATGTCTAGGCAGTCGAAAGCGCTCAACCCAAGCTTCCCCGGTGTCCGCATATACGACTTGAACCAGAGTGTTTTCACGACCATGATGGCTGGTGCTGGCCTACCTTACCTAGGTGTGTGTCATGGAAGTGACACCCCCTATATTTTCAATGGCCTCTTTCCTGAAGGCAAAATGCTCGAGTCAGATCAGAAGCTGGCTCGATCCATGACAGGCGCGCTCATCAACTTTGCGTATACAGGAAACCCTAGCTTCTCCGGGGATGAACATTTCAACAGCTGGCCTGAATCCTTTCCCTACGCGGGAAGCAATGATTCGCCGATGCCCGCAAAGATGAATTTGCACCTTATTGGCGGGCCGCACGGAACCGGGTCTGGTGCTTTGGAGCATAAGGATAATAATCCCGATATGATGACAGGCATCATACAGGATGCAATGGGAGAGGGCGTCGAATACGGAGAGATGGGAAACGCTGCATCTCAAATAAGACAGCGGGTGATAGAGCGTGAGAAATTGTTGGAACGATGCGCTTTCATTGATACACTATCAGAGAAGCTAGGTATTTGAGATACTACGATCACGTTATATGCAAAGTATTCGAGTATCGGCCAGAAAGATATCTTCCAATTCTACAGAGAAGATCACATAGAACCTTGCAATACAGCTGGAGTGGATTTATATCTATAACACTATACTTGGTATAGATAGCTATATAGCCTATTGAGCATCATAATAAGATAATGAAGGGCACCTTGCTAGTTACAGCATAGATTCTAACATTCGGGTTTGTTCTATTCAGTTTCCAATTGTTAGATCGCGGAAGCAGAGGTGAGACTTTACCTAGTCTGGTGAGTAGAATCTCAAACCACCTCGTGACGATAGTATCTACTTTCTACTTTCTCGTGTTGGGAATTCTAGTATAGTATCATTACGCCAACCTAGAGTAGAAGCACGCCGCGTTTCGCACTCACCAGAGTTGCTGTCTTGGAAAGTAGCCGTAACGAAATGCAATGTCACGAACAGAGCTTTTAACACTTTAAGGCTTTGAACAAGATGTTACGCAAGGAACGAGACAAAGAGAGTTCTAGATATGATCACGGAGATAGACTCCACATATAACAACATTATATGGTAATAAAGAAGGTTATGAATTACTGCTTTGATTATTACCTCAAGTGCATTCTAAGTTTTTTCTTCCCCTCTTGCAACATTCTTCTAGCGCAGGGACGAGACTGCATTAATTAGGTCAGCGGAGAGTGACCTCCGAGTAAGAAGGAGAAGATTGCAAGTTCGGAATCTTGGTGTCTAATCTAGGGCTCTAGGGCACAGCTGCAATATATCGACTACAGGGCCTCACCTACGCCGCTTCGTAGCAATTTCTTTGTGAGTGTGCCATCTCTTATATAGCGGGTTCTTTATTATAAAATTCAAAACTTGCATTATCATAAGTTAAAAGGCTTTAAACCATGTTATATCACTTAAATTAAAAAACACTACAACTTACTATCAAAGCAGGCCTTGCTGGAAACAAAGGTTTTCGCACGCACAAAGTACGTTCATTATGAGTTGATAGATTATTCAACTGTCTTTAATTTCGAATCAATAGGGCGTAGTTAGACACGCCAGGCTTTACACATAATTTAAACGACGGCATAGCTATAGAGGCCTATGGGCTAGTTACGCTCTTGCCATATGAATTCTTCACTAAACAAGTGAGTTGTTCATAAATAATTGCTCTGATCGACAACGAGCTTCGGAGATATATGAGTTTATTTCCTCAGCATCCTCATCCTCAATTCACCCAATTAACCTCGCAACAATTACTCAATCTACGAACATCATAACTTACTTACCCACATTTCCCCCTTCAAAGCCCATACAATTGACAACAATGTCTTCCGTGACCATTTTCCCCTGTGAGCCATGTCTCCAACCAGGCTGCGACGAGTGCGCGCTACTGTTTCACGAGATCACTACAGTCGAGGAATTTGTTGCAAGTCGCGATTGCAATATTCCGAATATTTTCGCGAACGATTCTCTTGCTAGCTTGAAGGAGCACATCTCTTTTATTTACATCTGGGGAACAGGGGCCGGCCCTAACTTCCAGAAGCTCAAGCACTTCTACGACAACCTTCCCCATGACAGCCCTGGCATTTATCCCCGTCAAAGTGATCTAGAGATTGTTTTTTTGGAAGTTGCATCTATGGTGTTGATGGCTCGTCATTGCCATGATCAGCTAGGCAAAGTCACTAATGACGCCGCCCTTAGCGCTCGACTCCGTGGTGATGCAATTCGCCTACTTGAGAGTTGGCACATCATGCACGGATATATCCTTTGGCTGATCCATCTCTTTCAAATGGGCCCCGAGAAGCCTGAAGTTTCCATGCAGCTCATTCTAGATGCTATTAAGTTTCCTCGTCCGCCTGTACTTAGCTTATGAGCCCTTTTCACTGCATAGCTAATAGCATCATAATTTCCCTCTTTGCTTTACTATTTCTTCATGGAAAATAGAACTCATTCATCCTAATACCGGGTAGCTACCAATTTGGATTTCGAGTGTTATAGGTCTTGTAAGTTACAGATCCTAGACTTTAACCTCCTAGGGCATATATGCCAAGCACACACGGCAATTTAGCTAGTCTAATTAAGGTTGTTAGCTTCTTCTCTTTTCATCTCGTGATCAATATACAAATGGCACCTCAAGTAGGAGACTTATATCTATACCTGAACCCAACCTTAACTAAGTTTAAGAATATAATAAGTTAAGCCTAGTAGCATATAATTTAAATTTTAAAGCATATTAAGCTCCTTATTTCGAGAGACCGACAGTTGGTGACTAGGGAGCAAAGCTCCTATAAACCAAAACTCTAACGGACTCTACGATCTAATATATATAGGAAAAAGCGTGTCGTGTGATACACCTTGTTGCAGGTTGTGTCTTATGAGAGGATTCACGACCTCTGGGGATCTAACTCCGACACAATGTTGACTAGCGGCAGTGATTTGGCTTGATGGGTAGTGGTAATAAAGGAGAGCCTCTGAATGTTTCGCTAGAGTCCGCTTCGATAGGTAATAATGTAGCCTAGATAACAGCTTCGGGCCGAGCCCTCAGTCTAGTTACATGCTATACCTCAAGATTCCTCATATAGCTGCTGCAGAAATTAAGCTTTCTACTTTATGTAGAATCGAGGTTTTAGTATGTTGATAATAGCTGTTACGATCATACAAGGAAAATGCAGAACTAATGTCGGATAGTTCCGTCTAAATAATAACACTCCTTTATCTCTCATAAACCACACTATAACAAAGCCGCACACGATTTGAGATCAAATTTATTTCATTGAGTCATCAGTCATTAGTCCGTGTCACTCGCCGTCTAACTTAGATAGAATCCCATCCCCAAATTGACCGGTCCTTTGATTCATCATCTCCACGTCATAACTCGAATGCTAAGACAAAAAAGCACCAGCAAAAAAAAAACACAAAAGGCGAGTCCCATGTTCCAATCCGGGTCGTAGAACCAAAAAATAATATATCATGGGAGAATCCCTTCAAATTATTAATCCGTTACATTCGCAACTCAAGATGCATCATCCGCTTGCTCTCTATCGCTAGTTGCTTATGATGATATATTTCGTTCGCTTAATTGAATGAATTTTACAGCTTACTGGCAGCAAGGGTACGTGACAATACCACCGAGCTGCCGTAGCCTAAGCTTGTTGAAGATGGGTATCGTATGTTGGTTGTAACAAGCTCTAACGGTAGTAGCGAGGCGCAGAGTCATAGATGACCTCACGCTCCACAATGCGTTCGTCGTCAATCGCGTCCCATGGCGCGTGCCTGTGGTGTGAGCGATGTCGCCGCTCATAGTGGTCATGCTCTTCGAGCTCCCGGGCTCGGCGTCTTCGGGCTCGACGGATCTGCTTCGTCAGATCGACAAGTTCAAGAACGTCCTCCTATGTTATAGTTAGCGTCATGCGGTAAAGAAGTGCCAAGTAAAAGATTTGGCACTTACGTATTGAAGGTATTTCATGACATAGAAAAAGAATTCCGTTTCTTCGTATTCATATCCTAGGCGTTCAATAGCTTCACGGGTCACGAGGTCCCTGGTGATCTCCGTCCACATGTCGTTGCGCTTCTTAGCTGGGTGCCGATCACTTTCCCGAATCGAAATGCGGCGGTCTCGCACTTCGTCGATTTCGACCTCACGGTCACGATGTTTTGAATCATATATTTGCACACTCAGGCGATCGCGTGAAGTCTCTGGAGCAGGCTCGGGCAGAGCCGCGACTGGGGAACGGATAGGGGACTCTTCTCGCTCAGGGATAAACTTAGAACGCCGGACACCGTTATAGCGCTGCCAGGTCACCTCGGCACCACCACCGCCGATACCATCCATCTTTACGCGCTCGGTTCCCGGTGGGACGTCAACGATAGTCCAATCCTTGGTAGCACCGTTCCAGGCCTCCCCCATGCGCCCTCGGGCGTCAATCCTGCCAGTGATGTACTCGGCCTCCTCGTCCCACTCCGGACGCGGGGCCGCAGAATGAGCGCGGCGTCGTTGTGGTTCAGCAATTGCGAGCTTATCACTCTTTCGCACGATAATCAAGTCATCGTCATCATACGAAGGCCGAGTCAGCGGGCGGGGTCGCTCACGAGGGCGAGACCGAGACCGGGGGCGAGATTGAGATCGAGTGCGTTGGCGAATATCAATATCAGTCTCATGGCGGCCAATGTCAATGTCAATGTCGGTCTCGCGCTGGCGTGTTCGGGACGGTGCGCGAGAGGGTACGTGGCGTGGCGCGGGAGGAGGGGTGGGTGGCTTCGCTCGTACCATACCTGCTCTCTGTATTAGTGAAGACGCACTCGATAGAATACGGGGGTACAACCTACCGTGGTCAATGTCTCTGTAATGCGTAATGACCTCTCGTTCAATGGTAGGCCCGCGAATGACCTGAGGCGGAGGCGGAGGGGAGGGTGAAGGGCTTGGCGATGGCGTCCGCTCCTTTTGTCTCTCACGCTCAATGCGAAGACGAATGAGCTCCCGTTCACGATCCGGGGTTGGCGACCTCTCTCGCTGTCGGCGCTCAACACGCTCAATAACTTGTACGCGAGGAGGTGGGGAGGGCGAGCGCTCAATAACGCGCACAGGAGTCCGCTCACGCTCGACAAAGCGCTCTCGATAGCGGACTTGGGGACTTGGGCTGCGGGGTCGCCGTCTGTCAACAGTCTCGACTTCTCGCGACCGGAGCACTAGAGGCCCAGCTTCTGTGCGTCGCACATCTTCGCGGAGAAAGGCAGGTGTCCTCTCTATTCGGTCGCGCTCCCGGACGTTGACGTCAATATTGAGGTCGTCATCATACTCACGAACGGGTGCTCTCCGGTGAGCATAGTCCCGATCGCTTAGCTCATTTCTCCTATAAGACATGGCAACAAGCGTGGACCCGGCCGATGTCACACCCTGCTAAAGGTAGTTTGAATAATAAGACGAGTAGGTAGAATGAAGCTTGGTGCTTGTGTGCGCAAGTAAAGCTTCTCTGGCGGTGTCCTACGTGCGTCGGGTATTGCGGCGGGGTTCGTAATAAGCGAATAATAAGAAGAGGAGGAGGAAGTAGAGCGGGCGCTGGAGCTGAGGGGAGGCGTGAAAGTTGGGAAGTCGGCTGACGCTACTGCAATAGCGCTATGCGGCCCGTGGCTCTCGTCGTTGTGGACGTTTTTGGTCGCTTTTGTGGCGGTGGATTAATTATAATGCGTTGTTGGGGTTTGAAATTATGCAGTTAGATGTCTAGCAAAAACAGGGGCTACCCAAAAAAAAAGAGGACTGGAAAGAAGACTGCAGAGAGTAAGGGAGGGAAAGAGGGAAAAGGAGGAGAAGTTGGCGAGAGAGTTGCGAGATGTCCGTGTGGCAGTTTTGTTGTTTTTGATCTGGAGACCGGTCATAAGGTTAGACAGTCAGGTACAAGTGAGATGATGTGTACCCAGGTAGAGGGACTCCCGGGTCAAGTGCACGTATGACAAGACGTAGAGCACGAGAAAGGCCACTATGAACAAGCAAGAACGCTGTACCTAGATACCGACTGCCCAGGCTACTCTGCGCATACTTACAGTACCTACTTGCCTGGATAGACTAAGGTGCTGTAGGTGGACTGGACTAACGGACAACAACGTCGTCATACCACATGTGCTGAAAAGCCTGAATACGCGCGCGAAAACGGCGCTAAGCCCAATAATGCCCTAAAACGAGGTCCCATTACCGTCGCAGCGCAGGTTGCACCCAGCTCCAAGTGGGTTTTTCCTTACCCCGCCTTACTTGCCTAGGCTAGACCAACTCTTCATGGAGGGGTTGGGCTGGGCTGGCTGGTACGTTCTGTAAAGGCATCCCGAGTTCTGCCCAGGCTCCTCCCCACTACTCACAGCTTCAACCTCTAGGAGCCCTCAAAATTCCACCTTACAGTTAGGTAATTAACCAACATACGCAATACCTAAAACCCATGCTAAAGAAAGCAAGGGAGAAATACACTGCCATGAACCAGAAAGGGAAGGTAGGGAATTCCCATTGTCTCACTTAACTTATTAGATACTAGTATCTAGGTAGGTATACCTAAGGAAGTCACTAGGAGGTGACGGGAAAGACGAAAACAATGTACTAATAATGCGAAAAGGGTGCCGTCGCATGATGTATCGAGTCCCCCGCCCAATATTCGGTGAGAGCGTACTAGTCCAAATGCACTGGTTATTACCTAAGGGCTGTATGCATCACGAGCAGCAGGCTGTCTCATCATAGTCGGCACACCCAAGCGAACCCGTGGGCGCCGCCGCCAGCTCACCCCCTACACAGCTAAAGAACTAAGCCCGTCTGTGGCTGAGCGCCGTCAGGCATGAGTGTCTCGTGGAGCGGCTCTTCCTCCTGTATGTAGATAATTAGTAGGGATACATAAAGGGAAGCAGTTGAGCGTCGATTGGGGGCCAAGTTTCAACACGTTGGGCGCTGGCTCCGTTGGGCAACAGTCGCTGTCAGTCAAATGAACCACTGGGCATAGGTTAGTGCTATGGTTCGCAGTCAGAGGAACTTGCTTGCTCGCGACAAGCCGGTGCGAAACTGCCACGCATCTTGCTCACTGCTCTCATGAACCTGTTGCACCTACTAGAATTGAGCTATGATGAAATACTGAGTACGTAGATACATCATGCATGCACGGAGCGCTCAAGTCGAGGGGGGAAGCACTTGGTCTAGATGCCGGTAACTGGCTAGCCGAGGCGAACGCTGACGCAATTATGCATGCACTGAAGAATACTTACCACAGCTAGCCGCCCCCTGCGCCCGCGAGACACTCGAACATTCGACGTTCGAGTACCTACCGTTAGTTAGGTAGGGACGCGACTTGGTCTTTGAAAATAGGGTGGGAAATTCCATGTCTAAGAAAGAAAAAAAGAAAAAGAAAAAAGCAACCCAATCTATCTAGCGGAGAGATAGCGGGGATAGCCAGATAAACTACCTAAGTACATAGGTACCTACTGTTACAGATTACCTAACCTACCCCTCTACCCTCTCTACAGCACGGCTTCTTGCAGCAGGCAGTGCATGTAGAATACACATAAGCCTCAAGTTGCTGCGAGCACCCCTGCTGAGCTGAGGCAAACGGCAGAGTTATCGGGCTGCCCGTGCAAACACAAGTCGAGCGCAAACATCTCTCAATCTTGAAGTCGTGATACGATACACCACGCATTTCAAAACTCGGACTCTTCTCGGTTGCTTGCATAAGGCTCGGACGTAGATTACTATAGGTAGTAAAGACGAAGAAGAGTTGGCAGCCAGAGGGCGGTCATGCAATAAGAGCAGATCATTATAGACTTCGGTTTATTATATCGCGACCTTGGTTTAGGCATGTAGTTTAGCTTCAAAATTCCAACCTGCCTTGGAAATTTCGATACGAGGTGGTATAGGCCACCAAAGATCGAGATCCATACTTGATCTAGGTATACAATGGACTACTATAGCCGTGGTATAAAGCGCTATAGTCCCCAATATTCGTTCGTGTCGCCGTGGGCTACAATGACGTCTTAGCGTCCGTCTAAAATTTCGAATGTTCATGTTTGAGCTTCGAACAACAAGATTATTTGAAGATGAGAGAGAGAGAGGGAGAGATGTATACTGGCTTATTATATGCAGCCAAATTTCAATTCAGTTCAGAACGAGATAGCGGGTCCTCTCGCCCGCTCTTCAAGCCCTGCCATCAGGAAACGCCGTTGCTGGTACCTATCTTTCCACAAACCAACGCCAATCAATGCATTATCAACCATTGCCACGACTCCGGATTTCAAGGCATCCGCCTCTGCAATATAGCAGCAGAGACTAAGCCGGCATTATAAACCAGGAAGATGTCATCAGGCCTCGCCGCTCTGTTTCTTTTTGGCCTCCTCGAACTCCTTCTGCTGCAGCTCAAATAGCTGCTCCATCGTCATGCCGCTATCCTCGAACTTATTACCCCTCTTCTCACGTACCTGTCCCCGCGTTAGCAACTTCAGTAGTAATAAGGGAGAAGGAATCGACATGAGCATACTCTTTGAGTCTCTTTGTGCTGTGCAGCTGCCTCCAGGACAGCGGGAACATAGTCGCCAAAACCAAGAGTATCGAGCGCCTTGGTAATGTGATCACAGGCAATAGTCTTCTTGGCTTCTTTCTCTGAAATCTCATTTGCCTCGGACGAAACGAGAGTGATGAATTCTACACAACATTCTATCAAGAGATCACGAGCCTCTTTGGAGAATGAAACTCCCGTTGACGGGGGGAGGATTTCGCTAACAATCTTTTGCACCGTGGCTAGAGGGCAAGTTAGTTGATTGGAAGATCAGCGCGCCATGTGGCAAGGAAGCAATCAATGCTGAGTATTTCAACACAGCAAGGGTTATGTTCGTTAACGTTAAGTACGTACCTTTGGGTAGAGACAGATCGTCGTTACCTAGTTAGACTTAGTCAGCATGTTGATCAGAGGGTGCAAGGCTAGAAACCACGTGTTCTAGATCCCAGGGAACGGTAAGACAAGGCGTGCCGAAGCCATGGGTTGTTGAGGGTCAAAATTTCCAACAAAGTGTTTGCGTGTCATGTTAAGTTCGAAGCCCTCAAGTCGATCGCGTCTAGCTCGCGCGATGTTGATACGAACCGTGCCACTAAGGAACGAACGCATGCACCATACAGTGACCATAGGCTAGGATGGTGGTAGTGCACTGGCCATGTGAACAGTATACCAGCCTTCCAGCTCATACCGTTTGCGATGTTGGTATGAAGGGCTCTCCTAGGTTTGAGAGAGTGTCGCGCATGAGATATCCCAGACAGTGTAGATATGTGTTCGCTAGCTTCGTAATATGTGCGTCGTGGTGTAACCCAGCGATGCATCACGCCCCGACAGAGAATGGGATGTGATATGTAGTGAATAAAGATATCGTGGGTTGGAAATGTAGAAAATATCGACGTTGCCACTTACCTCCATATTCATGGTCCGACATGGTGATATTGAATTTGTAGAATTGGCTCCTGGGGTGGTTTGAGTTAGGGGTCGAGCTTAGGTTCGAGTTGCTACTATAAATCGCTCTGATATGCCCACAAGTTTCTGATTAAGAAGACTCGAGAACTCTAGATGGTGGTCATATAAATGCTGAGGACAAGGGAAGACTGTTTTCGTTGTATGCAGGCTACGAGTGTAAAGGAAGTGAGTGAGGCTAACTGGTATTAAATACTTAGTGCATGGCCTTGGCTGCCTTTATTAGATGTAAGCTAAGGTCTAGGCTGCCTACAAGAACTGTGGCTCGAGGAAGGATCTATTGTGCATGCGCCACAGCACGCCAAGCTGTGGCGCAATGGATAGCTAGTTTAGCTCCATTATTAAAGCTCTCAATTTTTTTTCCTGGGCTTGAGAATTTGCTTTGTTTCTTCCACAAATTCAACAAAGTATCAAGCTTCCAATGAATCATGTTTCCAGCGCAACACGTTGCTAGGGGCAGGTCTTCCTCCTCTATTCAACTCTACGAATCATTATGATTATCTGTAAGATATCAGATTGAACACGAATGACGGCCTGGCGGTTTGTGGCATCTTGTCGCATTTCGAAACATTGTTCATTCTGGAGGCCAGTCAGTCAATAGGCACTCAACACCTTGAGGTATGTATTCTCCATTCGTATATCCCTTATTTCAATGATGAGTCCATTGTCGCCCCAGTCTTACTTTGCCAACGGCAATATGGTGATCGACACGTCAAGCCAAACAGACATAACTGATTGAAGTTTGCCTACTCCTTTTATCTTGGAATGACCTAAGATAACAACTTGCTAATTATGCAAAAGTCTTAGGCTTATTGTTGCTACATGTATTCCTTGCGACTATCGAGCAGCCATTCTTCGAAAACAATGATGCCCAATACCCAAACCTACTCTCAAATACCGACTATGTGACGGATTATACCATCTGATCCTCGCCTATAGTTCCACTCGCGTATACCCTCATTGTGCACCAACCCCCAGACCAACGAGATACATGGTGACAGGCTCACTTTGAACAATAGCTTGTAGTCTATTCATACCTAGGTACACGTAACGTCCATAGCGAGTATTATTGCAAGGTACGAAAAGTTTTCCTCCGTTGCCCCTCTATTGCTTATGATGACCATGCTATATCCGAATTATTTTATGTAGAAATCTATAAACGTCTTTTCATCTTTCGACTGAAGCACTAGCCATCATGTGGTACTTGACTTTTTGATGTGCCTTGAACAATGGCTAACATCAATCCTTAGTTTTGCAACGTATTATCGTATACCATTTAATTCGGTTGAAACTCGGCGAGCTCTGCTGCATTCCACCTGTCAAATGATTAGTCAGGTAATTATGTTTCGGAATGTCGTTGGTCATACCTAAAGTGTTTGCCAGTCAAAGTGTTTGTTGCGCCAATCGCCAACTTCGCAACCACCGTGCCTGGTTGATCAGGGTTGAGTAATCGGCCGGTCTCATGTTCCGCCACAAAACTAGCATGGACGTCGGGCGCCATGCCAGTATGTCCCTCTTCTCTTATTTGTTTCTGCATGGCAGTATCAACCTTGCCTGGCGAAACCGTAACAGTTGTGATAGAAGGCTCCTCAACTGCGAGGTGTGCGCAGAGGTGGTTTAAAGCTGCCTTGGATGTCCCATAAGATCCCCAGCCCACGTAAGCATGGCTAGATGCCCCAGATGAGATAAATATGACTCGTCCATGTGACTTTCGTAGTTCAGGAATAGCTTCCTTAACCTATAGACTAGTTAAAATAAACAGCACTTGCCGCATCAAATTCCCGTGACTTACCAATGCTACCGCACTAAAAACGTTCACGTCATACGCTCGCCTCCACTCTTCCGCGTCTGACTCGAAGATCTTCGTAATTGGGGATAGGGAGCTGTGATTTATCACGAGCCCATCAATCCTCCCAAAAGCCTTTAACGCTGAAGCCACGATTTCAGGCGCTACCTGTATACATGTTAGCCCTAGTAGACCATCGCGCAACCATTATAAATAAAGAGAGGTTTCGGACTTTCAAATCTGCAAGGTCGGCAGTTATGTACTCAACCGCATCGCCATGCTCTGTTTTGAGCTGTTGTAGCTCGTCGCCGGACCTTGCGACGAGGAAGACCTTGTGGGATTCCCGCAGTAGAGCGCGCGCGATGGCCTGACCTAGGCCTCGGCTTGCGCCCGTTACGATGATGGCTTTCGACATTAGTTGGTTCGTTCAAGTAGGGCTCTTAGAATTGAGAGAGGAGCGTTGGTCGGTAGTTAAAGTTGTGTGTAGGCGAAATGGGTACAGATCTCTAGAAAATTAGATGGCATCAGTTACGTAGATAAACTTCGTTAGATGGTGGGGTGCTCCAAGACTGGTGGGGTTGTTTATGCGATGAGGGGCAAGCAACATCATCATCGCATTGAGCCTCAGGCTGCGGTTAGCTCCACTATCGACGCACAAAGGCGTGTTCGGTGGCTTGCTTATTAGAGATCCAGAGTTGGTTGGAGCTTACTTCCTATTTTAATATTCAGGGCCTGGGAATATTCAAGAATATAGAGCGCCAAATTGCTATTATTATGGTTCTAAATGGAATATCATGAGCTGGGTATAAAAGCTATAACTAAGAGACGTAGATAGTTTCTCTCGTCACTTTCACAACAACTCCCCGTCAGTACGGAGTATCTTAATGAAATAGAATATCACGCGCGAATACCCATGACCCCCTAGCCTCACATTGAGCTACTAATAATATCTAACCGCCAACGTCGATATCCGCACTTACCCTCTTACCTATTTGCCAGGGTCAGCCAACGAGGGTTGCAACCTTCTCCGCTTCTCAATTTAGTATAAGCTTCTTTGTTAATCGTACAATAGTCCCCGCTGTCAAGTGCTAACCGTATAGTCGCCTCGTGGGATCTTAATGCCGCCCGCCGAAGCGGGAGTGTTCGTATTCCCCGACGATGTCCGCTTCCGCCCTTTTCTGTTGCTACCAGAAGCAGCCCCAAATCACCTTCCGAGCCTCGAGACTAGAGCCGATAACAAGGAGAATTCGACCAATTGTAGAATATAGGGTATTTCCCCTAGTCTATTGGTTTTATGTTTCAACGCGACCACATGCGAACCATACTATCCATCATTTCGTCGTCCAATTCCTTTACGTTTTTCCGTATGTTCGCATCGTTGAGGACGGTTTGTGCTTGTTCAAATAAATCCTCAGCCTTCGCTGTCTCACCGATACTCAACATATGCCGAGCAGCTTTAATTAAAGCCCGCGACTGTTCCGGTTTATAGTACACATTCCGAGATAGCGTCTCAATTGCAATTTCATACTGGGCTCTAAACTCACTATTAGGAGAACGAGGATACTAATAGGCATAGACTACTCACTGTGCTTCTTTATGGTCACCAGAGCGTGCGAGATGCTCTGCATGCTTAAGCCGTGCCTGTGCTGTTTTGTAGTTGTCCCCATTGGCCGCGTAAAACAGAAGTAGAGCTTCCTGGTGGGTAGCAGCAGCTTCATTGTGCTTCCCCAAACTCGTCTGCACATTTCCCAAGGGGTATAAAAGGCTCGCAAAACTAATAATTCATGCGTATTGGCCGATCAGTCATCGGTAGCGTGGGGAGTGTAACTTACCCATAGGATCCGGGGATTCCTCTTTCTCTATGGGCATTCAACGCTTTGAGGAAAACCTCTTCCGCTTCATCGTAGCGCCCCAAAGACCACAGTGCCCAGCCTGTATGAGCTACGGCATTATACGGCACAGTTTTCCAATTAAGATACTTAGGGAATGAGCTGTAGAGTTCAAGTGACTTGTTCGCGTAAGGAATGGCCTTATCGAATTCGCCTGCAAAGTTGTGCGCCATGGCCATAGTAGCGACACCCATAGCATAGTCGTACTGGGTCTGCAACGGGATCTCACCACTCTCCGTATGCGACTTGTAGACCTGCTGTCGGAGATCAAGATGGTCTTTAGAATTCCGAAGCACTTCATCCGGGCTGCTGGTATGAAGTCCGAGCGCGGCGAGGCTCATGAGGACATCAGCGACAAGATCTGGCCTCTCACGACTTCGCTTTCTCGCAATATCGAGGCAAAGGGTGAGAATGGGTAGCGCTGATTTATGTTCTCCGCGCTCGTATAGATACCTTATCATCTGTTAGCAGAGTCACCTCATCTTGCATGACACGAGGGCCTAACCATCCGCTTTCTTTCAGGTTCACAATCCAGAGATCTATAATTTCATCAGCTAATTCTACGTCCGATAGGGACTTCTCAAATACAGCCAGAAGTCTCAGAACGTGAGGGAGCAATAAGGCGGAATGCTCGCGATGCGATGTCTCATGACCCCATTTAACAGTCTCGCTTGACCACGACTTGTTGATGAGCGCCACCGCAATAGAGAAGAACTCAGGCAGTTGCTGCTTCCCCATCTGTGCTTGTAGGACTTCCTGTACTAGTGGGTGTACTTCAACGTGCTCGGTTGGCAGGGATCGCGTAATAAGTGATGCTTTAAGAAGCTCAGACCGTGAAACCGTATAATCGGCTTTTGTCTTGGGATATAAGCTTGTGAATGATTGCCGTATCTCTTGGGTTAGGATAAACTCTTGGATGTGAAATGGGTCGAGTAATGACATAACGTTCAGTAGAGCCTGCGTCGTCTTGTCTAAGGACTCAAATGCCCAGACTGTGAAGATGGACTGCCTGTAGCCGCCATCATGCTGTGATACTTGGAAATCTGCGAGGCCGGATTGTTGGATGCTAATATCGTACGTGTGTGAGAATTCGCTGATAGTTAGCTGTCGCCGTCGAATCAAGGATGTTACTTGCGTAATGGCAAGTGGGAGACCACCAAACCTCGCGACAAAGTCTGTATCAACCTTTTGACTTGCCCCATCGTCCAAGTCAAGCTGAGCGCGAAAGAATTCAAGAGCGTCGTCATGAGAGAGTGGTTCAACGCCAATGCCCCTTTTCAAACAGAAGTCTTTGCCAGCTGGGTCACGTGTAGTGATTAGAACAGAGCCAATACCTGTAGATGGCCAGAATTCGGACATAAGACTGATGTCGTCGGCATTGTCGAATATAATAAGCCACGAAGCATCCATGACCTTTTCTCCCCCACCTGGAGTCGTCACTACTTTGGTAGGGTTCGAGAGCCATCGTAACAGGATGCTAAAGCTGATGGTAAGATCCGAAACTTCGGACTCTGTAGCAATACCTAGCGACAACGCAATATTGCTAAAGCACTCAGCAATGTTGGCTTTTGTATCTGCCGTAATCCAAAATATGGCGTCAAACTGCGACCTGCGAGTGTATGCATACTCCAATGCAAGCTGGGTCTTTCCAATACCACCCATGCCATAGAGCGCAAAACTTCGCAATGTTTCTACGCCGCTACCGTGTTGATTTGGGGGAGGTGGTAACATATAGCTGTCGATCTCTTCCAAAAGTGCAGGCCGGTTGAAGAAATTCATGTTGCGCGGATGGCGTCCGAAGATGTGGCATGGCAGCCGTGCTACCCTCCTATAATCAAATGCTGCCTCCCGTGTTAAGGATCCTATGCTCGTTGATCGATCGGTCGGGGTACCAGCAGTCGCGAGAACTGGGTTGGACAATACCACTGTCGGGCTTTGGTTCTGCTGCTGTTGTATTGGTACTAAAACACTTTCAGTATTCACGGGCAACACAACTACTCAGGATTGTGTACAAACCAATGGAGTGCGTCGCTTCAGATGCAGTGCTAGCGAAAGGATCTCCACGGAAGAGCTGTGGATGGCTTTCGCCTTCCAATATCCAAAGTTAGGCTATGGCCTGTATCTTGATAATACGCTTTACATACTTTGCATTATTTGAAAACGGACTCTGGCATTCGATTCAGCTAATGCGAATTTGACTCGCTGTCTAAACTCATCGTTGGAAGCCTGCGGTTTTGTCAAAGAGCCGACATCACGATTGTCTAAGTTTAGTGCGACCATCTCCTCATTTCTTACAGAGGTTTTTGCAAATTCGCGGTCAACCAGCTATAGCGGAATTAGTTATCAGGCCTGAACACAGCAATAGAGAACGCACGGTATATCTTTCTGGCCTGAAGATAGTCATCCAGCTGCGTATTGTAGTTGGCTGCGATTCATACGTCGTAATTAGGGGGCATCTAACACCGAGTTCTTGGAAGTTAGTGCAAAGTCTAGCAACGATGCCCGCTTCCTCTGCCGTGGCTTTTAAATCTCTTGCATTTAGCCTTCGGTCGTGCTTGAGTATACGGTCTAGGAGTGGCCATTTTGACTTGTCGTCAATTGTCGGGTGAGGACACCCGATTAAAACAACCTGAGTTAGTTTATCCGCAAGACGACGAATAGCCGGGTCAAAGTAGCGTTCCGAGATGCGAGTAAGAGCCTTCAGAAGTCAGTTTCTGTAGCAGTGTTTAAGGACTGATGAAACTCGCTTTTTTTACGGGAATGCCGCCAAGGCCATTGCTAACTATGATAATCCCAGATAGAGGCTAGCTAATATTAGTATTGGCAAAGTTGGGTGAGTTGAACATATAGCACCTTCACTTGCGATTCTAGCTGGAGTAATAAGCCTAAAAGAACATCGCCACCATCGTTGAGAGACTGCCATACGGAACTCTCGCCAATCACTGGATGGTACTGAAACTCGTAATATTGAATTGTCACATCAGCTTCCTCGGAGATGGGTGAGAGCCATGCCCATGAGCTTTCACTTAGACGCGTAGCACGGGAGCTTGACGCGTCGGGAACAAGGATCATGCCACATAAAGTTAGACTTGGCTATTCACAACGCTAAGGACATGCTTACCTAACTTCTGGCCAATAGTTTTCATCTTGTACCCCTCCAGATAGCCGCAGCCACTTCAGACAGTGTCCATCAGCGGATAACAGCTCCGTCATGGTACTGTACTTTACTTTGTTCCAACTCAGGAGTTGGTATGTATTTGTTGTCGTGTGGGAGCTAGTAAAGGACGGAACCTGGGATCCAAAGGACTCATATGTGAAAGCTGTGAAGCAAGCACGAAACCATGATGGGGGAGCAGAATTGATAGTGCCTCAGTGATAAGCGAGACAGGTCGGGGTAAGACCGGTGATTCGATCCGGGCGGATTCAATGATGGTTTTACCCTGCACGGCGACATAAGACATACATTTCTATGCATCCTAAGGTCGGCTCATTGGCCCGAGACTATCATGCGGGAGGGTTTAGTAGTTTAGTGAGTATATATAAGAAAGTGCACTTTGATGCAATTGAGTTACTACGGTAGCAGAAACAAAAATTGCTCATTCGCATCCGGTTTTCTTATCTGCGAATAATAAGGTAGCTAATGCCATGGCCTCCATGCCCGTGGAAATAGTCAATTCAGGGACTGGGGCAAACTCTGAAGAGTGGTGCGTTGGGGGATGCTCCCAAATGTTGCATCCTTTCTTCGCCTCATCCCATTTTGCTAAATCAGTAGAGCCAAGTTTCCAGTAGACAAAGGGAACAGGGATTGAAAAGTACTCTACTGGCATATCCATTGGGGGATCCAGAACCTATCTCCGAAGTAATAACTAAAGCAATGCTATAGAGCCTCAGCAAGCACCGTATTATTTCTAGTGACGGGTGCCCTAGGAGCCATCCGAACGGATGAATCGATATTTCCGCCCGACGACTTACATTCCCCCTTGGTAATAGCTTCGACTCTAGAGAATATACTGTCTCGATCAATAATTTCGGTTGTCTTTAATTCGAGACGTAAGTACACTTTGTTTTTCGTGGAAATCACGACACTTGAGAGTAGCATAGTGCCCCTTCACATCAATGTCGGAGCAGATGATCGGCCCTGGTCAAGATACAGCTTGCAAGGCTCACTGGGTCGCGGCACTCCGAAGGGTTCGCGCCCACACCTTTACTAAAGATCTCAAGCTCAATATAATCCAAAGCTGGCAACACTGGACTGGTCCGCGCGGCCACAAGCCCAGCGTTAGACATACCGACATGCTGGGCTAGCATTATGTTGGGTGTCGGGCATATTTTGTAAAGCCCGTCGTCAATCTTCGCCTGAGTACCGTCCGGTATCTCCTCGTCGGGTTGGAATAAGGCGATGATAGTACCTACCCGACCAAGTGTGCCTAGCAGAATAGTAGCTGCAGACTAGCAATTAAGGCTGCCATATGCACATCGTGTCCGCAAGCGTGCATGACAGGCTGGTCTCTGCCTTCAACATCTGACATACGCAATTCGCCAGCGTACTGGAGACCAGTCTTTTCCTTATCGGCAGAGCATCAAGCTCGGTCCTAAGGACGAATTTCCCAGAACCATTGGCTAGAAGCCTAATTACCCCATGCTCTCCTACGGAGGATGTGACGCTGAAGCCCACGTCTTGTAGCTGTGGTGCTACCACACAGGCGGCTCGAGGATAGCTAAGGATGCTGATGAATATCTTTGTAAATGTCCGCGAATCGATCTTGTCATGTTGATGAACGAGAAGGAGTATCATTGCATCGGACATAAGAGACGCGGCTCGAATGGGACTATAAAAATATGACGAAACGAGTCAATTGGTCGGGGGGTGGATGAGGAGAGGGGCAGCATACGTCAAAAGTATCATACTCCGTCTAGGCTACCTATTTATACTCGGCTCAAATCACACAAGCGCCTGTCCGATTTTGCCTTGTACTACACGCGAAGTGTTTCCATCATACTGCATTGTATATATCGAGTAAACCCAGCTGTTATTCGCAAACCTTTAAATCATCATGCGTCCTAAGGAGCCACCAAAGATACAACCATGGCGGGCATTTATTACAGTTGATCATGCGGCACACTCAGCTACTGTCGCCCAGGGCTCTGTCCGCTTGCTTAACGAGCGTGACGACAAGGGATAAATTGCACAGTGAGTTTCACGGAACCCCTACCGATAGGTCTAGGGCTAGTCATAGCTGAACCAAGACAGACCACCCCTGTGTTACCCCGCTGTGTCGATAGTCAGAGCAGGAATTCGTTAGGAGGTAGTCGGGGGTCGGGGATATTGCCTAGGTAGTTCTTTATTTAATTTGACCGCACGCCGAATGGTAGATACGTGCTGCTTTCTATCGTTACTTTCAATGGGGTTCATGGGCGCGACCCGTCAAATCTTTCGACCTGTATTTGCCGTTGTGCTTGTGTACCTAGTTTGTATCCGATCAACCCACGCTTCTTGATAGCACAACCATCCTAATCTCCACACTCTCCCTCGGCGGAGACGCCTTGTCAGGCTGGTACAAGTATGCCGCTCCATGGGGCGAGCAGTCTGAATAATCGGCATTACAGGCAATCAGTACATGCTTAAGTTACTAAGGCTGCGGCCTGTAAAACGCCTACCTGCATGTTCATCATTCGTCTCTGCTACCCAGGTTGGAAACATGATAATCTCATCAGAACGCTGATTCGATAGCCAATACCATTTCTGATCCGGGTGGTAATAGACGTAAGCAGTCTTGTTGACTTTATCTCTCATCACCTGGTCAACCTCGATAAGGTCGTCTTTGAATACGGTTCGGCGATCTGCTAAAACCAGCGGCGCGCTCGTTACTGTGCTAAGCGGCCTCCAAACACTATCAAGAAAATGCCTAAGCTGCGTGATCATGTCACCGGGACCGGTAGTACATACTTGACGATCATGGCTGTTACATCGCCCTTTTCAACCGCGGCTAGTTCGTCTGAGTTCAGATGCATCCCCAGTCGTTCATGCCCGCCAAGGGACGAGAAGTCTGCATCATACATAGTAAGTCGCCCGGACTCTACGACAACGGTAGGGGGAGAAGAGCAAACCGCAATGGGTAGTCGTCGCAACCGAGATAGCCTGTCTTCTCACATCGCCCCCTTCAAGTCTATGGGGAAAGGACGTATCTTCATTGCGCCGAAACTAAGATAAACACAAGTCAGCTTAACAACGAATTAGACCTGAATAGAGACGGGAAATCACAAACGCGCCAGTCTATTGTCACAACCGAGCTTGCTCCGAGCCTCAATTTGACAACCTCCATCGTTTCCTGGATGTATTCATCGAGGATAGCATCTGCATCGGCCGTGCCACTCTCGAACACAGCCGCGCTCAAGGCGCATTTAGTAGGCGCACTAATAAACTCAAAACCCGTCTGATTGATGCATGGGATAGAGGCTCTGTCTCGGATATTTCGAATATCTCGAACGTCAATGCATTCGATATTTTCGTACACACAGTTTGTTTGTTGCTCTTTGCTTAGCTCCGGGAAGCCATGAAGTCTATATGGCTGAACCCGGTCGTAAAGAGAAAGTCTCTTGAGAAACTTCAGTGTAAATGTCGCCTCCATTATTGGGTAAGCATATACATAGGTATCGTACAGGGTTTCCCTCTTGAGCTTTTCGGCAGCCTTGAACGAACTAGCACCCTCCAAATACTTAAGTACCAAGACGGGGTATACCGGAATACGCGCGACAACGCGGAGGAGTGCCCCAAGGTCCTTCGCACCCCCAATCCCCTAACCCTCCATCCTAACACTAGAAGGACTTAACGAGCAATTTATTATCAAGTCTACCATTTTAGTACTATCGCAGACCAGCGTAAATATGTGCCAGTAATTCTGTGACGGGGTAAACCGCGTCGCATGCCCCCCGTCACGTGTACAAAACTGAATCACATATCATCTAGGTAGGAAGCTAACAGCTTTACTATATGTTCGTGAATATCTAGGAAGTGTTGGCCGTCACTAATTCTATGATTAGATGTAACTTGAACACTCCTATCGTCGCGAGGCATCAAGTTGTCTGCATAAAACTGAAATCTCTGGTCTATGTTTTGGCGATAGCTTTAGCATCTCTCCTACCATGTCTAGAATAGACACATCGGTGGGGGAACGTGAGGGGGCTATGTGCGAGAGAAAATGGTGAAGGTCTCTGCAGGCGAGAGGGAATAGTATGTAAGACGCGACTGGGGTAGTCTAAGCCAACATAAAATATGCAATAAAGTCATGAGGCACATCCGAAGGAGCCTTCAAAATGGATATCTCATAATGGATGTTATCACGTCCTACTCGAGAAAAGAAGCTCCTCAAGGTAAAGATGTGAGATCCTAAACCCATTAGACACCGACGAGGTAGAACTAGACTTTCTCGTACCTTACCACGGTTCAGTCTGACCTTGGAAACCTCATTAACAGTGCCGGAGCCCAAAATATCTTATTCTGCATCGGACTCAATAAAGAAGCCGAATTTCGGAGCATGTATTTTGGAGCTCGGCATCCTTCGCGGTTTGATCGGTGGTGGGGAATGGTACCCAACGGACGAGCTGACGAGCTTTTACCAATCGCAAAACAGGGCGGAGAGGGGGGGGGGGGGGGGGGGGATGCGGACAGCAGTTGAGAGCTACCAACATACTTAACAAGTGTAAAATCCACAGTCACTTATTAGGCAGGTGAGTAAATAAAGGATTGGGTGCCCTAAATAGCCATATTATTATGAAAGATGAGCTAAAGAAAGTTACATACATAGTAGGTAGACTCCTTACTTAGGTAGGAAATAAGGACAGCTGCAATAGGCTAGCTAGTCCTTTCTAGGAACTCATTAGGCCTACAATATGCCTGCTTCCCTAAACACCTACTTTGCCTGCACGATGCTTCTTTCAAGCAGGGCTGTGAATGCAGGGAAAATGCAGGAAACACACTCGAGGGTAATGTCGTGTCGATTCAAAGTACTTAGCGAGTGCGATATAGTACCATAACCCCTTCGTGCTCCCATTACTTCTTAATCCTTAACTATAGCTCAACAACTCTAATCTATTATATGCTAATAGGCGCTCAGTAGTGTATAACAAGAATAGATTCATACCTATCTGTCCAACTATAGAACAGAAATTAAATAGCTGACTTTTTCCAAATGGACGAGTTTGATCTCAGGCTTACGAGGGAGCCAAGCTCACCTTCTCGTGGTATGACAGGCGGCAATTACCCCTAAATCATCTTCATTGGGCGACGACGAGCTTCAACCGCAGCGGTCTATTTCTTGTGTCGTTCAAATTCGCTGACTTCTTACTGTCCTCACCTTTAGATAGCCCAGATTCAGAGCGAGCCCAGCGATATGCTAGCTATATTGTGCAACACGCGAACCGTGCACAGCATCAGCACTTATTTAGCGGCTCGCATTTCCGTGGCTTAAGTGATCTGGTATCGCGGCCGGCTACGAGGATGCTCTCCGATCCAACCCCATTTGATTTCATCGTGTGTTGCGATTTCGGTCCATCCACTAGCCATGATGGTTCAGTCATACGCCGCTTATCTGCATTTAATGCTGCATCGGCCGGGTTGAAATCGTTTGCTTCGCTTGCAGCCCCAGACGCGTTGACTACCCGGATCGTGTTTGTTAGGGGTTATCCATCTGCAGGCTGGATCAACGTACTTGGCTCACAGTATCGCATTGAGATCGACTACTTCCGCCAAAAGTTGTCCTTTCTCGAGAACAAGGACTATTATGATATGCCACCCCTCCCATCGAACTCGAAAAATATTTTTCATCTAGGCATCTCTACAATCTACCAGCGACAGGTGGCGCTAACGCAGTCGCAGATTCGTAGCCTAAGAGGGGTTGAGAAGCGAGCGGTCCGAGACCATCACCGATCTTTGAATATCATTGGGGAGTCGATCGTAAGGCATGTTTCTATCATCGATGAAACTAATTTTGTAATCGGGCAAGACATTTCTATTTATGTTGCAAATAAACGAGGCCGCGGAAGAATAGGTTTGTGTCAAGTAGTCATCTATCTTGGCGACTAGAGACTAATATCAGTACAAGCCATCGTGTGGCTTGACTCAGGTCGTGAGCTAAGCCATCCCGGCGATCTTGCTTGGGAAACCCTTTCTCAGAACAAACGGTCAGATCCCAGAAATGACGCCATACCGATCATAAGGCAGATCCCTGCGAAGATGCTTAGCTCTATCACACCACTGCATTCTCCATACGATTCGCAGCCGTCAAACTACCCAGATTTGCTCCCGCCGTGTACGTCACATCTTGCACACCAATATGGTCTTGCTCTTGATCATCAAGTGGCATCTGCCGACCTTGGCTATGCTCTCAGTGATCTCTTCATATTTGCAGCTTGTGGTGAAGCTCAGTTTCTTAACTTAATTGAACAGCACGTCTCAAGCTTATTGGATCACTCGGAAAATCAAGAGACAGCTGTTCTGGACGAATTAAATTACATCACTCGGTTACTTCGGGAGCGCCTGCTACGTATCTCTAACATCAAGTCTTTTCTTCGAACCGCCAATCACTACGATAGCGCCTCGCGCAAACGCGGCAATCTATTATCTGAGGAAACTCAGCACCAAACTAGGCAGCGTTCGCCTGAAGCCCTGCAAGCTGACTCAGCTCTCATGGATAACTTCAACTATTTATCGCAGCGTGCCAAGGACTTGGTGGCGCAAGCTACAAGTGCAATTGAGTTTACCTCAAGCAGGGTCATGCTAGAAGAGTCTCGGCGAGCCATCAACAAAGCAGATAGGCTGGAGCGGCTAACATTGTTGGCATTTTTCTTCCTACCCTTATCTTTAACGACATCATTCTTTGGGAGCAACTTCCGTGAACTTGGTGGAACCGGTAGCTTGAGTATCTGGGTTATGTTCGTAACACTAATTCCTGTACTAGGCTTAACAGCAGTGTTATGCTTTTGGGATCAGCTCTCAGCAATAGGCTGGAGGAGCAAATTTCGATGGTCGGATCGTGTATGGAATTAGCCGGCGATAATTCACTCGTGTGGCTTACAGGCTGGGATGGACTCTCTATCGTCAGTATCATCGATAACGACGTGTGAGACTAATAGTGAGACTAATACACTGATTTGTGGCCGGGCCGTGGTAACGATGCCCGCCGTGGGATATCCATGTTTCGACGCACTGGGCGCATAATAGCAACACAACTACAAGTGTAGCTTGCTCATAATTCATCGTGCGGCTGATAATTAGGACCTTTGAGGATAGGAGAAATAGAATACTTCACAATACTCCATACGGTCAACCTAGAGGCAAGAGTCAGATCGCCCTAACCGTATATTTAGATCCTCAGCCTACACTGGGCGTTTGTAATAGACTCAGTTAGGAGGTTGGTAATTAGGCATGCTGAACTTCGGTCTCTGGATTACTAAATACTCCGACTAGGCACCTTTTCGGGGGGCAGGTGTAAAAGGCACAGGGCACAAAGTGGCAGACTTGCGGCTGCCTGGGGCGAAATTCAAAGTAATCAATTCAGTTCTCCTTCATTCTTTTTTGTCGTTCCCAACACTCGCTTGCCAATATTACGATTTAAGTTACCACCTTTTAACATATGCACTTATGCATACTAGTTCTTTCAATTTTCCTTCCTTTCCCATTCTTTTATTCTTGGTACTAGAAATAAGCCAGCTCTAAAGACCAAAAGCTACTGTAGGTATCTTTATAACGCTACCTACTGTAATGGCGGGGTCTTCAGATGGCGGATCCTACTCTGTACAGGGGTCGAGCAACCTCCATAACCGGGCTAGCTTCACGGCAGTATCATGCAGCCAAGTATTTTCCTTCCTCTAGGCGGTTAGGTTATGTAGATAGGGTTCAAGTGCTCCCTGCATCCCTGGTCGCAAGTGAAATTGGTTAAAGTACTCCGTGCATACCTTGTGTTTTATCACCTCTCTACCCCGTAGACTATCATTATCATTACACCATACGAGAGATTGAACTAATGTCTTCATTTGTTTACTGACTTTTTTTTCTTCTGTATTTTTGTTTGAAGGCTATATCGCCCCTGGACAACTATCTTTGCTAGCAGCTCTCGGCAGACGCAGCGAACCGCACCCCGTTCTATCGCAATGTACTTTCTAAGTCGACGACCGATCCCGACTATCTGACTGTCGAGTTCATTGAGACCGGTGATATCCTCCCGGTCCCGTTCTTTCTCGACTCTATTCCCCGGATGGTGTCGTTGGTCCAGTTACATTCTCTTTCGCTAATTATATTCGGAAGTAGGCAAACCCTTGCGATATAGCGCAACGCGCTTTGTGCACCCCGACCATGCTTTACTCCACGCCGACGTCGATAACGCAGTAGCTATAGATGCAAACTCCAGCCATTACATAACGACGGGAATTTGGGTTTTAGGTCGCCGAGTTCAGGACGAGAATGTTCACCTGAATGAGGTCCAATGATCCGGCGATTTAATAGACAAGCCGCGGCTCTTGGCTGTCAAAGCGGAACTAGGAAACTTTTGAGCCACTACGCATGAAGCGGATGTTGACCTTGACAACGTTCTCGCGGTAGCGATACTCAATTAGATATGTTTTTGAGCTGAAATCTCGTTCTTATTCAGCTTGTTAAGACAATACTAACCCGAGACTCGGCCAGTAGTAGAAGCGACTTTCTAGCCCTTGTCCGGGGCCGGCCGCTACACTAGAAGCTAGAGACTTAGGGACGCTTTAGAAATAGGGGCGGGGCAGTTAGGATAATCTAAGGCAGTGGAATCCTACACGCTACAATTGTTACTAGCATGGAGAGATAAAAAAGGCCTCATTCTTGAGATACTAGCTCAGTGTATTTGCACAATTACGGACTGCGTGGATCAACAGAGTTACAACCGCCCCGTTCGCTTTTTTTCCAAACATTCCCCCGATCACCGGGTCTGACTGGAAACCAAAAACAGTATGCGGTGTAGGATTTTCATGCTCGAAATCTGAAGCTAGACTGTTTCATGCCAGCTGGTTCAATGTGTATAATCGGAATCGGAGCTTTTGGTAGCTCTGAGGTAAAGTTGTTCTATCCTAGCATTGGTATATTGCATTAATATTTTCTTCTCGGGCGCGATGCGGCAGGAGCTTTTATGTCCAGGCCATCCTTAGTAAATATAGTACATCCATCGACGCATAGTGCCGTTTTACTCTTCGAGTAGCAAGCCCGTGAAAAACGCGACCGTCTGTAGTTGTGGTAAAGAGGGCGGTGCATAGAAATCGGGGACTGCGATTCAGAGACAACTGATCTACAAGGCTAGACCTCGGAATTTTTAGGCCAAGATGTAGCGATCAATAAGGTTGCAACTTCTTTTGCTTGAAAAGAAATTATGATTGCTGTAGTATCTGATTGTTATTTTCTCTTCTGTCTGGACGTATCACCTGGGATAATATACCAGGTGCACCTAGATCATGAGCACCGGCTAACCTAGTGTATTTAGAACTTGAAACGAACTTGTATTTTTTGGACTAAACGTCAATTAATCCGCAAAAGCTAGTATTGTAAACTTTCTCGAGCAGTCGCTGATTCCCTTAATCACACCACAAGAGTAGGTTAGCTTCCACCGCAACTTAACATCCTGGAAGTCACTAGACTCACTCTAATTTAAGACTTTCCGTATAACCTCAGCAAATCTCTTTCAGCAACCTCTAATAAGTAATAAGGACACCTGATAAGTGTCGTGCCGAAGTTGTGTTACCCCGAAAGTGGACGAATTGTCGAATATTTCGCTAGCTCTAGCTTCGACGCCTCTCGCAATATAGTTCGTATCAACTGCCACCGATCAAATAGTGTTCGGAAGTCGAGTGAGAGACTCGAGCTACGTGCTAGAATTGGGAAGGCGCAAGGAGACACGATCCAAAGTCCAAAGGTCTCCTTAGGGGTCGAGTCAAAACTAACACTACCTATTCCTCGAAAGCTCGAATCGGGATTGCGACGCACCCCCTAAGATACCGATCTTGACCCGTGCTAGGTCAGGTCACTTCTAGGCCTACTCTACGAAGATGAAAGCAAAACTTATCTCCGTTAAAGGGGCATACCAGAAATCTCGCGAGGGCTACAAGTATCGTATTGAGTTAGACACTCTCTACACCCCCCGCGCAACGAAGAAATTAGAATGTGTATGCGAAAAGCTGATGAGGTAAGAGACTGTTTCCTGATGAAGCTAGGCCGAGGTAAGCCGATAGGACGAGAGAAGACTAGAAGAGCTTTGGCTAGTCAATTAGGGCTATCAAGCCGCTTTATGGTGTGTTGTACCCTTCGACTCGAGGGTTGGCTAACCTGCTCGGATCAATACGTTTGAAACCGATCAATTAAAGCGTTTCGAAGCCAATTTATAACTAGGATGGATAGTTTGCAGGATCTTAACTCTCATAATGCTCGCGACAGCTAGCGCGTCAGCGCAACACATCCCAATCAATGGAACTTATTGTTCCAAGTCCGAGCTCCGATCATCCCACGATAGCGGCAACACAGTCTTCTACGGGGTTTCAAAGAACTAATGAGCGTAATATTTTATGATCAACTTAGCATATATAGGGGCCTCCCGTTTCTCCCTTGCCAATAGTCTTTAGTCTAACGATTCCCTCTAGAAATCTCGAGATACTCTAAAAGAATGATCAAAGTAAAAGCCTAAAACCCCCTTTTCGCCATTTTCTATTCATCATAGCCTCAACATAAGGGGACTTTGCCCTCCTATCTCAAGCCCGCAGCTGACATATAACAGGCAACGTTCTCCAGCTTAAGGGTTGTCGCAGGTACCAGCGTCCGAGACGCAGATGGAGCCCTTGTCGCCACAAGCAGTGCAACTGGCATGTTCGGAAGTCATACAGTTCCCTTCGCCGATAAGGCACGATCCACCGACGTGAACGCAGTTGGTGCAGGCGAGGGTGTCCGTCTTGAGAATTATTAGCAATCACACTCACTCCAAAGATTCGATTAATGAAACTTACAACTTCGCGCATGATAGTTATGCCGTCACGTTGAACAAGTTCGATGCCCACTCCATAAGCTGGAGCAGCACCTAGAAGGGCTGTGGCAGCAATAACGGAGGATGTGAAGAAGTTGGACTTCATTTTGAACGATTTTTTATTGTGTCTGAGAGTTGATAAGGTGATATAGCAATTGGAGGGATGTTGTGAGGTGATAAAGATAATTTTCAAGTTTCTATGTGGAAGCAACGGGGTTTTTATATTCGAGAACCTCCGAGCTTACGAAAAACGCACATTCTCCCTCAGTGCCATCACGTAGATCCAACTGCAGATCTCAGGGGCAAATAAGCCTCAATAAACTCAATCATAACATGCACACGTCATATCCGTAACCTGTCGCTAGTAATGGCCCTCTTAATTTTCTATTTGCCGCCAATCTTAACTGCCCTTGAGTCTTGTTCTGATCATATGTCCGTTGCATTATGTCAGCTTCAGTTTCAATCCAACGCGAATCGCAACATATACGGAAGTGTATTGCTGATCTATAATAACAGTCAGCAAGCCCGAATCCGCTCATCCTCCTTGTGTCACGCTCCAGTGTCCAACAGGAGTACTTTATGTGCTGATATTAATATCTCAGCCTGAGTCCCAATGGGGGCCGGTAAAAGTAAACATGGAAGTCGATCATTACGTAGTAAAGTCATATGTTATGATGTCACGGTTCTCTTCGATAGTCAGCTTAGTCCATCGGATTCCGGGAGACAGACGTCCATAGAAACATCTTTGATACATATACTAATAAAAGCTCATGTGGCTGCTTGTGAAAAAAAAAAAAAAAGACCTCGTGGCCTAAAACGATCGAGTTTATGAAGTTATGTGGAGAGCTAGGTCGGCTAAATGGAGCTAGGACCCTGATCTACTTTCCATATAGAAAGCTGAAGGTAAGTCCAACTGCCATAGGGCTACACCAGCAGAGGTGGCCGTGAGGCATAAGACAAAGAGGCTATTCCTGTATATAAGCAGGGTATTATTCAGAGATGTTTCAGGAGCCTTAGCGCAACAACAAGGTCTAGCACCTACCATATACTGAAGGGCCCTGACACCAGCATCATTTTTACTATTAAGCCAATAAAGGAGCTACAATAAAGCCTACATGAACCTTTGACCCCGTGAATTAAAATTACGCAGCCCCAATGTTGAATGCCAGTGTTAAAGACACAATGTGACGTAGCGTGAAAAGGTATCCATGCTTGTGTAGTATCTATCCGTGACCATCAATATTTCCGATCTTTGGGCTTTGTGGCTTCCCGTATAACTCGTTGCGGTTCTTAAATTGCTGCCGTTATCACCAATCTATCTTAAGGTTTTCTAAATTAGCAACAATACTTGGCTTTCTATACAACTTTTTCCCTTTTCTCTCTCATCGGATATTGCGGAACTTAGTCAAGATACAAGCGATATCTGAAACCAAATTGCACATATTCTTTAGTTAAGATTTACGTTTCCCTGCTTAAAGACTCGGATTAAGGCGTGATTTGCACTCCGGTACCGGGCAGAAGCCTACTAAATGCATGAGTTAGGGTATCACAGGAGAAATTAAGTAAATATAACTTCTTTAGTTAAGGTTATGTGCAATGTATTACAGTAATTGCTAGAAACTCTAGGCGCTAGTTATGGTTCGAGTCTGGTGGGACTCTAGCTGAGTCGAAAGCTGGGGTCGGGCAAATACTCCCCATTCTTTTAGGTTAGACTACCAGAATCTGCTTGTATTTGTGCCCTAGCATCACTGTCAGAGAGAATCGGTTTTGAGATGGCGACATGTAGGTCTTGCTGGGTGTCTGTAGCCGTCCCTGAAAGTGCTGCCATTGCGGGCATCCAATTAGACAACTGGTTTAAGATGAATAGTAGAAGCCGCTGGAACTCAACACCGTGACCATGGTCTTGATATACCTCCTTGAAGTAGTTGGAGGCACTATGGTCCCTCGTGAGGAGATGCAAGTAAACATGCACCGATTCGTGTACAATTGTACAGAGGCCATCTGCGAAATTTACAGGACCTGAGGGTAGAAGCACGTTCACCCATAGTTCACCGGTATGCATGAGGAATATTCCGTTCAATACCTCATTGTTCAAGCCGTTACTTCCGCCTTCCTCGACGCAAAACTTGATTTTCGGCTTCCCGGAAACCAATTTGCCGTCCTTCCGAGTAGGGCCGGTTATAATACCGAAGTAGAATAGTCGGTCTATCCACACAAGATATTCCGATAATAAGTGTGCTAAGTCCTCGAACACCTTAGGCGATTTGAGGTTGGCTTCCCAGTCTGCCCAAATTTTCTTCTTGAATTCTTGAATTAGCTCATGGTTATCGGGACCGGCAGCGGCAAGACAATTAGCTTCGGTAAATTTGACAATATCTGCTGCGGTGTACGAGTAAGGCTTACCAGGTTCGTCCGTTTCCCAAAATCGCTTGGCTCTTTCAGCTCCCGGTGTTCGGGACCAGAATTCCGCACGATCAACAAAGTCTTCCACAGTCGCTCTAACAGTCGGAGACAATGAAGAAAGATCAGACATTTTTCTTGTTTGTGAGGGGGTTGAATAACAAATTTGGTAATTGTGATACAAGTTTTGGCTCGGGGGGTTTGTTTGATAAATGTTTTTGTTTCTTGGTTAATTTAACTTATTAAAGAATTTACAAAGACATTATTGTCAAAGTCCATCACTTATATACATGTTAATTAACAAATACATGTTGTGAGATATGATAACAAACTAATAATCGTCAAACCAACAAAACTCTCGAGTAACTAAAACAAGTTGTATGTTGCAAAAAAACATTGTTGGAATAAGGACCTATGTTGTTTTGTTACATTACTATGTACCTAGGTACCTACTCTACCAACGGCACTCCTACCCGGCGCTGTTTTAGTTAGCGTGTTCCGAATTGTCGGGTTGTAAAACAGATTTCTATTGGCTACCTACTTTGCCGTAAGTTTGCGGGTACTACATACGCTAGCCCAGAAGATACTTTGCAGCACTGACCACCTCCAGCGATGCGGGGCAAAACCTTGGTACCTGACCGCCTCTTGAACATGTCACAAACGTTAGGTACTTATCTATATTCTTCTGCTAAACGCTAAACTCGTGACTGTGTAACTCTCAAGGCTGTGCCAATCTAGCAGCGGAAAGAGATCAACTCCCTCGAATCACTTTACACGGCTCATACTTCCATCACCGTCATTATGATCTCCCTAGTCGCTTTCGACCTCGACGGAACGTTAGCCGAGAGCAAGCAGCCCCTGAAGGACTCGATGGGAGAGGCCTTGGCCGACCTTCTCTCCGTCGCTCACGTGGCTGTCATCTCGGGTGGTGATTGGCCGCAGTTCGAGAAACAGGTCGCCAGCCGCCTCGCTAAGCGCGCCGATTTGTCCAAGCTGTGGCTCATGCCTACCACCGGGACCAAGCTCTACACATATCGTGACGGCAAATGGGCGCCCGTGTTCGCCGATCTCTTCACCGAGGAAAAGCGGAAAGAAATCATTGCCGCCTTCAACGCCTCGCTTGATGCCACCGGCTTCACGCCCGAGCAGACCTGGGGTGAGCGCATCGAGGACCGCGGCAGCCAGATCACATTCTCCGCGCTGGGTCAGCAGGCGCCTATCGCGGAGAAGAAGCATTGGGACCCAGACTTCGCCAAGCGCAAGATAATCCAGGCCGACCTCTACAAGCGTCTGCCGGGTCTGTCTATCAACATGGGCGGCGCCACGTCTATCGACATCACCAAGGCGGGCGTCGATAAAGGCTCGGCTCTCAAGAAGCTCAGCGAGACGAGTGGCATCTCGCTCGACCAGATGATTTTCATTGGAGATGCAATATTCCCCGGCGGTAACGATTACCCGCCAAAGGAGATCGGCGTGAAGACGGTGTCGGTACGTGATCCCGACGACACGCTGACAGCTATTTCGGCGATTGTTGCCTGTCTTCAATAGGGAAAGAATATCGTGCGAGCGCTTAATATAAGGTTGCTATAATCAGAAAGCCCATCTCTGTAGGATTTAGGACATATAAGTCTAGTCGTGAATAGCACGGTGCTAAGTCGGGGGGCTTCCTTTCGATAGTGATAAACAATGGTAGAGTAAAAGTACTCCCATATAGAATCATGGAGTTGAGCGAAAACCACCTAGAGAATGAGGCAAGAAACTGGCCATGGAATTCGTGTAAATACTAGTCTAAAACACGATCATATACCTATATATGTGCCTTTTCTAAAATAAAAGAAATCTTGCGAGTTATCAAGAGTGCCGTCTCTTATGTAAAACGTATTCCTGTTGAAATGCAATATAAGTCTTGAAGGCATTATAAACTAATTAGAGGATATAGTCATAAATATAGAGGTATGATCCTCGAAGAGGCACGACATAAGGAAGGTAGCTTCTATCATAATCTTGCGTAAGGCTAAACAAAATTAGACATCTAATGGACAGAATCGAGGCTAACGCCGAGAGCCTGATGATGTGCTGAGACTAACTTGCCATTAGTGCTAAGTATCATGTTTTACTTTTCTCATCGAAACCTTTTGCAACCATAAATATTTAGGCCTCAGGGTTTCTTCCCAATCACTGTGATCCTTGACGAAGTGATGTAGGCGCCTTGCCTGGTTTCCTCTACGGCCTCAGGGAGGAGACGCTGTAGTTTATTCGCAATGTGCTCATTACTCGTCGTTCGTAAAATTTGGTAATGCATTATAAGACCAGCCTCATGCATGATGTAGGCTAAATGAGGCGGCGCGTCCTTGGCCACTCTATCGACCTCTACAAACCCCGCATTCTCAAGTATATTCTCAAGGCGATTAGTCCATGTAGGCTTGAGACGAGAGTCCTGAACGGCGAAGAGATTGAAGAGACTACGTAGGCTTTCCGTCTTGCATTCGGGCAGCATCGAATAGAAGCGCACGGTCTCTACATCGGGCTCTCCCCATTGGATATAGCCCCCTGGTTCTATCGTAGGTGGTGATCAGCGTTGAGTAAACATAGCATTAACTACCAGTGTCCGGGCAGGGTAACATACTTAGTAGGTCGAAGAGCTTCGCAGCAACTCGAGGGATATCGTCGTCGAGAAGGGTGAACGCAAAGAATCGCACATTGATGATGTCATAAACGCCTTTGAGGCCCTCTGGAATATCTTCTTTGATGTCCCAGTGATGTAGTTTTACCCGGGCTGGCAGTGTCTCCTTTGGCGGCGCTGCGTCTAGGGAGATGTCAAAGCCGTCTAGTTCGGCATCTTGAAGACGTTCTTGGACATCGAGAAGCCAGAGCCTAAGCTCATGAATTTTCATCAATTACGTCGCCTCCCCTATTCAAGTTATCGTAGGGTGCTTACCCGGTACCAGTCCCGATATCGGCTACGCGGAGATTGGGAGCATCAGTCGGAATCTTCGGATGAATAATGAATCCAAAGAGGTTGGTCTAAAGATAATGCATCAAGTTGCTCCTTATCTCGTGTAAATACTGTCAGTTTGGGTTGGAAGGTCGACGGCGAAAATGTGTATTAGCCGATCAACGCACCGACTGTTGTCGAGAAAGTTTCGAGTGAAGGCAGTCTCGAACTTCGTAGCCATAATTAGCGTCCCGTCCTTGAGGAAGGGTCGCTGAATATTTGAATTATGTGGAAGACGGGACGCTCCGTGGGAGTATGTAGGTTGACATGTATTTGTCTAATTGTTGATCTTCACCTACAGCCTCATAGCAGCAAGAGGGCTAGGCTAAGAGTTTCCTAGAATAGGCGTTGGTATGAGGGGCTTGAAAATTAATTCAACAGCATCACGGTAGCTGTCCAGTAACACAGTTAGGATAACGTTGTTAAACGGTACAGCTAGTCGTGTGGCTGCGCCTGTCTTTGCCGGCACATATGCAATTGTATAACTAATACACAAGGGCCTAATGATACGTAATATCAAAGCCTAAGACACGCCTACAATGCTAGCCTATCAGATCAATGACATACTCTTATCAAACCCTTTAAGAGAAATTTGTCTTGATCTAGCATACTCTATCCCTTACAAGCATTTAGTATTGGGTTGGAAGAAGAGGAACTCATGGATGGCGCTTAGTCTTAACAGCTTGTGCCCTAGATAATAGGTTGCCCAAGATTCCCCTGTGTGAGAAATCGATGTTCCTTTGGATTCTCAATAACCTTTGGGTTTAGGGCACAATAAAACAGTGATGAACCGGCCCCCCGTAGCCTGAGCTCCGTCAAGGTGCACTTTTTCTGGGTGACTCAACTATACATGACGAGTGTACCTGGGGCTAGCCAAGCGGTTTTCTTACCTAAGTCACATGGCGCTGCCAGATCCCACACATCGCTTACACTCTTACCTAAGGAACAAGTCTTGGCGCGGATAGTGTTAAGCACTCCAAGTTGTGCCACGAGATCCATAGGTGCGCTAGTTACAAAGTTATCAATGCCATATATTGACCCAGATGCTAGGGGCCTGTAGGGTACTGTGAGCACCATTCGATGAATTTCGACCGTCCCTGAACGAGCAGGAAACGAGGCTAGGATCAAAGGTCTTCGCCACTACCATTTGCATGTCGAGTAGCCTATCTCTTCACTACTAGCTCTGCAAATTCTCTTAATTATCGCCAATCGGATTACATAAATTAGCTGAGAGTAGTCAAACTAGCTACAGCTGAGGATTGTTGGCGCGCAGCCCATCGCAAAACCGATGGAGAATACTAAAACGGTGTAATCGCTTAATTTGAGCATACTGCGATAGATAGTGAGTAGCGGAACACTCTCTACAGCATTGTACAATAGCGGGAAGTGGTTTAAGATTTGAAGACCGCTCACTTGTCACTACTCACGAATTTAGGCGAGATAGTAGCAGAAACACGACTGGCGGTAGGCGCAAGTAGCTCGAGTAGTGTAGGACTAGTCGGCCCTAGTCTCGTGCGAATGTAATAACTAGTCTTTTCCACAACTTCTATACCCACGAGATTCTCTAACAGGGTAAATGAGTGTGACTGTCGGCTATTAAGCGTGCCCAAACTCATGCTGTTCAATTCTGGGATTGGAGAGGCTGGAAGCGATATAACGAGAGCCTTGTCTCCTCGAGACAGGATGTATAGGTGCCGACAGAGATTGATGCTAGTGCTTTCTAAAATATACATATGATAGAATGAATCGGTAGTCGGTTATATGATCATCTTGAATATAATCTCGTGCCTGCAGCATTAAGAGTCCCCTGTGCTGAAGGATAGGAAGGACATCTTGTGAGGAAGCCGGAAAGCTCTGCTGATGTACTGCGATCTACATAAGGGGGTGTATGAGAAGGCTAGTAATAAATTGAACAGTTCTATTCATGTCGCGCATAAGCTATGTCGCACTTACTAGCACGGACTTGATATGTCGTCTACCTACCTACGCGCCACATGATTCACGTTCCCCACTATGTCAAAAATTGCTAGAGGCGTACCGATTAACAGAAAAGGGGTTTCTTTTGGAGCCTCTCGCAATTACTCCTTTTATCTGATGAGTTCCCTCGGGATGAGCCTCACACCGCGTCTAAAGAAATACAGTATTCAATTTACCGGTTCTTCTGTTGAAATGCTTTTCGAAGGTCGATAAAGGATCCAATATAACAGCTGGCTACTGGCCGGAACTGAGACAATTTCCCTTTGGGAGATTTATTCACGGTAGATAACCCCGAGGTATTATCGAAACTTCGCTCCTCGCCGATTTTCAGTATGGCTATCGGGAACCTTCCACAGGCCGGACGAGTGCCGTCGGCCATCACTACCCCTCTAGTGATTGTCTCTGCGATATTCCCTGTGCTCTCGGCGGTGGCAGTCCTTCTACGCTTTTATGCAAGACACAAATCAGGCCAGGGCTATCATGCTGATGATGCCTGGGTCGTCTTTGCGTGGGCAAGTTCATGAACCTCTTAATCCTGGTCCCCAGGGAACATCCGTCAAATAAAACGCTGCTAATAGCCGTATTGCTAGGTTTCCACGTTCGTGATCAGTGTTCTTGTCTGGGTCTTCACCTCCTTATCCGGGATTAATTATTACCGCATAGATGCTCTGCAAGGGACTGAGTACTCGCTAGAGGTTCGTCACTTCTCACTCAATCCTCATATGTCTGGCTGGCAATTGACTAACAAGACAATCGTTAATAAAGCTGATATTTCTATCATCTGTTTTGATTCAAGTTCCTCTGGCTACTGTCAAAATCTCAATTCTACTATTCTACAATCGCATTTTCCAGAATCGCAAGTTCGCGGTGTGCGTTTGGGTTGCTATTGCGATCGTATCACTATGGGGAGTTATTTTCATTGTCGTACGTAACCCTTTCATAACTCTCAAGAAAACTAGCTTGACCTTCCCGCTCATACATGTTGCAATAGCTCGTCATTACACAAGTCGATCCTATTTCCCAATCGTGGAAAGGGGGTCGTTTGCGATATGATTCATCGGCTCTTGGGCTTGCACAAATCGGCACCAGCGTTGGGCTAGACCTGGTCGTTCTAATGTTCCCGCTACCCATGATATATCGCTTGCCAATGTCGGCATCAAAGAAGTTATCCATTACATTGATATTCTGGCTCGGGGCTTTGTAGGTTCTACCAACATCATCCTGTCGTTGATAGCATTACTGACCATGTTCTTTTATAGTTGCGTTATTGCCGCCATCCTCAGGCTCGTGTTTCTGGATCAATCTATCCAAGAAGTCGTCGAATCCCAGAGCAATGTTTGTATGTCTGACAAAAATCCTTGACGTCCATGCCCCAATTCCCATAAACCTCGAGGCGCTGACAAAGCAGTTTAGTCGTCCAATCGAAGCAGTTTATTTTCCTCATTTTGGAACCTAACTGCTCTATTATAGCAGCCTGCCTTCCTTGTTATGGGCCTCTTATAAAATTAGGTCATGGACCCGAGACCTGGCTTCGTAGTGTGCTACCGATACGCAAACTTCCAAGTAACGCCAACTCGCAGGAATCGTTTGATGTACCTGGACGCGGGAGCCGTTTGACTTCTGACTCACAGACTGAGTCACCAATCGAACTTCGGACACCTGAATGGCCAAAGATAGCCCAACAAGACGCTAGTTGTGTTGCCAGCAACGCTGACCGCGTAGTAAACTTAAGGGGCAAACCCCAGAGCAACGGTATTGTTGTTACGAATGGTGTTACCGTACAAAGAGAACAGGTATGATGGAGTTGGTGGGGGCGTTTTGAGCACTCCCAGGAAAGTGTATCCTGGGAATTCCCAGGGTATTAAGGTAGTGTAAAGCGACTGGATCTTTATTATGGGGGATTGATTGACTAAGGGGTCGATTTTTCGCGGCCGTCTTTAATTATATATTTAGCTCAATCTAGCTTTCCCAAGAAGCTAGGTAGGCAGGTCCCTTTGGGACCTTTTCACTTGAATCTACTACGAATGTAATGGTTTTTGCATCCATTCAGACGTCTAGAAGTGTTAAGTGAGACGTCGAGGCCTCTAGAGTATAGGTAGCGGTGCGTTGATCAATATGATTTCTTTGATATCATAGTTTCCATCTCCTAATAGTCTACAGCCACGTCTCTTTTCGGGCGAAGATGGATGTATTTACCGGCTGCTAACATCTGCAAGAGTTGATGCATGGTTAGCTTGGCCACAGCTCTCAGTCTTCCTAGTATATTGTATACTACCGACGGAGTTTTGAAAAGGGGCCTGTCTAGTGGTTTCGGTACCGCTCTCTTGTGGCATTTCTCCAATGACCGGGATATCCATTGTAAATCTGGATTGCTGACTGAGGTGTACTACAGGTTCAACCATATGCTGAACGTGAGTTTTGGCTTTCTTTGTCTTATGTAGAACATGAATTCGCCGTCTCACTAATCCGAAAAATCTACACTATAATTGACACGAGGCGATGGGGGGGGTTTGCTGCTCTTCCATTGTCTGTCTTCGAGGAGCCCGCTGCGATTCCTTTGACCGTCGCAATCACCGGGAAGCGCTAGACGGCGACCTGTCATGGTGCTTCACGCCCGGTTTCCAATGCTTACCATTTTATCAAAATTGACATCGCGAAACCGACTAGAAATGTAGGACGTTATCTTGGTCTCTGCAAGCGGGTTGGTCAGTCATAATTGAGGTGTTTATAACCGTCGGGATTCATCGGATGCAGCGGATGAGGCTCACAGATAACTAGCGTTAGGTACAGGGGGTCCATGTGCTGATCGACCCAACTCCCAGGTTGGGTTTAGGCGGTACGCTACGCAGTACGTACCGACCTAGTTAAGCAATCTACTAGGCCTAGATAAGTTGGTCCACTCGAACAAGAAAAAAAAGTTGTTAGAAGGAAAGGCGTGATAAATTATTTCTTAGCACTAAGTACCGATACCTAGCTATAAAAAGTAAAAAATATAGTTATATAATAAACTTATACTAACTATTTAAGGGCAATTATAAAAATGCTTATAATTTTTTTATTAAAACTATTATAAAAATTTTATATATAATAACTTAAATTAACTTTAAAAATTATAACTTTTTAGCTTAATATATTATAATTTTTTTTATGCTTTTTTTATAAATGTTAAACTTTTTTAACTTTTAGCATTTTATTATTATAGTTTATTTAAATATTAATAATTTTAATTTATTTAAATTTTTATTATTTAAGTTTTTATTTTTATTTTTTTTAATTAATTTTTTTACTTTAAAAAATAATTTAAAGTTTAAAAAATTTAAATTAAATATAAATAATAAACAAATAAAAGTTTTATTTTTTATATTTTTTTTATAGTAGCTATAATTTTTTTGCTTATTTTTTAAAGTAAGTTTAAAAAGTTATAAGCTAAATTTTTTATAATTTTGCTTAATAAAACTTTATAAAGTATATAGTTTTTTTTTATTTAATAAGCTATAAATTAAATTTTAATATTTATATATTTTATTTTTTTAGTATTTATATTAATTATTTATATATTTTATTATTTTTTTTAAAATATAAAATTTAATAAATTAAAAAATTTAAATTTAAGCTTAATATTAAAAGCTTTAATATTAAAATAAATAACTTAAAATATAATTAATTAAAAATAAAAAAAAAAATAAAATGTTAACTTATATAATAAATATTATATTTTTAGTTTAACTAGCTTTAATAAGCTATTTTATATAAGTTTTTAAATTTTAAAAAATATTAGTTATTAAAATTACTATTTAATTATATTTATAATATAGTTTTTTTAAAGCAAAAAAAGTTTTATTATTTTATAATATAACTTTATAAATATAAGCTATTTTTAAGTTATTTAAATAAGCAATTTTTTTATATGTTTTAATAATTTTATTTTTTATAGCAAATATATTTATTTTATAAGTTTTAATTATTTTATTTATTTAAACTTTTAAATAATTATATTATATTTTTTAAATAGTAATAATTTTTTATAATATATTATAATTAGTTATTTTAATAGTTAATTAAATATACTTAATATTTAAAATTGCTATTTTAATTTTTAAAGTATTAATTTTTTTTATTTAACTTTTAGCTTAATTTTTTAAAGCATTTATTTTTTATATTTAAGCGTTAAAATTAACTATTTTTATTTTTAAAATATTTATTTATTATTTTATAATAATTAATTATTAGTTTACTGTTAACTTTTTTAGTTAAACTTTTATTAATATATTTTAAAAAAATTAATAAAAGTTTTAAAATATTAATAGTTTTAATAAAAATATAAATATTGCTTTTTTAAACATAAAAATATTTATAAAAATAAACTTAAAGTTTAATTGTTTATAAAATAAACTAATAAAAAATATACTTTTTATAATAAATATTTTAATTTTTTTATGTTTTTTTTTAAGTTTTAATTTAATAATATTTAGCTAAAGTTAATTTGCTAAATAAAAATTACTAAAAGTTTTAATAATAATTATTTAAAGTTAATTTTATTTTAAATAATTTTGTTTTTTTTTATAAAACAAGTTTTTTAAAATAAGCTTGTTTATATTTATAAAAAACTTTTTTATTACTAAATAATATAATAAATTAACTTTTAGTTAATAAAGCTTTATTAAATAATATTTATTAATATTAGTAAAAAATAAAGTTTTATAATAAATATTATATATAAGCTTAAATATAATTATAATAGCTTTTATATTTTTTTAATAAAAAAAATTTTATAATTTAAATTTAAAAATAAAACATTTATTTAGCTTAATATATGCTTTAAAAAATTTAATATTTTATATACTAATTAAATTTTTAAATAATAAAACTTTAAATTTATATATATTAATTTTATATTATTTAATATAAATAGCATTTTTGTTTGCTAATTTTTTATATTTTTAATATAATATATAAGTATAAGCTTTTTATACTATTTGCTTAAAATAAAAATAGCACTTTATATTAACTTTTTTTGTTTATTTTAAATAAGCTACTATTATAGCTATAAAATTTTTTAAAGTAAATTTTTTATAAATTTAAAAAATATTAAAATTGTTAAATTAAATTAAGCTTTTACTTTTATATAAGTTTGTTTATTACTAAATAATAATTTTAAATTAGTTAAATATAATATAGTTTTTAATTATTATTTAATAAATAATTTTTAGTATTTTTTTTAGTTTGCTATAAATAATATATTATTTTATAATAAATATTAATAGTTTAGTTTATAAAAATAAATATAATATTTTAAGCTTTTTATTTTTTAGTTTATATATAATATTATTAAATTATAAAAGTTAGTTTATAATAATAATTAGCTTTATAAAAAAATAAAAAAAAACTTGTTTTTTTATAATTTTTTTATAATGCTTTTATTTTTAGTTTAAATTATTATAAAATACTTTTTGCTTAATATTATTTTTAAAAAAAAAAACTTTAATAATTTTAAAAACTTTTAATTTAAAAATAATAATAAATAAAATAATATAAATTTTTTTTTTTTTAACTATAAAAAAATAGCTATTAATTTTATATTAGTTTTTAAGCTAAAATTAATTTTTTAATTTTTTATATTTAAAGTTTTTTTTAAATATATAAAATATAAACTTATAAAATTTAACTTTACTAATATTAATATTTTTAAATTAATAATTTTAGCTTATAGTTTTTTATATTTTAAAAATATAAATTTAATTTAATTTGCTATTTTAATTAAACTTTAATATTTTTTTTTTTTTTTTGCTAAGTTTATTTAGCTTAAAATAACAAAAAACAGTTTAAAATTTATGGTTTTTATTACATAAATATAAATTATTATTAATATAAATATAAATAGTTTATATTAAAGTAATTAAAATTAATTAAAATATTAATATAAAATAAATAATATATATAAGTTATTATTAATATAAGCATAAATAATTTATATATAAATAGTTAAAATTTATTAAAATATTAATATAAAATAAACAATATAAAAATATTAAAAATATGCTTAATTAAAAATATAAATAACTAAAAAAACAAAATTATAATAAAATAAATAACTAATTAAAAAATAAAAATAGTATAAAAAAACATTAAAAATAATTAATTAAAATATAAAAATAATATAAAAAAATATTAAAAATATATTTAATTAAAAATATAATTAATAAAAAAAACAAATTTATATATTTAAAATTATAAAATAAACAATTAACTAACATGCTTTTTTTTTGCTACTAATAAATATAAATAATTATTATTATTATTTTTATTTGTTATATTATATTAGTTTTTTAAGTATATATATATAAACTAATATTTAAATATATATATATTTTTTTATTATATTTTTTTTTTTTTTTTTTATTTAAAAACAATTATAAAAATATTTATGTTTTTTTAGTTTAAACTTAAAGTTTTAATTTAATTTATAGTTATTTGTTTAATATAAAAATATATTATTATATTTTAAGTTAATTTTTTAATGTTTTTTAGTTATTAAAATAACTGTTTAAAAAATATTTTTAAGTTTAATAGTTGTTTTATTTAGCTAGTTTTTAATACAAATAGCTTTAAGTTATTTTTATAATATATATATTTAAATACTAATATTTTATTAATATTTTTTAGCTTAAATATTAATTGTTTAATTTATAAGCTTATTTTAAACAGTTTTTTATATTTAAAAGTTAATTTAAATAGCTTTAAAGTTTTTTTTTATTTAAGCATAATAAAGTTTTTTATAATAACATAAAAAATTTTAATATTATATATATATTATTTTTTTTTTTTTTTAGTTATTATAACTTTTAAAACTATTTTTTTATATGCTTAAATTTATAAAGCATATTTAAAAATAAAAGTTTTTAGTTTTTTATTTATAAATAAATAAAATGTTTTATTTTAAAAGCTAGTTTTTAAAATAGCTATTAAAATGTTTAAATATTAATTTTTTAAAGCTTTTTTAAAAAAATAGCTATATATAATTTTAAAAACTAAATAGTTTACTTTAAATATATAATATAAGTTTATATAATAAACTACTTTATTTAAATAGTTAGCTTAATTTTTTTTAATTAAAGTTATATTAATTATAGTTAATTTAAATAAAATTAATTAAATAACTTTTAAAAATTGTTTTATAAAGCTATAAAATTTATAAAAGCTAAACAGTTTATAAACTATTTTAGTTTTTATTTTTTATATAACAGTTAAAAATATATTTAAAAAAAATACTAACTTTAAATTTATATAACAGCTTAATAAAATAATATTTATAATAAACTTTTATGTTTTAATAATATAAATAACAGTTTTTATAATATAATTAATAATAATATAATAGTTTATTTATTAACTAAAATATTTTACTATAGCAAAAAAATATTAATTTTTTTTATTTATAAAAAATAGTTTATAAAAGTTTATAATTATAATTTAATAAAGTTTAAATATTATAATTAAAAGCAATAATACTTTTAAATATAATAGTTTAAATTTTATATATATTAAATATTTAAAGTAATAGTTTTTAATATTTAATGCTATTATAAGCTAATATATAAATTAGTTTAATTTATATAAAATAAAAGTAAAAAAAAAATAGCTTGCTTTATTATAAGCTTTTATTAAAGCTTTAATAATTTTGTTTAAATATAAATAAGTTTTTTAAATTTTTTTTTAATAATATTAAAAAATATTATTTATAAATTTATAATTTTTAGCTTAATAAATAAAAGCTTTTAATTTTAATTAATTATGCTTATTTATTTTAGTATATTTAAAAAACTTATATATTTATTTATACTATATTTTTTTATAATATTTTAAAGTTTTTTTTTTAAGTTTAAAAAAAATAATAATATAGTATTAAATAACTATACTATAAATATTTACTTTTAATAGCTAATATTTTAAGCTTTTATTAAGTTTTTATAGCTTTTTAGTTTATTAAACCAAACTTAAAAAAAATATAAATATAATTTAATATTATAAACTAACTGCAAAAAAACTAGTTAAAAAGGTTAAAAACGGCTAAATTAAAACAAAATATATAAAAAGTTATAGTTTAGTTAAAAAAATATATATATACTATATATAAAATAAGCGTTTATAAAGCTTGCTATACTAAAAGTAATAAATATAACAAGCTTATATTTATAAAGCTTATATAGTTTATAGCAATAAGCTAAACAAACAAAACAAGCAAATATATAATTAAGCAAAAAAACTTTTAATAAAATTATATTTATAAAAAAAAAAAATATTATATATAATAATAAAGTTTTTTATATAACTAATTTTTTTTTATTTTATTTATTAATTTAAACTTATTTAAAGTTTTTAAAATAAAAGCTATATTTTATAATTATTTATACTTTTATAATATTATTGTTTAATAAATTATTTTTATAATATTTTATTTTAAAAATATATTTTTATTAAATATTAAAAAATTTTATTATTATATAAATATAAAGTTTAGCGGTTATAATATTTTAATAAGTTTTATTTAATACTATAATTAATTTACTAAACAATAAAAAACTATATTTATAATTTTAATATTAACGCTAAATATAATTATTTAATAGTTAAATTAAATATATTAAAAATTAATTAAATTAAAAAGCAAAAATTAACAATTAATAAAACAAATTATAAATATATTACTACTATATTATAAACTAAACAAACTAATATAATTTAATAAAAACTTAAAACAAGTATAAATATATTTTATATAAATATAAGCTTATTTAAACAACTATATAATTATAAAAAAACAACAAAAAGTTATAATTATAAAAAAATTTTTTAAAAAAAATGCTTTAAAATAATAAAAATTTAAAATATAAAAATACTTAAAAAACTAAAATAAACTAATTTTTAACAATTTTAAAAAATTTAAAAAACAATTTAAAAATATATTTAAAAACTTAAAAGAAAAATAACAAGCTAAAAAAAAACTGCTAGCTATAAAACAAAAAAAATTAATAATAAAGTATATAGTATTATTTAAATAAATGTTATTTAAAACTTTATAAAACAATAAAAATATTATAATAACTATATTTTATTATAAATTTAAAAAAAAAATTAAAAATAAAATTTATTAAATAAAAAAACTTAATAATTTTAATAAATATATAATGTTTATAATTAAAATTAATAATAAACAATATAAATAATATTTATAAAAATAAAAAAAATAATAAATTATTATTTTAAATATAAGCAAAAAAAAAGTAATATAATTAACTATATTAAAAATATATATAAAACTAATAAAATTTAATGCTATAAACAAAAAACAACAAAATTTTAGCAAAATTAAATATTATAATTATAATTAAATAAAATATATAATATTATATTATAAAAAACTAAAAAAACTTAAATAATAAGTAATAGTTATAAAAAACAACAAAATATTTAAAATAACTAAACAAAAAAACTTAAAAATATAAGTTAATATTATAATTATTAAAACAAAAAAAGCTAATAAACAAATTAATAAAATAAACTTTAAAAAAATATATAAAAATTAGCTAAAAAACAAAAAATATTTTAAATAAAATAAATTATACTATTATAAATAATATAATTATTAAATATATAAAAAATAATTAAAACAATTAGTATAAAAATTTATTTAAAAAAAATATATTGCTATAAAAATTATAAAAAACTATAAACAAAATAAAAAATAAATTTATAAAACTAATAAAAAAACTTTATTTATTATATTAAACTATACTATTAAAAAACAAATTTAAAAAATATAAAAGTATAAAAAATATAACTTATTAATAAAAAAAAAAACTAATATATAAAACAAACCTAAAATAATAATAAAATTTATATATAAAAGTTATTATTATAATAGTATTATAATATATAAAAATTATATAATAATATATATTAATAATAAATTATATATAAAATTAGTTTAAATATTATATATAATATATTAATATATAATATATATAAAAATAAAAATAAAAAATATATAATTTTTATAATAAAATAATAAATAATTAATAAATAATTTTTATATATATAAAAAATAGTTAATAATTATTTATAAAAACTTATAAAAATTTGCAATATTTAAATAAAACTTAAAATATTTTAAAAAATATACTATTAAAAAAAAAAAATGCTAATAAGTATATTATAAACTTATATATAATATATATAAAAAAAAAAGCAAAAACGCTAAAACAAAAATAATAACAAAAATAGTAAATAAAGCAAAAAAAATTAGCATTTAAAAAATAAAAAGTATTATAAAATAAATTAAATATAATTAATAAAAAAATAATAATATTTATAATTATATAAATAGTTAATAAAAAGCTAATTAAAATGGGCTTCGGCCTATTTATAGTTACCTGGTGATTTGTGTTTTATGTACTACGGTATAATTGGATGTTTATTGTTGACTAACTAACCTACTAGGCTTTCTGTTGAGCCGCAATTTGTTAGTCAGAAAGCCGAAACGCCAGAAATAGCTTCCTCTCTTACAATAATGCCCTTTAATCAAGCCCTAGACAGTTAGCTATTAAGCTATTTAGCCTGCCGCCGTGCGATAAGTTGACCGCGCTTAACTACGCTTTAGATTTATGTACTTGTTGACTTTTTAAAGTGCTTTAATAAAGACTTTTTTTTTGATATTTTTGGTTTTATGTTAGTTTATTTTGCTTTAGTTTATTTTGGTTTTTGTTATAGCTTTATAGAATTTTAGATATTGGCAATTGTTTAGATATGTAAAAAGATAGATAACTATAAAATAGCGTTTATAAGTATTGTTAAACTTGTTAATGTTTTAGGTGTTAAAATTTTTAATTGTTTTTGGCGATTTAAGAATGGTTTTGGCTAAAGTTTTGTTTTGGGGGCTTGCTATAGTTGTTAGTGGTGGTAGTGGTGGTAAGTTTTTTTAAAGCTGAAATGATACTTGAAGAGGCTACTAAAGGGGACTTTTGCACCAGTTGTTGTGAAGCGTGTGGTAGTGATGGAAGTGCAGTTGTGATGGCAGCAATAGAAGGTAAAGGAAATGACTGCTTTATGGAGCCTTCTGCTTATTTTTTATTTTTGTGGTTGGCATTTTTATTTGAATTTAGGTATATGCGGTGTATTGTATAAGGTTTGGTTGGCGAGCTTGAAATGGCTACTTTTTTGCTACCTTTTTGGCTAAGGTTTGGCGATTGAGCGTGTGATGAAGGAGAGTTTGGTTTGGCGTGTACGCTAGGTTTGTTTTTGTATTGATTTTAGCGCTTTGCTTTGGTATGATAGACTTACTTATGCTGTAGCTAGAAGTTTAAAGCTGCGCTTGTTGTGATGGCTATATGGGATAGTTTTGGTAGAGTTGTGAGTGGCATCTTTTCTGCGGTGGGCTTAGTGTTTAAGGTTGTTGGGGATCTATATTATATTTGTGTTATTTATGTGGTGAAATAACTGTATAGCAATAACTGTATATTTACAACCGACTTTATTGTATAAAAATAACTGGGTGCAAGGAGAGGGCAAGCGTTATATATTTGACGTTTTGATAAGAATTAAACTATAATTATAATAAAAGCTAATTAAAATTAATTTAGTTATATATATAAAAAGCTAAAATAAATGCTAAGCTATTTAAAAATTAAAAAATAACAATAAACAATTATAAAAACTAAATAACTAACTTTAAATATAATAAAATTATTAAACAATATAAAAGCTAAAGCTATAGTTTATATTATATTAAAAATATAATATTAAAATATAAAGCTTTAAGCTATAATAAATATTAAAATATAAAAAAACTTTATTTTATTATAAATAGTTAATATAATAAAAATATTATAACAAATAAAAAAAAAACTTTATAATTTAATAATAGTTAATAAAAGCTTTATAAATTACTAAAACAATAAAATAAAAAAAAAAACAAAAAAAATATTATTTTATATTAAAAACTATAATAAAAAGCTTATATTAAATATTATTAATATAAAATAATATAATATTGTTTTAAAAATATTTTAGCTATAAAAAAATAACTTTATAATAAATTAAAAAATAAAAAAACTTTAATAAAAAATGCTAAAAAAAAACTTAATTACTATTAAAATATATAATAAATTAATATATAAGCTTAAAAAAATATTTTATATAAAAATAGTTATAAAAATATTAAAGCTAAAATATTATAAAAAAATTTTTAAAAAATACTAAAAATTTAATAATTTATTTAATAACAAAAATAAGAATATTATGTTTTATATTTTAATTTTTATTAAAATATTAAATATATAATGTTTGCTTTTTTTTTTACACTTAGTTATTTTTATATAATAAAGTTAGTTATAAATATATAGTTATTGCTATATAGTTATTTTACTATATAAATAACGTAAATATAATATAGATTTTTAACAATTTTATTAAAACTATTCTATATAGCTATTTATATAATAAGCGCAGCTTTAAACTTTTAACGTATGCGCTAAGCTAAACTTTTTTTTATTATAGATCGCTGGTAATATATAAAAAAAAAAACTAACACGCTTAATTACTAAACTTTAGCCAAAAAAATAGCAAAAAGATAGCCGTTTTAAGCTTGCTAACCAAACTTTATTTAATATGCTATATATACTTAAATTGCAGCTTATGGTTAAGTATATATATAAATAAAAATGCTATAAAAATAAAAAGTGAGCAAAGGCTCTATAAAGCAGTTATTTTTTTTATTTTTTATTACTGTTATTACAATTGTATTTTTATTATTATTATACTTTTTATAACAATATTATTATTATTACTAATAATTATAGCAAGCTTTTAAAGCAAAGCTTTAGCTAAAACTATTTTTAAATTACTAAAAGCACTTAAAAATTTTAATATTTAAAATATTAATAAGTTTAATAATATTTATAAACGCTATTTTATAATTATTTATTTTTTTATATATTTAAATAATTGCTAATATTTAAAATTTTATAAAGCTATAATAAAAACTAAAATAAACTAAAGCAAAATAAACCAATATAAAACTAAAAATATTAAAAAAAAAGTTTTTATTAAAGCACTTTAAAAAGTTAACAAGTATATAAATCGGTTAACTTGTTGTACGGCAGCAAGCTAAATAGCTTAATAGGTTTTGGTAACTTGCCTGCAGCTTAGAATAAAAGTGCAACAAAGGTGTTTCTACGGCTGCTATTTAAAGCTTAATTAAAAAGCGTTATTATTACGCAAACAAAAAAATGCAGATTTAGTACTAAAAAAAAAAGCTATTTTTAGCGTTTTGGTTTCTGTTATATTTATATAAAAAAAAAGGCATTAAAAGTGTTATTAAAAATTGTAGCTTAACAAAAAGCTTAATAGGTTAGTTAGTTAGCAATAAATATTTAATTATATTGTAATACATAAAATATAAATCACTAAATAACTATAAATAAGCTAAAGCCTAACAAAAATAACAATATAAAATTACTAAAATATAATTAATATAAATATTATATTTTTTTAATAAATAAAAAAATATTATAATATTTTTTATTATATTAAATAAATAAAAAATAAATTTAAAAATTAAAAAATTATTTAAATAAAAATATATATAAAAAATTTATATGCAAATTAGTTTTATTAGCAAAATTACTATTGCTATAAATATTTAAAAAGCTAAAAAAAAATAAAAAACTTAAATAAAAATTATATATAAACTATTAATATTTTAATTTAATTATATAAAAAAATAAAAAACTTTTATTTAAAATTAACAATTTTAAAAATAAATTATATAAAGCAAAATAGTTTATTATACTAAATTTATTAAAAGTTTACTATTAAATTAAAATTATAAAAAGTAATAAATAAAAAATAGCTTTTAAAATATTATATAAACTATATAAATATTTAATAATACTTTTTAAGCTTACTAATATATTTATAAACTTTTAAGCTATAATTATAAATATACTATAAAAATTTATTAATTAGTTTATAATAATATATTTAAATAATATTTTAATTTATTTAAAAATAATTAAAAAATATAAAAAATATATATAAAAAGTTTTTAAAGCATTTAAAAATGCAAAATTAAAAGTTTATTTAAAAAAAAAAAAATTTTATAAGCAAAAAATAAATTTTTTAAAATTTATTATTATATTAAAATAAATATATATTTAAAAGTTTAAAATAAAAGTAGTTAAAAATTAGCTAATATTAAAAAATATAAAAAAATTTTAATTAGTTATTAAATTTATTAATTATATAAAACTATTAATTATAAAATTTAATAAATATATAATAATATTTATAAATTTAATAAAAAATATAAAAAAATTTTAATAAAAATATAAAAAATAAATTTTATTTAATAAAATTAAACAGTTAATATTAAAAAATTTAATATTATAATTATTAAACTTAAATAAAAATTATAAAATTAAAATTAACGTTAGCAATAAAGCAATAAATAAATAATTAAACTAAAAAAATAAAAATAAAAAGTTATATTTAATAGTTTTTTTTTTAAAAAAGTTTTTAAAATTTAAAATAAACTATTAAATTTATAATAAAAAATTAATAATAATAATAAAAATATTTAAATAATAAAAATATTATTTAATTAAAATAAAAAAACTAATTAAAATATTTTTAAATTATAAAAATTTTATTATATTTATAATTATAAAAGTTTTTAATAAACAATAAATTAAATAAATAAAATTTTTATTATAGTTTTATTTTAAAATATATTATACTAAAAAAAAAAAAAACATAAAAGTAAATATTTTTAGCAAAAAAAATAACTATTTAAAAAAAAAAACAAAAAAAAAACTAAGTTTTATTATAAAAAAAAAACAATAAAGCATATATATTTGCTATAATAAATATTAATACTAATAATTAAATATAATAAATAACTAAAATTATTTTAATAAAACAAAAAATATATAATAAAAAAAAATATATACTATTAAAATTATAAAAAAAATTAGTTAAAAAAATATATAAAAATATATTATTAAAATATTAAAAATAATTTAAAATATTTATATAACTAAAAAAAACATACAATTTTTTTAAAATATAAAAAATTATAAAAAAAATACTATAAAAATATAATAAATATAAAAAAGCTAAAGTTATAAAATATAAACTATATAAACTATTTTAGCTAGTAAAAATATTAAATAAAACATAAAAAATAATTATATTTAATTTTATTATTAAATTATTAGTATTTAAAAAACTAATAATAAAAATAATATATAATTTTATTTTAGTTATTATAAATAAATTAACTAAATATAAACTATTTATATTATATAAAAAAGCTATATTAATAAAAAAAACTAGCTTATATAATTAATTAATATATTTTTAGCAAATATAAATATTTAAAAAAAATTATTATTAACTAAAAATATATTATAATATTTAAATATTATTAGTTATTTATAAAAGCTTTAAAAATAAAACATAATATATTAATAATATATTATTTAAAAATAAACAATTAAATAAAAAAATTAAATTAAACATTAAAATAATATTTATAATATTATATAAATAAAAAATAAAACAATTAAATAAAACTATTATTAATAATAAAATATATTTATAATATATTAAACAATAAAATAATAAATATATTACTATTTAAAATAAATTATAAATTTAATTTAAATAAAAAAATATTATATAATAATATTATAGTACTTAAAATAGTTATATAAACAAAAAACATTATAAAGCTACAAAAAAAACTATAATAAAAATTGCAATTTTTATAATATAAAATAAAAAATTACTAAAATAACCGAAAATTATTAAAGCTAATTTTAAAAAAAAAAAAAAAATTTATTTTTTATAATAAAATATTAAAACAAAAAAACTAAGCGAAAAATTTAACTATAAACAAATTAAACTATTTAAAATTAGCAAAATAATTTTAATAACTAACTATAAATTTTTACTACTAAAAAAAATAAAAATATATTTAGTTTTTTATATATTATTATTTAAAAAAATACTAAATAACGTTATATTAAAAATAAAGCTAAAAATAAAACTAAATATTAATAAATATAAAGTTAAAAAAATATTAAATATATATTAAAATAAAACTTTAATAAAATATTTAATAAAATAAAAAAAATATAAATATTTAAAAAATATATAAAAACTTAAAAAACACTTATAAAATACTACATAAAAAATAAAACGTTTTTATTAATAATATTTAAACTAACTAAAGCTAAAAAAATAAAATTATTTATTTAAGCAAAAAAAAAATTTAGTATAAACTAATTAAACTAAAAACTAGCAATAAAAAATAAATAGCTTTATTTATTTATTAGTTAATTTTGCTTTTTTTTTATATAAATAAACTTTTTTATTGCTTTAATATTTTTAATATTATAATAAATTATTTTAATATTATATTTTTTTAAAAATTTTTTTTATTTATTTAAATAAAACAAACAGTTAATAAAAATATAAAACTATTTATAAGCTTTTTTTTTAGCTTTATTTAGTTTATTTTTTTTAATTACTAAATAATTATATTTTTAAAAAGTTAAACTAAAAATATTATAAAAATAATATATTTTTATATAAAATTAATATTTTTTAAAACTAGCTAAAATATAATAAAAAAACTTTAAGTTTAATAATAAAAACAAAAAAAAAAGCATATTAAAATTTAAGCAAATAATTAAACTAGTATAAACTATAGTATTATAATGCTATTATAAACAAATATATAATATATAATTAAATATAATATAAAAAAAAAAATAAATAAAACAATAAACAAAAAATAAAAAAAAATATATTATTTATTAAAAATTAAAAATAATAAAAAATATTATTTATTAAAAATAATAAACTTAAAAAAAAAAAAATAATATTATAAACTAACTATAAAAAAGCTAATTAAAAAAGCTAAAAATAGTTAAATTAAAATAAAATATATAAAAAGTTATAGTTTAATTAAAAAAATATATATATGCTATATATAAAATAAGCGTTTATAAAATTTGCTATATTAAAAATAACAAGTATAATAAACTTATACTTATAAAACTTATATAGCTTATAGCAATAAGCTAAACAAACAAAATAAACAAATATATAATTAAGCAAAAAAACTTTTAATAAAGTTATATTTATAAAAAAAAAAAATACTATATATAATAATAAAGTTTTTTATATAACTAGTTTTTTTTTACTTTATTTATTAATTTAAGCTTATTTAAAGTTTTTAAAATAAAAGCTATGCTTTATAACTATTTACGCTTTTATAATACTATTATTTAGTAAATTGTTTTTGCAATATTTTACTTTAAAAATATACTTTTATTAAATACTAAAAAATCTTATTATTATATAAACATAAAGTTTAATAGTTGTAATATTTAACTATAAACATTATGTTTTTTTTTATTATATAAGCTTTTTTTTTAATTAAGTTGTTTATATTTTTTTTAAATAGTTTAACTAAAAGTTTTTAATAACTTTTAATATTATTTTTTTAAACTTATTATTTATTATTATTTATATAACTATATTTTTATATTTTTTTAGCTTTTTTATAATTTATATTTAAAAATATTGTTTATAAAAAAATATTTGCTATTTTATTTTTAATTTTTTTAATATATTTAATTTTTATATTAAAAAGCTTTAATTTTATAATTTATTAAGTATAAATTTTTTATAGTTTTATATATTAATAAATTAAATTAAAAGTTTATAGTTTATATAAAATATTAAATGTTTTTTTAAAAGCATAAAAAAATATTAAATATATTAATATAAAAATTTAACTATAATAAATAGTTTTTGTTTATAAATATAATATATTTATTATATTAAATTAAATAAAAAGCTATTATATATTAAAAAACAAAATATTTTATTTTGTTTTTAAATAATAAACAAACTAGCTTTATATTAAAATATATTTAAGTAAATATATATAAGTTTATTAAATATATGTTTATATATTTAAATAACTACTAATAATTTTGTTTTTAAAAGCTTTAAAAAAAAAGCTTTTATATTAAACTATTTTTATTTTATATTATTAATAAATTAAATTAATAGTTTTAAAATTTTTAAATAATTTTTTGTTTATTTTTATATTAGTTTTATTATATTTAAAAAAAATTTTATTTTTATTTATATTATAAATATAAGCTAATTAAAAAACTTTTTATACTTTTTTAGTAATACTTTTATAATTTTATATATATAATAGTATATTTTTAAAATAATAATTTTATTATATTTTAAAAATATTTTTTTAAAAAAAAGCTTTAAGTAAAATTATTTTATTTGTAAAAAAAAAATAAGTTTTAATAAAAGCTTATTAGTTTTTAAATAATTTATAAATATAAAAAATATTATTTATATAAAAAATAAAAAAAGCTAGTTTATTTGCTTTTTTAATTATAATAAATAAAAGCTTAAAATTAAAAGCAAATATAAGCTTAAAAATAATATTTATTAATTTTATTATTATAAATAAAACAGTTTAAAACTTTTATAATAGCTTTATAAGTTATAATTAAAAAAGATTTAATATTAAAAATATAAATATATAGCAATAATTTTAAAAAATTAAAATAGCTTAATAAATATACTTTAAGTTTTATATAAAAAAACAGTTTATTTTAAAGTTTAATAAATAGTTATATATATTTACTAGCAGTATAATATTTATAGCTAGCATATTTTTTTTTATATTTTAATAATTAAAAATAAGTTAAAGTTTAGCTTAAAAATTAAAGTTTAAATTATTTATAACTTTTTTTTTTATAATTAACATAAGTTAATTGTTTTAATTAAACAAATTTTTATTTATAACTATAATAAATTTATATATATTAATATTAATATTTTTTTAAACTAATTAATTTAGCTAAAACTGCTAAAGTTTAGTTTATACTTTATAGTATAATTTATTTTACAAAAGTATATTTTTTTAAGCATATTTTATAAATAATTAAGTTAGTAAGTTTTATTTTTATAATAAAAATAGCATTTAAATATTAATAAAAATAAAAAACTTTTATTATATTTTTTATTAAATATTTTAAAACTAAAAGTTTAATATAAATATTTAAAGTTTTAAACTATATAAAAACTTTAAATATAAAAGCTTTATTTTTTTGCAAAATAAAGTATTATAATATTTATTGCTATATTAAAAAAAGTTAAGTTAAAATTAATTTTTTTTAAGCTAAAATTTATAAATGCAGTTTAACGTTTTGTTTTTTAATAATAAAATATGCAATAAAAAAAACTAACTTAAAAGCAATAATATATAAATAGCTATATAATAACTTAAATATAACTTTAAAAAATAATATAGTTATAACTTTAAATATATAATAATTTAGTTATTTTAGCTAAAAATATAAAAATAAACTTAAAATATTTAATAATAATAATTAAACTATAGCTATAAATCGGTTAAATAATATAAAAAAATTTTTTTTTTTTAAGCAGTTTAAAAATATAATTATATAATTAAAGCTAACTTTTTATTTTAATAGTTTATTTAAATTTTTATTAAAATTTTTAAAAAAAAACTTTTTAAATATATTTTTATTTGTTTTACTAGCTTTTTTTAAAATGTTTTTAAATAAAATAAGCTATAAAAAAAGTTTTTTAAGTATAAAAACTATATAATAATATAAAAATATATTAAAAACAAGTTTTTATATAATAATAATTTTTTTATTAGTTTTTTTATTTTTAATAATAAATAAGCTTTTTTTAATATTAAAAATAGCTATAATATTTTATAGCTATAATAATTTAAAAAATATACTAGTTTTGTTATTTTTTTTACTAAAGTTAAAAAGCTTTATAATATATTAAATAGTTTTTTATATTTTTTTAACTTTAATATTAAATATTATAAACTTTATAACCTTTATAAAATTATTTATTAAAATAATAATAAACAATATTAAAATATTAATATTAGTTAAAAATTATTATTTTAGCTTAATATTTTATACTAGCTAGTTTATAATAAAATTTATATTTAAACTTTAATTAGCTTAGCAAAAATTTTTTTATAAAATAACTTTTTAAATTTTATTACTAATTTTATTTTATTTATATTTAATTATAAAAAATAATCGATATAACTATATTAGCTATATAAAAAATATAGCTTTTATATTTATTAATAAAATAAAAATAAAAGCTTTTTGTTTTTTTATAATTATATAATATTATTTTTTAAGTTATATTTTAACGTTTATTTAAATTAACAAATATTTAAACAATTTAGTTATATTTAAGCATATTTATTATAAGTTTATTAAGCTTATATTAATAATAAATTAAAATTTAACTTAAGCTTTTTAATTAAATAGCTTTTTATTTATTTGTTTTTTAATTTTTTTTAAAAGTTAAAAAAATAATTTTGCTTTTAAATAATATTTTAATTTTTGCTTTTATAAAATTTTATTTTTAGTATTAAATAATTTATATATTAAAATTATAATTTTTTTATTTTTATATTATTTATAAAATTAAAAAGCTTTTACTAATATAAATAATAAGTATAAAATTTTTTTTATAGTTTTTTTTAAAGTTAGCTTTATTTTTATTTTTTAAAAGTTTAGCTATTATAATTAAAAAGTTTTTAAAAAAAAAACTAAAAACTTTAATATTTTAAAATTATTTTTTATTAACTTATTTTTTATTAGTAAATAAAATATAATTTTAAAAAAAAAACTAAGTTTATATATATATTAACTTATAAAATACTTTTTTAAATAATATAGTTTTTGTTTAAATAAATTATTAATTAGCTAGTTTTTGCTTAATATAAAATTATAATATAGTTAAGCTAATTTAAATATTATTTTGTTTTAAAAAGTATTTTTTATAAACTTAATAATTAAATATATTAAAACTTTTAAATATATTAATTTTTATAGCTTAATATAATTATTTAATAATTTAATATAATTAATTAAAATATAATTTTATTTTTTATACTTAAAGTATATATAAATTTTTAAAATTAACTTTTTTTTTTTATTAATAATAAAATGCTTTAATATTTTTTAAAAAAAAAAAAAGTTTATAAGCTAATATTTTTAGTTTTTATTATTTTATATATTTAAATAAGCTTTTTTTAATTTATACTAGTTAAAATTTTATATATTTACTAAATATTATATAATATTTTATATTTATATAATAGTTTAATTTAATTATACTAGCTAAATTTTTTTAAAAGTTAAAAAAGTTATATTTTAATTATAAAAAAATATATTTTAATTATAAAAATATATTTTAAAGTTTATAATAATTATTTTTGCTGCTAAAGTTAAATAAAATTAAATTAAAGCTTGTTTTATTTTTATACTTATATTTTTAGCTACTATTTTTTTTAATATTTAAACTTTTAGCTTGTTAGTATTTTATTTTTAAATAAAGTTTTTTAATTTTAATATTTATTAATATATTTTAATAATATTATAATAATTTTATAAAGCTAATTTATTTTAAATACTTTTGTTTATTGTTTTTTTTTATAAAACTAAGTTATATAATTTTAAAATAAAATAGTTAATTATTATTTTTAAAATAAATAGTTTTAATAAAAATAAAAATATTTATTTTAATATTATTATTTAAAATATATTTTAAGCTTTTATTTATTTTATTAAATTTTAAATATAAATATAATATATTAATAAAGTTTTATTTAGCTTTTAAGCTAAATATTTAAGTTTTTTAATAAAAAAAATTACTGTTTTATTAATAATTTATGCTAAATATTAGTTTTTTAAAATTATTTTGTTTTATATAAATTAGCTAATATAGCTATTATAAACTAAAACTTTTTAATAATTTTTTAAAAATTACTATTGCTATTAATAAAAATAGCTGCTTTATTTTTATAAAATATATTAATAGCTTAAATTATATTATTTATTTTTTTTAATTGTTTAGTATATTTTATTTTTTTAAACTTTTATTTTAGTTTTTAAAGCTAGCAAGTAGCTAAGCTTTTATTTTAAAACTTTTTATAATAGTTTATATTTAAAATGTTTATATATTAAATTTAAGCTTAAGCTAAAGCTTTAGTTTTTAATTTTAGCTTTAATTATATTTAATAATTAAATATAAAAAAAATAAGCTATTATAAAAATTATTATATTAAAAATATTTAAAGTATAGCTTTAAATTAAATTTATTTAAAATATATATAAAAATATTAATTAAATTAAAAAAATATAATATATATAAAAAGTATAAATATATTTTAATTATAAAAGTTATACTATATATTTAAATATTAAAAAAATATATAGCTTTATAATTAAAACTATAATTAAATATAAACTGCAAAATTTAAATTTAATATTTTAAATATTGCTGTTTTTAGTTTATATTTTATTTAAAAATTATATATTACTTAAAAATTTATAAGTTTATAAAGTTTATAAAAATTATAAAGTTTATAAAAATTATAAAATATATAAAATATAAAAAGTTTTTAAAAACTTTAAAGTTTTAAAATATTAGTTTAAGCTTTATTATATTTTTATTAAATATATATTTATTTAATAAATAAAATAAATTTATATAAATAAACTAAAATAATTAAAGCTTAAAAAACTTAAAGCTTACTATTAATAAACAAACTAAATATAGCTTTTAAATATAAAAAAGCTAAATAATATAATATAATTATTATTTTTTTAATAAAAACAGCTAAAAAATTATTTTTTAGCAAAAAAAAATAGCTTAAAATAAAATTATTTATAAAAAATAAAACTTTTTTATAAATTTTATTTTAAGTTATAATATTATAATTTAAAGTTATTATAATTATAACTATTTAATTAATTAAAGCTTATTAAAAATTAATAAAATTAAAAAAATTTAAATTTAAATTTAAATTTAAATTTAAAAAATTTAAATTTAGCAGTTTATAATTTAATAAATTTTTTAAAAAAAATAAAACTATAAATTATAATTAAATAAACTACTAAATTAATATTTTAAAAGCTTTAAAATATATAAAGCTTATAAATAATTTTGCTAAATTTTTTTTAAATAAAAAATTAAATGCTAATAAATTAAAAAAACTGTTTATTAAAAAACAAATTAAATAACTTTTTTAAATAATAATTATAAAATAAATAAAAATAAATTAATAATAATTATTATATAATTAAAATTAAAAAATTTAAAATTAAAAACAAAAAAAACTAATAATAGCTATTGGTTTAAACAATATATATGCATGCTTTTTTAATAATAAAACAATAATATAAATATAACAAATAATATAAAGTTTTAATAACAATAATAAATAAAAGTTAATAATAACTTTTTTAAAATTTTAGGTTATAATATATACTTTACCGAAAATACTAAATAAGTTAGTTTACTTAAACAAAAAAAAAAGTTGTTAGAAAAAAAAGCGTAATAAATTATTTCTTAGCACTAAGTGCCGATACCTAGCTATAAAAGGTAGAAAATGTAGTCACGTAATAAACCCACACCAACTGGCCTAGTCTAGAAGCCTACTGTACAGTGTATATACGCAAACAGTCGGATTGACCCGCTTTTCCTGTCACTTTGCAGGCGCCTTGCAGGTGGGCTTGAGCCGGCAGACCTTGTAAGACCCACTACTAAACATCCCAAGCTCCTCTCATTTTGCGCCTTAAAATAAAACAATTACAACTGTCTTAGGTTTTTATGAAAAAGTTAGTGCCGTATTGTTTTCCCGCATTGCCGCACTACCGTGTTGGGCAGAGGAAAGGCCCTAATGAGACTTTGCTGTTGGTGGATGACCTATCGGCTGTCCTATCACGATGTATTGACCTGGCATGTTGGCGGCGTCCCTTGGGTAAATATGGTGTCCTAGAATAGTATACGTTAGAAAAATACAGAGACATATACCATAGGTATCCTTTCTCTGCCTGTCCCTGTTCGGCTTTGTTACACTAGCCTCGAGGCCTATCGAAAAGGGTTTCTTTCCCCTGCTAGTTATCTAGTGCGCCTTTCCACCTCGTCGTTCTATTGCCTTAGTTAGCCCATCCGCCTTAACATCTCATCGCAAGAATCAACGCCATCATGGAGCCAGAATCTCAAGACAAAGCTCCTGAATCCCTTGTTATTGCCACAACACAAGACGATATTAACGTTGATATCGATCCGGAGAATGAAGTGACCGGCATTAAACTCCTTCTAATCATAATATCTCTCTGCCTCTCAAATGTCTTAGTCGGTCTTGTAAGTGTCATCTACATGGGACGCGTGAAACTTCAACTAGCCATGAAACTGATTGTTTTATGCTGACTGAAGGATTTCAATCTGATTGCTACGGCTATTCCTGTCATCACCGCCGAGTTCAACTCGATTCGTGACGTCGGATGGTATGGTTCGGCTTTCATGTTGGCGTTGTAAGTTACTCACGCGGGAATAAGTGGAAAACCTCGGATCTTGGAATTATTAAGGGCTAACCGTGTATGGTGTTCTCTGCAATCCAGATCTGCAAGCCAGCCGCTCGCCGGCAAATCATATACGCTGTTCTCCCAAAAATATCTCTTCCTCACATACATCTTTGTATTTGAAGTAGGAAGCCTTGTGTGTGCCCTCGCACCAACATCGAAAGCCCTTATCGTCGGCCGCGCGGTGGCTGGATTAGGCGCCTCGGGGTTATTTGCCGGTGGATTTGCCATTATTGCCAGTATCATCCCACTACACAAGCGGAGCAAATGGTTAGGAGCGTACGGTTCCGTATTTCCTCTTGCCAGTGTCATCGGCCCCATCATCGGGGGCGCCTTAACGCAACATGTGACGTGGAGATGGTGCTTCTATATTAACGTAGGTACTCGATCCAAAACATCTTCCTAGGTTCTACGAAAGCTTACAGAACCTCTACAGCTCCCTATCGGCGGGGCTGCCGCTGCTCTATTCTTCATTCTAGTTCACCTTCGGCCAGGGAAGCTAGAGAGGCAACCTTTAAGAAGCAAGCTTATTTCGCTAGATGTTGTAGGATTTATACTTATCTCCGGGCCCATTACGATGATCTTGCTAGCATTGACATGGGGTGGCGTAGAGTACGCCTGGAGCTCCTCGGTTGTGATTGGGCTTTTTGTAGGAGCCGCCGCTATCCTTGCGCTTTTCGTGCCCTGGCAGATTTACATGGATGAAAAGGCCTTTATCCCACCAAGGCTGTTCAAAATCAACCGCAACCCAGCTTTATTATGCTCTGCCGCCTTTTTCATCAATGGCCCCTTTCAGGTTATTATCTATTGGCTACCCATCTGGTTTCAAGCAGTCAAGGGTGCATCGCCAACACAGAGTGGTATCAATTATTTCCCAACAGTTGTCGCTGATGTGCTCGCCGCTTCCATCGGCACCACCATCGTGGGAAAAACTGGTTTGTGGAATCCGTTTGTCTTACTCGCCCAACCTTTCGTCAGTCTCGGTGGCGGCCTCCTAAGCACTATATACCCTGGGATCTCTGATGGGCATTGGATTGGCTACCAAATATTCGGAGGCATCGGTTATTCTCTTTCCTCAAACATCGTAAGTAAACATAGTTAATCTTTCACTCTACTAGAGAAAGGGCACAGCACCGGACAGTACTTATCGCTGACATGATTCCTGGCGCTCAGTCTCATATTGGCCTGCAAGCCTCACTGCCCCAAGATCTTATACCGATTGGAGCCTCAATACTACTGGCAGTAATCTCCATGAGCTGTGCGGTCTTCAACGCCGTGGCCCAGGCCGTCTTTCAACAGCGAATACAAACCAATCTCAATGGCATTGTGTCCCCAGATACTGTAACGGGAATCATCAATGCAGGCGCACTCAACTACCAATCATTAGTCACAGAGGACCAACTTCCTCTTGTTATTCGTGCGTATGGGAAGGCAATTACACAGTTATTCGTGAGTTGAATTTTATCCCCCTCTTTGGCCCCGCAAACGGCTAAATCATAAGTAGTATATCCCGGCATCCGCCCCGGTCATATCATTTTTCATCATAGCTTGGTGCAAATGGACCTCTACGAAAGCTAGGAAGCGTCCCCAAGAGAGTACCAAGAACGACGAGGAGAGCCAAGAAAAGGCCTCATCTCCAAAAGTTTGATGATATCTTAGTCGTGACTCGGTTGCATGATTGTTGCACTAGGCTATGTATTCTTTATAGCTACGTCGTGTAATAACATCCCATATTTAGGCCAAGAAATCATTTATTTAAGGTGCTACAATCACTTTTCGGATAAAAGGTCACGAGGGGCTTGTATGAGGTCTCTTCTAGACTCTCATCAATTGTTTCTGCCATATAGAGACAAGTTCTCCCTAATTGATAAGGAGGACTTAGGAATTAATGACATTATTCAGTCCCAACCCCTATATATTTACCTAGTTGCTATACTACGATGGTTCAAGCGCTACCTACATTGGCTCTACCAGACCTCCGACAGTCGCCAGCTCACGTTGACCTATAGCGTATATCTCAGCTAGCTAAAAATACGAAGAGTCTCTATTAATCCTGTGGCGTATATATACCGTTATTCCTGGATGGGGAATAACGGCGTCGTTTTTCCTCCGTCACAAACCCTCTATTCATTAGAGTCTAATGCATGTATATTACCGTGTATCTAGTGCCTGCTAGTAGGGACCAATCTATACTTAAAAGCTTCACGTCAGCTACTTTGGAGGGTAATTGTACAGTTGGATGAAGATGAAACCACGGATTCAACCAAGGGACTCGTAGCCTTTAGGTAAGGCTATTGCCACATGCTGCATGTATCATTCTATTAGCGGAGCCGGCTGATCAAATGGGAGTAGTTTGGTTTTCAAGAAACCACATGATTGTATTCTTATCACACTCGTGCCGCTAAAAGACTGCGTGCTTCAACCATGGCCTTATTAACTCAGTCTATCCAGTCAGCGACGTAAAGATGCAGCGCTTCAAGAAGTGCTTTGTTCATTGGCCGCCGCGTCGCTCTCTTGAGCATCCTTGGTCTCCTTTTTTTGCTGATCTATGAGTTGAGCACGCAGTGCCATTGCCTTTTTCCATGCTGGCCGCTCGACCATCTCCTTGTGCCAGGCCGCGACATGGGGAAAGCCCTCGAGTTTCTTCTCATCTGGCACTCCGAGGGCCTCGGTTAGTCGATCATTCCAAGGCACGAAAGCAAGGTCGACATAGGTCATCTTATTGCCGACGAGCCAACGGGGCTCCGACTTCGCAGCCAGGGCGCCGTCAAGCACGCCCAGCACCCGCTTGATCTCCTTTTTGTAGCGTTCGACCGCCGAAGGAACCTCTTCTCCATATTCGAGCTTGTGCAAATACTTGAACCTGGATAAGAGAGTCTAGTTAGGCCGAGCGTACAGTAGTCCATGTTAATAGAACATACCAGGTGCATTGTCCGAAGTAGGGCCCCTGCCCGCTCACTTGGAACATAAGCCATTGATTGCAGGCAGTTTTCTCCTTGAAGGTTTCATAACACAACGTCTTGTTGGTGTCGTATTGATCGATCAAGTACTGGATGATAGCACCTGTTTCCCAGATGGTCATGTCGGTGTTCGGATCCTCGATAGCTAATAAATGTCAGCGTGATAATGCAGCTCAGAGCTCTGATGAGGGCAGCTTATACCAGGTACACGGCCATTTGGGTTGACATCCGTGAATGGCTTCAACTTAACATTTTCGAATAGAACGGACTCTACTATGTAGGGAATGCTGAGCTCCTCAAGGATAACGACAACCTTCCAAGGATTAGGTCCAAGAGCTATAGTGAAGTCAGTGAACTCAGGAGACAGCTATCGCAGTAATACCAGCCCCCAGCTTACCGGAAATCCAGATTTTGATTGGCTTCATTGTGATGCGTTGGGAAACAGGAGGTCGAAGACAATTAATTAATTAGATATCCAAGCTAGGTGATGAGGCAAGGAGGAAGAATGTAGAGAGAAATGTATTTGACGGCAAGAGAAGTACGTAAAATAGATGCGGAGTAGGACAGTCTACGGTCTCATTTGAATCTTCATATTAGGCATAACTGACAGATAGAGACCGCCTTTGTTTGTGGATGCTTAAGAATCATAGAACTGAATAAATCTAATCGCGCGGGGTCCGATCAAAGACATACAAAAGTGATACATAGGTACTAGCTCTTGGTACAACCAAATGGTACTACTTATGTAGTCGCCACGACTCTGAATTGATAGTAGCATTTATTATAACATCATTTAGTATACATTCTAGCCTATAGATAGATATATATGATTTCTAACATAGGCCAGATCCTTTCGGCTGAATTTAGACAATCTCAGTTTGTACTGAGAATGAATCTAACTGCTGTGAGTCGTGCACGACGTCTACTTGAAAATGGCAGCGTAATGACGACTTGCTCGCTATGCTGCATATTAGTTATTGTGTTGCCACGAAGACTCGGCTAGAAAACTACTAGAAACACCACGCGACTCGGGAAACCGGATACCCGCCACAGCTTTGCACTGTCTCGACAAAAGGGCAACGACTCGCGGGGCGAGACACGCAAAGTAATCCCGTACGCGATTTTAGCCCTTCCGCCTCTCTTACGTCTGCCTTGGGTGCGTCAGTTGGAGATCACATTCACCGTGGCAGCCGCAGCTCGGGGGAACGCATATCATCGTGGCCGGAGAGGCCAGTGGTCATAGTGTTATCCCATTTGGACTAGGGAAGTATATTATACATCTGATGTACTGCTAGAACCTTCTTGGCTACAGCACTCGTATTGGTCGAATTGAATCCTTCGGAATATGCTCACATATTAGAAGGCACTTCCATTATGTCGCATGAAGATGTATTTCATTAGATATAGAAGGCGAGTCCCCGAACGCATTTGATGTCAAGCCTAGACATGGAGGCCCAGACAAGATATTACGTGCGTCTGCTTCGACGAGAACTCCCGTTGTCATCTTCCCTGAGGTGCCTAGAAGAAAGCATGACAACTAGGTGGTAGTCGCAATAGCTATCAACGACTACAGTTCTCTCAATCTCCAACTCCGATAAGAGATGATAGTTCCATTGAATCTTGACTCCATTATCGGCACTTATATGGGAGGCACTATTGACAAAAGTCTCTTCAGGGATGAACTGAAACACGTCCTATAATACCGTCGGAAATATTCAACAACGTAAAGGAACAGACCATACACAAGAGGACGAATTTACAACGTTTCCACAACTCTCGCTAGGCTCATCGGGTTTATATTGAACTGCATCGCGGTACAAGCAAGCCTGGAGAGTGACCGGGGCCGGCTAGTCTTCAAGCTCATGTTTGCATTCTAGCCCACGTCACTCACTCTAAATACAACTACGAACCTAGGAGGCAATATGGACCTATCGCGAACAAGGCGTCGGTCTAGGCTAGCGAAGCCGATATGATATGACTAGTCGCGTTGCGACACCTCATGTACTGACATCCGCGGACCACGCGTCCTGTCATTTCATGTACATTTTTATTCAGCATGCGCCGAGCAGCTTACGTTGCCGAAGGCCTGTGCCGCGATTTAGTGTGCGTATGTCGCATGTATAATGCCTGGGGCTCGCTACAATGCGACATGAGGGAGATGAATATCCATTCCATTGATGTACCAGAATTTCACCGCTTCCTATTAGAGAAGTCTCATAGGAGAATATGTCTCGTGATGAATCAGGACTCTTATAGATTGAGGAACATAACTAGCTATAGAAGGTGACTTAAACTGATGCAGGATCTCCTGAATCGTAGCGACCGTGATCTGTTGCATATTCGTAGTTTCATTCTAGGGCGCTTTTGGGCTCCGAGCTACCCTTCTGTCACACGCTAGTATTACAGAACGCCGCGAATAGGACATCACAAGACACCAGTAGAGATTCCTCGCACACACGCGGAGCTAGTAACAGACCCCCCTCCCGCAGGGCCCGCAGGTGATGATTGCTAGACAGCGCCTGGTAGCATACCCAGTCACACGCGCTCGACTTGAGGCTGAAAAAGAAAAGAGTGATTTGGAATTCACAGTGAGGGTCATACACTGTCTGTTGTAGCTTGTATCTTCTTAAAAGTGTTTGCCAATTAAATGATCTAGATAAGGTAGGTAACGGGCTACCGCTGTAACCTAGTACTGAACTTACGTTAATAATGGTAGACAGGTAACCCACTCAAAAAAAGCGTAAAATATCAACATCGAAGCTGAATAACTCAACAGCAATACGTTTCCACCTAGTTCTAGTAATAAAATCTTGCGAGATAAGATAATATGGAATAGATTTAAATGCATGTTCTGCTTTCTAGATCCCTTCTCTAGATCCGCTAGCATGACATTATATATACGGTCTAAGTTCGCTCGCTCACTCGCTCAGCTTTGACCCCTGACACCTAACACTATGCGCTTTTAATTATCTTCATTATTAATTGCCCGGATATCAAACTGTCATGTCACCACACTTATGATGACAGTCTATTACTCAAATAGAACGTCACTGATGATCCTGTTGTTCGAGCTCCGGTAAACGACTGCTTCAAGCGGACCAATTGGACAGCTATATGCGAGAGTGCCTCTCGCGCCAATGATGGACAGCCGTGTGAAGCACTCCCAGCCTATACAAGCGGTGGTAGTAGCTTGGCACGGCTGCTCAAGTTCCAGGATGGCACTGGCTGGATTGCTCGAGTCCAATTACGAAAGTCTACCCCAGAGACTCTTCGCAAACTACAAACGGAAATCGATACTATGGCCCTGCTTAGGAGCCGCATGACTTTGGTGCCCCGGGTCTTTGCCTTTGAGCTTGATGATGCACAACCGGCGGGCGCCGCTTTTGTGCTGCTCGAATTCTTTCCCGGGAATACGGCCATGGATGAAGCTCGCAATTAGGACAGGATAGATTGGGGCCTCATCCCACGCCAGCACCGGCAGGCGTTCTATCGTTCGATGGCTGCGGCTCACGTGAGCTAAGTTTCTTTGACCTAAGTTTATTCCTCACATTTTATGTTGATATATGTCGTAACGGGATCTCGTCTTCAAGGTAGTTAGAATAAGTAGGCAAAGTAAAAAAAACTGACCTAGGCACTTGTAGGTTCAAATTACTTCCGTGCGCCTTCCCCAAATCGGAACGGTCGTCCATGACGCAGATGCAAGTTTTACGACCAGGCCTATCCCCGGCATTGGCGGGCCGTTCAATACAGCAACATCTTTCATGCAGGCATGGGCCGCCAAGATCAGATTCCCATATAACGAGGACTACATTCGTAAATGCATGCCCCTATCCCTGGTTGGCGAGATCCTCAAGGGGATGAATGACTTGCCAGGTCGGTTGGCCAGGTTAGCTGCCAGTGACAAATATTTTAAGTTGCAAGGTCTCTTTCCGATCCGCCACGCTGATCTCTTTCATAGTAACGTCATTGTCAACAAGGCGTTTGAGGTCCTGGGAGTAATTGATTGGGAGGGCGCTTGTACTGTGCCCTGGGAACTGAGCGACGCTCCCTGTTTCCTAAAAACAGTTCCTCGCCTTCTCAACCTACCAGGAAAATACAGCGAGTCAGGCCTACCGCTAGACCGAGACGAGGCAGGGAGATGGGCGGATGAAGGGGCTAACTCGGTGATGGTGCGAGAAGCCGAACAAAGTGCTCATGTAGACCACAAGCTGTCTCAAGCGCTTGCCAACAGGGATGCCCAAGACCTAGCTGGCATCCTCTATTTGTTTACGCAAGGCAAAATGGGCTTTTATGGCAAAGCTTTGGATTACTTTGAGAATAAATAGATAACGCTTGGTTCAAGCGCGAAAAGGGTAGAGAAGGCTGCGGCTCTACTATTTCTTGCATCATTTCTTGTAAACTTCCAGGCAGAGGCAGTGCTTGCCCGTCAGGATATTCATATTTATTGGGATAAATCCCATGGTCAATGAGAAGCTGTTGAAAGCCCCGACCGTACGGGCTAAGTGTTTTATTACTAGAGGAACTTCCTAGATGAACATTGCCATTGTTCTTGGCCTAGTGCTCCCGTAGTTAGGGGGTGTACTAGCCGGGGTCAAATATTAACGGACTCTCATCGAAGGGTATTAATTCCGAGATCGTATCTACAGATGCGGCAACGGGGTTTCCCCTTCCCGTTGCGGGCGGTTTCGGCTGAGTTTGACTTTGGCGGCTCTGAAGGTGCACCATCGGACTCGAGCTCGTCTTTGGCCACCTGTTGCGAGTTCTGCGGCAAAACTAGCGAATCTCTAGGCCTCCTGCGCTCTCGATCGTACCTGCATCCTCTCGATCCCGCTCGGCCTAGAGCTTCCGGGCCAGTTCCTCGTCAGCCATCTCTTAGTCGTGGACTAGATGCGCCGCATCTTTTACGGCCTCATTTTCGTTTCGAACAGGAGAACTAGCTCCATTCTAATCCCTCTGCTTCGCGAAGAGATACTTGAGGCCCCGTGACGGCAGGCTGCTTTTGGAATCGTCGTTTAGCTTCCTCTTCTTCGCGGGACTCGGCATCGTTCAGACCCTGTAGTTTCACTCTAGGAACGCATTTGTAGGTCAATGTCAATTATAATCCGTCTCACGTTGACAACGGGAGCCTAGGTCGAGCATTTAATAGACATCGCGTTCGCCGCGTTTTCTAGCATTCGTCCCGGGTCACAGTCGGGTTAGTGCGATGAGTGTACTCCCCCGCTTGTACAATAATAGTGGGATTATATATATATCTACCTAGGTATGCATATACCCGGTCAACTTATAGATTTATCGATTCCGTTTCGAAACCCTCAGCACATTTTTTATTCCATGCAAACTGTATAATCATATGGGTTTCCATTGATATATAATCTAGAGCTAGATATGGCTTGCTAAGGTTCCAAGTAATAAGATGATAATGGAAAGACAGAATACAGATGTTAATAGGGACCGTATTTCTAAATTAACCCCCCGCGTCTTTCTAGCTACTTAGACGCGTTCTCACCAATTGGAATGGCTGAGCATCCAAATGATCAGGTTCTGATACCCTGGTGGTTCCAACTCCTTGAATATAGCTTCTGGAAGGTTGTCTGAATAAAGGGGACTAGATAGATATATCTTCGCATCAGCTAAATCGTTCACGCAACTTGAATGAGGCATTTTGGGATGTTTGTCTACTCACTGTGACTTGAAAGAAATAGAGCGAAATCTGTTTTTGCCTCTCACGCCGAATCCCGCAATCCGTCTTGGTCTTGACCTAAATTTTATACAAGGCGATGCAATTATATCATCTTTGTAGAAGAATATGTCGTCTTCGAAAGATATCGGAGGCCCTGTATGGTTTGGCTTCGAACTGCCCTTGATGATTGGGCCAAACCACACATAAAACCGCTTTGCTTCGAGGTACGATTCCCAATTCACTGAAACACTCGGAGTTAGGTGTGGCCATTTCAAGCGGATTTATGACAGTCCCAGAGGATTAGGTACTGTCTTAGCCCAAAAGGGAAAGTTTGTGCTTGAGAAGCAACCCAAACAAGAAGAAGATAACTTCGAGAATTACTCACCAAGGAATAGCGGTGGTACAGGTGCGCAGAGAATCTTCATGGTATCTTTATCTCCTATTTTCTGCCCGGGGATTTTCGCAAATTCCACAACTCGATCTTGTAGGTACACCGCATATCTCCAGATCATCACGCGTAACTCTGCAGGAAGTCTCGCAAAATGATGAAAGGTTTGTTTCCTTATCAAACTACAATAGCGCCGTTCACCATAGTGCCGTTCGGCATCGGCAGGAACGACAAGAATGTTAAATTTTCTTTCATCGGTCGAAAACTCAATGCGCTCCTTGACCATTTTAACAATGTCAGAGTCTGCCATTGTGGGTGTATATAGCGTGATAAATTAAGTAAATGAGAATGTTGAGTATAACGTAAGAGTAACAAGACGAGAGACGAGAGACGAGAGACGAGAGACGAGAGACGATGGACGATGGACGAGAGACGATGGATGAGTGGGTTACTGCAACAACAATGGCAAGATATATATATTAAAGGAAGGTACGCAGCACAAACCACCCTAGGGTAACTACCTCATGCTGCTTGTGTAGGTAGGCAAACTGGCATGATTCAGCGTTTTAATTGCTACATACATATTATAAACGTATATTGCTTATATTAACAAAGCTTAACGTTTGGGTTCCACGTTTGTACCAGTAGCTCTGTGCCTGTGCGTTGTGCTCGGACGACCTTCACTATTAATAATTGTGGCAAACCAACAAACCAAACACACCATTATACTACTAGCAAGCGGGTCAAGGAAACAGGACGTGTGTGAAGAATGTGCTGATGCTACGGCTTCTGGAATAATTCGAAGCATGAGTATATTTATATGTAGTTGAATCATTTGCTTGAATGCGTGAATGCGTGAATGATCCCCCAAGATCACGGTGGCTATACTTATAGGTACTTAGAATAGTAGTTTGTAACTTGCCAGACGCTAATCACCGCTCTGGACTTTTCTTCTGCCGAGTTCACGGGCCAAGATACAGTCCACTGCACTATAAGCTAGCTTAACGCCGATCCTGCTTCTCATGGGCGCTTCCGAGCTCACCCCTCTCCCCGAGCCAGCCAAGCCAGTCGCTGCGACTCCCGGGTCCAACCGAGTACTGCCCCCATTGTTTTCTCCACGGCCACGAAGAAAGGTACGAAAGGGGACAAAAAGCTGCTGGGAGTGTGAACATCGCAAAATCAGGTGTGTTTTCATGTGTTTACAGGTGGTGGTGGTGGTGGAATATTTAACGCTAAGGGAGGGCTTAAGGCCCTCATGCCTCCCTAGAGGCTTATAGCGTATAGAGCTATCTAACTACCTGTTTATTTAACTAGTATATAAAATATAAGTTATTATATAATATTTTATATTTTAAACTATAATAATATATATAATAATTAAACTATATTTGTTAGCTTTATTTTTTAAGCTTATGTTTAGCGTTATATATTTAAAATTAGTTTTTTTATAAAAAAATAAGCTAAAATTTAAAAATAAAAAAATAAAAATAAAAAGTAATAGTTTTAATAATAATATAACCTATAATAATTTAAGCTTTATTAAATAATGTTAGTTAGCTATATAGTTATTAGTTTAAAAAATAATAATATAACATTATAAAAAAAAAAAAAAAAAAAAAAAACGTAAAAATTATTAAGTAATTAATATTAATATATAAAAAATATAAATAATTATTTATATTTTTAAAAAAAAAAAACTAAAAAATATTAAAAAAAAAAAAGTTATTAAGTATTAATTAATTTATTAAAATATTAGCTACTTTATTAACTTTTTAAGCACTTTAAATAAAAAAAACAAACTTTTTTTAAAAAATATAAAGCTTTTTATTAAAGTTTTTAAAAAACAACAAAAATAAATAAAAGTTTAAACTTTTTATGTTTTTTAAATTATTATTATTAAAAAATTAAGTTTTGCTTTTTTTTAATTATAGTTAAAAAAAAAAATATTATTATTATTTATTTTTTATTTAAATAATTAAAATTAAGCTTATTAATATTAAGTTTAGTTTAATTGTTTAAAAAAATAATAGCTATAAAAATTAAAGCTATATTTTTTTTTAGTTTAATATAAAATTATACTTTTAAAAATAATTAAATTGTTTAATAGATTATTTTATTAAATAAATAATTTTTTTTTATTATTAGCTTTTTATTAAATATGCTTATATTAATTATTTAAAGCAAATTTTTTTATAAAATTTTATTATTTTTAAAAGCTTATAAAAATTAAAAAAACTAGCTATTAATTTTTATTAATAGTTAAATAATATATTATTTAATAAGTTTAATTTAAATTAATAGTTTTTATATTTTTTTGCTTTTTAATAATAAACTATATAGTTTAAAGTTTTAATTTTACTATATATATAGTTATATATATTATTATAGTTAAATTTTTTATAATATTAATTAAAATTGCTATAGTTTAATTTAATTATTAATATTTTAAAGTTTAATTAAATATTTTAGTTATATTTTTAGTTTTATTTTAATATATATAAACAATGCTTTTTTTTTTTACTAGTTTAAAAATTTTTTTTTAAAAAAAGTTTTAAAAGCTGTTTTATGTTAGCTAATATAACTAGTATATTTTTTACAAATAAAAAACTTATGCTTTTATTTATTAGTTTATTAGTTATTTTATTGTTTTTTATATTTTTATAGCTTAAAAATTAATAAATATATATTTTTATAATATTTATAATACTTTAAAACTTAAAAAATATATTTTATAAGCTATTAATAAAGTTATTTTATAAGCTTTATATTATAAAAGTATTATTTATATATATATATATTAGTTATTTTTAAAACAGTTATATTATATATTTTAAGTTATATTTAATACTTTTAGCTTTATTATTAAAAATTTTAGCTATTTTTAAGCATTTTTTATTTTTAATTATTAATTATTTTAATTTATAAATAATATATTTAAATTTAATTTTTTTAAGTTTTAATTTAAAACTATTTAAAAAAATCGCTATATAAATATTAAAAATTGTTTAAAACTATTTTTTAAAAGCTTTAATAGCTTTTATTTTAAATATAATTATTATAAAGTTTATAAATTTTTATATATAATATAATACTAATAATTTTAGTTATAAAAATTTTAGTAATAAAACTATAATAGTTTATAGTTTAATTTTAGTTTTTTAAAAGCTTTTTATATTTTTTTTTTTTAATAATAAATATAAAAATAGTTTTATTAGTTAATAAATAATAATTGTTAATTATTTAAGTTTTAAATATTATATATATTTTATAAGCTTTTAAAACTATTTTAATAATAAATAATTTAAAGTTTTAATAAAAAGTTTTATTAAAAATAGTTTTTTATATTAATAATATAGCTTTTATAATTATTTTTAGCATTTTTTTAATATTTTTAAAATATTTTTATATATAAGTATTAATTTTATAACTTTATAATTAAACTTTATTAATTAAAAGTTTTATTAAACTAAAATATTATATTTTAGTTTTATATATAAC